>CM038221.1:141328114-141793573 GCA_021442155.1 Cymbidium sinense | reverse complement strand
ACAAGTACATTTTTTTCATAATTTCATATTAGGGAGCTTTTTTTAGGGGTTACTTATTCATTTGTTTGTTTCCAATCTAAGTAATAGGTAAGTTTTTATTTATCTAGGTAACGTGAACAAATGTACTTTTTTTCACCTTTGGTGAAGAATTGGAAGAAAAAGTTTATTTATCGTCGTTGTGATTCACATGTTATTTATTCAGCAAAATTACCCACTCGCATTGAAGAGAGTATTGATTTAAGTGTCTTGTAATTTTTGAGCAAATGGAATAGAGATAAGACACTCAGATTTGTCTCATTTGTGAGGACTTTAGATCGATTATAGGTTTCTATAGCAGCATCTATAGTTAATTATCCCTCTTAATCTTTGAGAGAACTTTCGATTAAGGCTAGTCGTTGATCATTTGAATCGTGGCGTATAGTAGCGACTTGTGGAGTTTTGAAATTTAGAATTTATGAAATTCATCATTTTAGCAAAGCGGATGGTTGGGGAATGATGGCGTGCTCAATCTAGATCCTGGTTCCGTCATCACCTACGTCCTATCCTGGCTTAGTTAGATGAGGCGGTCGGCCCTATGAAAGATCCTTGTCAGCCAGCCGCGTAGTTCGTCGTAAACCAGTGGTGTTTGTAAGGATAATTTTAATTCACCAGCCTTTTTCCCATCAAGTATCTACATGATTCATAACTCAAATGACAAATAGGGATCAAATTCTGATCATTGATCGTAATATAATGATGTCGACAATTTAGATTTGGTAGAGGACGTGCATCGCACATATATGGAACTCTTGGGGTAATCAATCGGAGGAGCCATCTCTTGGCGTGAGATTGATTGAGAGTGAAACATGGTAGAATACTGATTTGACATTTCTTTGCTTTTAATTTTAATTTGTCAGATAAAGCATTACAGAGGTGGATTGGAGTAGATTTTACTTTAAGTTTTTAAGTGATGAATTTTATTTAACCATTAGAATTTAGTGATTTGTCTGATTTTATATTTATATTGATAATTAATTTAGATTAATTTGATTTAAACTTAAGAGCATTTTGATGAGTATCCTCCGGTTGAAATCTTTATTCAACGTCATCGGGTTGTTAATTGATTAATTTGAATATATTTAAGAATTTTAGATCCATTCAACTCTATTTAGTTCGAGGATCGGTCTGTCGTATTACAAAATTAACTACCGATATTTTAATAAATTGAAATTCTGATAATTGGATTTTAGGTTTTGTTAACTTGGGACACGTCTAAGCAGAACCCGCACAACATCTTCAATAAGTTTAAGCATTCAAATAGTTGGGCATCTGGTGTTTAGTAATTTAGGTAATTTTATTTTTAAATTATGAGATTAATTTCATATTTATTTAATCCCAACTTAGTATGCGTCTTTTCGACATTAAAATTTCTTTAAATCTACAAAGACACTATTTATAGCTTAGATAATTCCATCTAATTAATGAAATCATTGATTTTGAAAATCATGATTAGAATGAAATTTCTTAATTTTTGGATTGAAAGAAAGTTCATTCATACGTACAGCATTTAATTTAATGTCGCCGTTTTTTTAAGCTACATTGGTGTGCGTATTGTATTGCAGAATTATGTTTATATTTGCACTTAAAAGGTTGTATTAGAACTTCTAAACTTCAATGATTGGTTTATGCTCATTAAAAATGTTAGATCTTTGCAAATTCAACATTCAAATTTGATATTTGCTCGTGTTATACTTCCTTTAACTTAGTTGAATTCAAGCTTCTTTTGAATACAAATTCGATTAAGAAGTTTTAATTATGCTTGCTAATATATTTAGTTATAGTGAAAACCTCTTATAAATTTTATTTGATTTTGACTTTTATTTGAAAGCACTCAACAAATCCTGTGCTTTAATTTTGTGTGTCCATTTAGTGCGTTCCTCAATTCATTTTAAAATAGGCGTTGCAATGTAAGAAGGCATACTCTTTGTAAATCCCCTCTAGAGTTTAATTTGGGCTCTACCTTATTTGAAAATTATCCTTCTAGCTTCATTCAATCTTCTATAAGTATGACATGAATTGGCATTGCATTTGACTTATTCTCCCTCCATCATTTTCATACATAATATAACATAAGCCAAAATGTTCAATTAACTCTTCTTGGCCAACTAACCATTATAGTTTGCTATAGCATGTAAATAGATTATCAAGTTTCACATTCATTCTCCAAAGCTTCATGTTATTGAAATTATTTATTATTATTATTTTTCTTATTCACTTAGAATAATATATTGTGATTCCGTTTATTGAATAAATCATGATCGCTCAATGGCAAATATTTAAGTTATGTTCTTGCTTGTATTTGATTTATCAAACCCAATCTTACCCTATCTTTTACTCTACTTCAAGTTCAATTTTTATTCAAAATTGAGTTTAAATGTATTATCAATCCATTATGAGTCGAGCATTCATCTCAAATTGTTTTAACATATAAAGCAATAAGCTCATTTTGGTGGTAAACTAAGTGACTAAATTCACTTTCATTTAATATATTTTCATATGATATTAATATTTATTAAGTTCATATAAATTTAATTTCAAATTCATTTCTTTAGGACTTTATATTTTATACTTAACTTAATATTAAATTAAAATCTTAAAATCTTTTGGTTCAAGTACTTTTGATATTCAATGTAATCCAACCCTTTTTATATCAAATTGATATTCATCTTTATGTTTGTTTTGTTAGAATCTTCAATTTAATATATTTAAATTTCATTTTAGATTATTATATTTTGGTCTTTTAGATGAATTTTAATTCTTTTCTCTTCTTTTTTTTTTAATTCAAATTTCATCCAAAATTAAATGAGAATTTAAAGATTCCGTCATCCTCGCGTAGAATACATTAATGTTTTATATCCGTCACGCTAATGAGTGACGGTTTTAAAACAACCGAATTTCAATCGTTCTGTACGATGGTAGTCTTTAATTACCTGTAGAAACAAATATTCTTCTTTTTTTTAAAAAATGTCAAAATTTCAACAATTCTGCAGTGCAACATCTGATTTTAGGCCTCGCACACCACGATGCATGTGATTCGGTGTTTTTAAGAGATCGATCTTTAATCCCGTTAAGCTTTGATGAGTATAAGCGGGGTCTTGAAACCTACAAAAAATTCACAAATATACAACTTTTCACACATTCATACGTTTAACCATTTCAGTGTTATACATTCATAATGAAAGTCAACGACGATTAACAACCGGTGCAATGATTTTGAAGAATTATTCATTTGATTTTGGAGATGGCAAATGATTTAGTTTTTGTTTCAGAAAGAGGAAAACAATGATAAGAATGAGATATAAATTGACTTTCGGTTGCGAAATACAGAGGACGGCTAATTAGAGATACTCAGTTAAGAGTACAGATTGAAAAGCTAAGAGGAATGAAAGAATGGAGTGCCCGGTATACGTGCTGATTGGGAATAACAGCACAGGATAGATGGTGAATTGCAAAAGGGGAGATTGGCAGAGGGTATGGATTCAGAAGACGGGAAGAAGAGAATGAGGAAAGTTCATCCGTTCACAGAACTGACTGAGCGGATGAAAGGCAGGGAGAGGAGATGTGCGAGTCCTAATAGCTATGGAAGAAACGAAAGGGGAAGATCGAAACAGACAAAACAAGGGTTGCTGGGAGGGTGTTGATTGGAGGAATCAGTGGAGATGGAGCGGAGTTCGTTTGGAGGAAAATGGGACAAGAGCAAGGAACCGAGAGAACAAAGAGTGCAAGAGAGGGATCGGGTAGAACAGTGGCTTGAAGCACGAGAGAGGGGACGAATGCTTACAGGATGAAACACCCGGTTGAGGAAATGGGCTTGCGTGCGCTCGGACGAGAGGAAAAAGCTTATCGGTTTCGTTCCTTCGGATCGAGGGAAATCGGGAGAACGAGCGGATGTGCGGTTGAGAGAAACAGAGGCGGTTTTTTTTTTTTTTTTTTTGAGGGAGGAACGAATCTGGCGGGAGCGGTTTCGAAACGGACGAGAAAGTGTCGTCAGTCGTCTTGGAAGAATCGAACAAGACCTCATGTGCTCGAGTCGTGCGGTTTGGGGGAAGAGCCGAGGGTCAACATTGCAATAAATAAATTCAATTTTCTTCATAAACCAAACAAGAAAAAAATGTTTTGTTCAATTTCCAAACAAATAAGCAGAAGAAAACTATTTTCAATTTAATTTATTTACCTTCACTATTTTTTTCCTCCTTTCTTTCTATTCCTTCAAATGGAACCTAGGAAAATGTTGCATTTTGTTACGCTTGCACAACATTATTCTTTTATGTTAGGCTGCAGAGATATTGCATTGCTGATTTGAAATGATCCATGTTAATTTCTTGAATTTGCTTTTAAAACTGCAGGCATAGATTTGATACTGAGCACTGAAATTGTGAAAGCAGAACTTTCTGCGAAGACTCTTACCAGTGCAGCTGGTGCAACTTTCACTTATGACAATTTGGTCATTGCTACTGGCTCATCAGTATGTCGGAAATTTTCTTATATTGTTTATACAAGGGCTTCTTATGCAATCTGTTTTATAACTATTCTTTTATTGTTTGTACAAATGCTTCTTATTTTATTGTACATTCATCACTTTGATGCGTACATCACTTCGGAAGAAATCTTGTTCTATTCTACATTTTTATGTAGTTACTAAATGCCTACATTATGGACAATCTTGCAAGCGTGATTATGTGTGCATGTTATGCGAGTTGATGTGTGTTATGGTTATTCCAAGTAGATCTTTTTTTCATCTTTAGTGAGGCTTCATGGCTATGCAGGTCATAAAGTTGACTGACTTTGGCGTTGAAGGGGCAAATGCCAACAATATATTATACCTGAGGGAGATTGATGACGCTGATAAACTTGTGGAAGTAATAAGGAGCAAGAAGAATGGGAAGGCAGTGATTGTTGGAGGTGGATACATTGGTCTTGAGCTTAGTGCTGCACTCAAACTGAATGATCTAGATGTAGCAATTGTGTACCCTGAGCCCTGGTGCAGTAAGTTCATCTTCTTTTGGAATCATGTACTTTTAAGCTAAATTCTGCACGCTCCCTTTCTTAATTTTAGTTAAGTTAAATAGCCAACCAGATCAACCTAAGGTAGGAACCACGCTATAGTTGTTTACATTTGACTGCACTACAAACCTTCATTATTTTCACTTCCCAGCATTAAATAAGCTCTCACTTGCCCAAAGTTTGTGAAATTCTGATTGAGTCCTTGAGCAAGCAAATAAAATATGCTAATCATTCTTTGTTTTCGCAGTGCCTCGGCTCTTTACTGCTGGAATTGCTGCTTTTTATGAGGGTTATTATGCAAATAAAGGAATTAAAATCATCAAGGGGACTGTGGCTGTTGGGTTTGACTCTGATGCTAATGGGGATGTAAGCTCATGAGCATTTCTACATTGCACAGAAGATTATATCATTTATCATCATATTAGCTAATGCCTATACCATAATCAGGTGACTGCAGTAAAACTTAAGGATGGAAGAGTACTAGATGCTGATATTGTTGTTGTTGGTGTTGGTGGAAGACCTCTTACAACACTTTTCAAAGGCCAAGTTGATGAAGAGAAAGGAGGAATTAAGGTTAGACTAAATCCTTTGATTGCTTCAACTATTTTTTTTTCTTTACTTAACATGAATTCATAAATTGATTGCTCTTACTTGCATCATATTTCCCAATCTCAGAATGTAGTTGTCCATAACTCTAGCTGTAAAAATATACAATCATTTGCTTATTATTCTTTATTTTAGCACATGGATGAAAAATTGTTCAAGATACTTCAATTTATAAAGCTTTGTTCATTTTTTTGGAGACAGAGTTATGCAACAATAAGTTGTTATGATGTGATTGTTCCATCATTTTTGCACTTTTCAGCTACTCTTCGAACCTGAAAAAAAAAACACTTATGTGATTGTTGTATATATTGCACCATTGTGATCACCCATCTGTGGAATATTACCAGAGAATTGAATATTTCTTCTTTACATTATTTTCCAGACTGATGGCTTCTTCAAAACAAGCGTCCCTGGCGTTTATGCTGTTGGTGATGTTGCCACCTTCCCTCTAAAATTGTACAACGAGTTGAGGAGAGTAGAGCATGTTGATCATGCGAGAAAATCTGCAGAGCAGGCTGTAAAGGTATTTTCGAAGATCTTCCTACCATAAATCTGCCATGGAGATTCAGTTTCGAAATTCAATTCCAGCTCTCCATTTCTTCATGTTACAGGCAATCAAGGCAGCTGAAGATGGCGTAAGCATTGAAGAATATGATTACCTCCCATTCTTCTATTCTCGCGCATTTGATCTATCTTGGCAATTCTATGGAGACAACGTCGGAGACACAGTTCTCTTCGGCGACAGCGATCCATCGTCTGCTAAGCCAAAATTTGGCTCATACTGGATCAAAGATGGGAAGGTCATCGGTGCATTTCTGGAGTCCGGTACGCCGGAGGAGAACAAGGCAATTGCTAAGGTTGCCAGGCTCTGGCCAGCGGTCGAAGACTTGGAGCAGCTCAAGAATGAAGGCCTCTCTTTCGCATCGAAGTTGGAGTGATTAGGTGAGTCCCTCATTAGATCACCTCTCTATTGTTGTAATAAAAGCATTTAGTATGAGGGTATCATACTGTTGGCTGTCTTTTTATTTAATTTAAATTGGCTGTGTTCCTGTTTTTGAATTTTGAAACGGCTTTGGTTTGGAGTAGGGTTTGTTATGTGTGGTGATGGCTTTTATGCTTCTCAAATATGTGTTGTTTTTTTTAATCTATTCAATTAGTACTTAAACGTTTAAAATCGAAAAGGCTGTAAGCTTTAGGCTCTATATTTGGTTGGCTTCAGACAGAAATTCCATCAGAGATCAAATTGGTGCACATCTCAAAATGAAGCCTACAGTCAGTGTTGATCTGTTAAGGTTGTGGTTTATTTATTTATTTATTTTTATATGAAAATACGTCATGGAGATTTAGAGTGTATTTGGGAGAGCGGTGCGTTGTGAAAACACACTGATACATCATTCGGGAATTACGTTATGGTTTTTTTGGTTGCGTTTTGAAAAAAACTGAGAAGTTTCTTTAAAATCGTGGTGGCGTAGAAACTGCGTTTGATTGTTATTAAATAAAAAAAATTGTATACTCACGGAGCTTCTTTATACAGTAATTTTACTGTTATTTTTCATATAATTATAGTTATTTTAAACAGACTCTTAGTTGTGAATTGGTTTAATTTTTTATATTTATGAATGTTGATTTATTATTATTATTATTATTTTATGTTCTCGTTCATTGAATTAGGTTTCTCTTTGTTTGCTTTCTATGTCCTGTAGTTCTGACGAGCGGAGAGTTGTTGAAGATTCATCTAAAGAATATGTTTGCTTAGCAATGGAAATTGAGAGAGCAGAGTGCCACTTAGATGCGCTGAAATCAAAAAGTTAAATTATAATTTTATTTGTGAAAATTTATTGGACATTTGGTACTTAAAATGGACGATGTGAATATTATATATTTAATATTTTGGAAGACATATTGAGCTCTCTCTCTCTCAGGCTGGGATGAGGGATCAACCGATTTTAAAAAAAAAATATTATTTAAAAAATTTTAGTAAGTATTATAATTTTATTTTTATTTAAAAAAAATTATATTGTAATTTTTTAGTAGTCATTATATTCTAGTTTTATCATCATAAATTCTAATATAATTTATCAAATGCTAGTAGTGTGGCTCAAATCACATCGTAGAGAAGTTGTTTTAAATTTAGCCGTAAATAAAAAAGCTGACTTAGTCGTTCCGAGTAAAACTCAATATATGGACAAATTCAAATATATATATATATATTAAAAAATAAATTTTATAAAAACATTGTTTATTCTAAAAACACCTTAAAAATATTTTTACTGCTTTTTCAAGGCAAATTAAATTTTTAAAAAAAATAAAATAAATAAATCAACATAGCTTATTCTTTTTTATTTTTTTTAATAAACACAATTAGATCCCAAACAAGATCTTATTTATTTTCAAGACATTTTTTTTTTCTTTTTCGTACTCACTTGTTAATACATTGCTTTATTTTTTATATGTGGGGCATTGAGTTGTTAAGATTTTATAATACAATTATGACAACTCAGTTCATCTCTTTTCTTAGTGTATGTTTAAAGTTCTTTCACACCCTATTAATTAATAGTAGTATCCCAAGGGTTGGCAACTTTGTTCATTCAGTACCAAAATTTCATTGTTTCCTTTCTCTCTCTCTCTCTCTCTCTCTCTCTCTCTCTCTCTCTCTCTCTCTCTCTCTCTTATATAAATACTATTATTTAAAAATTAGAAGGCGATTCAAACAATTCTTGGTCATTATTTCTCAATTTTGAATAATAATCAAAACTGTTTATTGGCTTTCATTAACATTAAATTATTATCTTAAAATTCTGAAAACTGAATATAATTATAAGAGTTAGAATTCAATACGTAAAATCATAAATGTAATAAATAGATCATGCAAATATATAAGGAATCATAAGAATGTTTTCGTTAATCCTTATTTTGAAAAGTGACTCTTAGATTATTTTATCATAATTCTTCATTTGAAACTGTGTTATATCTAAACCTATTCAGGAAACTTTTATATACTTATGGAATCATTTTGGAATGAAGCCTTATGCTTGTTATTTAAACAAAAATCAATCCTTTAAATATCATTATTTAATTTTTTATTTAATTTTTTAGTCATTTCATTTCTTTTAATTTCTATCACATTTTACATGCAATTCTTTTACTTTTAATACTTTGAACAACCTAATATTAGTTTGTTAACTGATTTAGAAGCTCAAAATCAAATTTAGATTTCATAGCTAATTGATTTAATTAATCATTTTTTATTTGCTTGCTTTTTAATTTCAAGCTCCAATTTTTTGATATGTTATTCTAGTCATGAATCTTGATGTCCAGTTGATCAAGTTGAATTCAGCCTTAAAATATCATTAACTGATATCAATTAAATCTTTAAATAGCTCTTAAACATGGAGTGTTTATAGTCAAATCGGCGTCCATCCGATCTAACAAGTCCAAGATCTAATTGACATTTGAGCATTCAAATATTTAAAATACATCAAATGATCAAATGAATCATTTTGAGTCATTCGATGGGTAGTGGTTGGGTTTTGCATGTATTCTGAAGCACTCCTCAAATAAATAAGTCATTCTTTCACATGAGGGAGCTCAGCAGAGAGAGAGCTCTAAAGCTTGAAAATACTCAAGCATATACCACTATTACCACATCCGTCTCTCCTCATTGTTCTCGCTCTCGTCAATCTCCATCATTTCGTCACCGTCATCTTTCCCTCATCGTCGGTCTATCACCTCCTTTTATCATAACCGATGGTCATCGCTTATCTTATCATCGATCATCGCGCCATACGATCATCATCTCCTAAAAATTCAATCACCGAAAATTCATCATCATTTCTGCTTAACAATCAGGCAATATATAGATTGTTTATCGATTAATTAATTGTCCTTCTCATACAATTTTATACTATATTCTGGAAGATTTTGTACTCTGAAGCGATACATTGGAAGATTTTTTTAATACATGGTTTTTTTCCCTCTTTTAATTTTTCCGTAAAATTCAGTTCTCTTATTAATTCTTGAATATTTATGTGTGTTACAAAAGCTAATTAACAAAACTAGCTGGTTTTCTTGCACACCAATTTTCATCTTTTTTTAACTTGAATTGAATGGAGTTAGCTCATTTTGATCGAGTAGTTTAATGAAGTAAAATAAATTATATATATTGATATGGCACTTAAAATACTTGTCAAAGCGAATCTTAATGTCAAGTTGATCCTAAGTTGAAGCGAGATCAAGCACTTAAAATATCATTGGGATATCATCTCTAAATAGCTCTTAAACATGGAGTGTTTATATCGAGCGTCTTGTGGCCGGATCTAAGCCCAAGATCTCATTCTTACTTCATTTGAGCATTATAAAATATCAAATGATCAAAGGAATCATTTTGAGTCATTGGGTGGAGTGGTTATTTTGCATGTATTCTGAACACTCCTCCCAATCTATCAATAACCCTCATTGTTCACATGAGGGGCAAAAGAGAGGAGAGCTCTAAAGCTTGAAAATCCTCCAAAGCATAATCGTGCACCACTCGGCGTCGCCCTTGGATGCCAACCACGCGCCACCGCGATCATTAGTCAATCTCCATCGCAGTCGTCCTTCAGCCCACCATCATCATCGCCGACCATCACGGTCATACTACGATGACCTTCATCGCAATCGCGATTGTTGTTCACCATCATCTACTTCCATTGTATTTGACGAACATGACTATATAGTTGTTGTTGTCTAATTCCCATTGTTTCTTCTCATATACGATTCTTAGTATTATCGGGAGATTTTGTACTCTGAAATAGATACATAGTGGAAGATTTTTACTGGGTATGATTTTTTTCCTCTTTTTGAGATTTTTTCACGTAAAATTTTTGGAGTTTTCTTATTAATTCTTCAAACATCTGTGTGTGACTCACAACAAAGCTAAGGCATAAACTTTTACTCTACCATGGTGGTTTTCTAGCTTTTTATTAAAGAATCCTCAATCACAATTTTACGTGAACACCGCATTATGGCTAATAGATACAATACGGAGTCTCCCTCAACTCTCACTATGAAAATCCAACCAAAGTCGCTTATTTCCTTCCTCGATAGGCGTGACCATGAATCTCTTTAGAAGTATCGTAATGGAAGAGTCTCAAAATGAGATAATCGACTTTTAGAAACACAATAGTCACTTAATGCAACACATCTCCCCAAGATCGATCGTTGGAGGATGTCAAAATGCTAATCTCCTTGACAGTTCCTCCACTTCTAGGAGTAATGTTGATCTCATACTTCTACTAGTTCTCTCATCCATCACGTCGACTCAAATAATCCATCAATTATTGTTGGTAGCTTGGAACGTTCTCGTCCTGTTGACTCCACTCGTCATGTTATACGTGCAAAATTATGACGCTTAATGCAAGACAAATTTCACCTTAAAGATGGAAATCATCTTCCCCCTTATTATCGGTCTTCACTCGAGCTATTCTTCAACATCCCATTCTCGTAGGGTTTAAGCTTCCAGCATCGACTCTTATGATGGGGCCTCCATATGAACATATCGACCATTGGACCATCATGCATATCCCGAGCTCACGACCTGCTGCACGTCTTTCCATTCCCTCGGCAAACTCGCTCTTAGTTCTACTCCCTTTCAAGGGGATCCGTCCATACCTTTGATGAACTCGCCAAGATTTTTGTAGAACAGTTCATTACAAAACAGAGGATCATTAAAGATTCCTCTCATATCTCTGGCATTCGTCAAAATGAGGGGGAATCACTTAAGGAATACTTCCAAAGGTTCTCCTTAGGCCAAATACTTAAGTAGAACTATTAAGAGGAGTTTTCCTTGAGGGCTCATATTCTTTCTAGATCTATGGTCCTCATATGCGACTTGTTCATCATGTGGAAGCACAAATCTATCGATGAGGCTATTAATGCCCATCGCAAATAATTTGAACAATCTAGGAAAATGTAAGAGCACCCAGGGGAATGCGAATATCCCATCAAAAGAAGCAACAAGGCAATGTGATCTCCTCCATGGCCCTCACATGCGTGAACCATGACCGAAAGGAATACACACCACACATCTCATGTTAACATCGATAGCTATTCAAGATGAAGAAACCATCAAGTGGCCAAATCTTGAATCCAAATTCGAATATTGTCACTTTCATCAAGTCGTGGACATACTAAATGAAAATTGAGAGGCTCATTCAATAAGGATATCTACGTCGATTTGTGAAGAATCAATCGACTCAAATAAACATAACTCCAATTGGGGGCAACCAGGATAATCATCACAGAAATAACAAAATAGTCATCAAACAGTTGGGGAAACTGAAACAATCGCAAGAGGATCACTACTATCTAATCAAGTCCTCATTGCCACCTCTGAAGAACCATAGTTAAAGAAATCTCATATTGATCATTCCATCACTTTTAACGACTCGGACTTAGAAGGAGTCTATGTTCTTTCAAGATCCACTTGTCATCGCAGGATCGGTGACCCATGCTATAATGTTAAGAGAATTTTTATTGACAATGGAATTGATTCTTCTCTAGCATGGTTGGGACCATTATATGGGTTTGATAATGTAGTAAAGGGACAATCACCATTCTTGTCCTTGAGAATTCACAAGTGACTCATTCAATTCATGGTGGTCAAGTTGATCATATAACATCTCAAGGCCCCTCAATCAATTTTGGTGTCGTCACTTGTATCTCATCTTAAGATGAAATTTTCAACTATTGGTTGGGGTGGTGCAGGAAATCAATAGATAGCACAATCATACCTCAGACATGCTTCTGACCTTCAAATTAAGATTTTAATTTTGAGATGAAGAAGTACACTTATAGAATACTTGCTCTCTGTGGCATTATCGATGATGACCACTACACTACAAGTGAGATCTCTTCTCTGAGAAGAACAAAGGAAAAAATACATAGACTTCTTGTGCAGAAATCAAGACATCTTCGCTTGGAGTCAGATATCGGGTTAGACCTTGATCATGCACTCCTCAAGATTGATCCAACATACAATCATCCAAAAGAAAAGGTTTTGCACCCTCCAAGCTTAGAATCGGGATTCATACGAGGAGTACATTACCCTACAGACTAGAAATAATGGTTAAGAAAATAAATGGAACATAGAGAATGTGTATTGATTACACTTACCTTAATAAAGCTTGCGAAAGATAGTTTTCTTCTTCCTCAAATTGATTAATTGGTGATCTCGTGACATCAAATGCTCAATTTTTGGATGCTTACTCAGTTACAACCAAATAAAAATGGACCCAAGATGAAGAAGCCACAACATTTCAAACATATAAAGTTTATATTACAAAGTTATGCCATTTGGGTTAAAAAATCGGTGCTACCTATCAATGCCTTATGAATAAGGTTTTAAAGACCTATTAGGCCTGTGGTATATGTGGATGACATGTTAGTAAAAAGCTTGAAAGAATCACATCATATTTCTGACTTAGAAATATGCTTTAACCTTCTTCGATGTTATAGCATGCGACTTAACCCGACCAAGTGTGCTTTTGGGATTACGTTGGTAAAATTTCTTAGGTTTATGGTAACCCTAGGATAGAGGCCAATCTAAGAAAATTAAAGCCTCAAAGATATGACTCCTCAGAATATCAAAGAAGTTCAACGTTTGAATGGAAATTGCTACATTATCTCATTTCCCCAGCTTGGGATAAATACTTGTCATTCTTTAAAATATTAAAGTGAGCTAAAAATAATAATTTTCAGTGGACTAATGAATGTCAGTCTGCTTTTGAGCAACGAAGAGAATATTTAGCATCTCCACCCCTACTATTCAAGCCTATTCAATGAGAGATATTATATTTATATCCAGTCTCTTCCCGTGATAAGCTCGGTTTAGTGCGAGAAAATGGGATACAACTCAATTTACTATGTTACTCTCGATATAGAAAAATCATTATCCACTGGCATAAGGTGGCTTTAGTTTTCTCGCAAAAATTGCGTCCATACTTCCAAGCTCTATCTCGGCATTTACACTCATTTATCATTAAGGGTCATTCTAAATCGAGGAGGCATGGGAGGTTAATTAAATGGTCAGATGGGATAGTTTGATCCATTTCCCTGGTATAAAGTCTCAAGTACTTGGACTTTATAGTAAATAAGCCCAACTCCAAATGAGCTATCTACACACACCTTTGTCTCCTCAATGGATCCTCTATGTTGATGGAGCTTGAGAAATCTTGGCCGTAGAATCTTACTTATTTTCCCAGCAGAATACTTAGAGTATAACTTCAAAATTTCTTGTAATTAATATATAGTTGAATATGATCTCTCATCGCAGGTTGAGACTCACATTGTGAAGCTCAAGACTTAGTGATCCACACTGACTCTCAGCTTGTCGCCTCCCAGGTTGAGAGAAACTTTAATACTCATAATCCTCAGCTGGCTCAATACCTCAATTTAGTAAAGTCACTTCTTGCCCATTTTAAGACACATTAAATCATTCACATACTGTGAGAAAAGAATACTCGCTCTTAAGCTTACTACATCTTCTTGGAGATCTGTTTAAGAGAAGGCATGTTGAAGAAATATATTTTCTAGTATCCAAGGGTCATGGGTAATACAATTAATGAGATAAAAACCTTTGGATGGACCCCATCTTGTCTTTTCTACAGAAGAGACCCTTCACAGACTCAAGCGAACTTATCTCAGAAAACAAGCTTCAAACTTATGATTATCGGTGGTATACAACGAGCTTTTTTAGGCCATACCTCAAATGTCTCTCACCATTAGATGACACGCATTAAGAGGTTCACTCGGGATATGTGGAGAACACACAGAGGAAGGCTAGCCCTTAAAATTATAAGGCAAGTTCCATTGGCCTATGATGAAACAAGATGCCTTGAGTTCACAAAAAATGTGCAAGTTGTCGGTTGCACTCTAACCTCACATGCCACATCTGAGCTCTCCTCAGCTTCGTGGCATTTTGCTCGATGGGGAATTGATATCATGAGACCTTTTAGATCGCAATGAAAGTTTATCATTTTAGCCGTCAACTACTTCACTAAATGGGTGGAAGTCGAACCACTGGCTAAAATCACGGAGGCAAATGCTAAATAATTTATTTAGAAAAATATAGTATGTTGATTCGGTCTTCCTTCAAAGATCATCATTAACAATGGAACCCAATTTACTGGAAAAGTCTTTACATCCTTTTACAAAGATCTTCACATTCAGTTGCTGCATACGACTGTAGCACATCCTCAAACTAATGGACAGACTGAATCTACCAACATGACTATACTCAAAGGACTAAAAATACATCTTGAGAAGGCTGGGAGGCAATGAGTTGATGAGATTTCTTCTATTCTTTGGGCTTACTGCACTACATCACGAACCCCGACTGGTGAGACACCATATAACTTATGTTTCGGCATAGAAGCTATTATACCAGTAGATATCGAAGTTCTAAGTCCAAGAGTTCAATTATTCGATCATGATGGTAATGAAGAAAAAAACTTATGGACCTACTCCCCACTTCATGACCCTTGCCGGTTTCACATCACCAAATGATAGCTCATCACTTCAACGGAAGTAAAACCTCATCCCATATCTATCGGTGACTTGGTCTGAAGTCCGAGCAAAGGAAATGCAATAAACTCTCACCTCTTTGGGATGGCCCATATGTAGTTATAGTATGGAGCCAGAACATTCAAGCTCAAGAATCCGGAGGAAAAACTTTACCTCAGAACTTAACATTGAGAATCTCAAATATTATCGTAATTTCTCTGCATAATTATTGCAACTTTTATTTTGTCTTGTTTGTTATTTTCTTCAAACTCATATTTGTATTAAAATCATCTTATGATTATATCACCAACCTTATCGAGTAATGAATTTATAGCTTTTCTTTCAAGCTTGTTGCATATAAATAATCTTCTTCATTTAATCCTCCCACTTGAGAAATGTGCAACTCACGTTGTATCTCGGGGCATGATCAATCCCATGGGGACTTGATCGGACCTCTCCATCTGAGGTAAAAGTTAAGTAACACTTTGGCTACTAGGATAGGTCAAAAGGTCCTTGGTGGACATCCGGCCTCTTCCATACAATAAGATGTCAAATAATGTTTGACTATACGGATAAGATTTTTTGGTGGACTTCCCGCGGCCTCATCCAAATTAGTTCGAATAATATTCCGACCAATCATTCCGGATAGGTAAAAACAAAACAAGAACATATCAACTAAAATTTTTTTTATCTTTGACAGCACTAACATGATGATATAAGAAAGAATCAAAATTTGATACAGAATAATAATAATACATAGATAAAAAAAAATGCATCCTCATATGATATCAACGTCCTCCTCACCACTAAGAGATGCTCCCTTGGACTCACTCTCTACTCCTTCATCTCTTGAATCTAGCTTCTTGGATATTTGGCTGGGAGATAGATTCTCGATACTAGCTCGGGTTTTGCGATATACTAAGCGGATTCCTTTTAGGAACCCTCGGATGAAGCCCTCCTCTAAACATTGGTGCTCCAAGTCCTTCACTTCAACATCAAGAATATGATTACGAGCTTTCTGGACATGGTCTTCAATAGTATCACGATAAGCCAAGGAGTTTTTAAAGTCTTCCCTTCAAGGAGATTTCATTTGCTTCCGCCGACATTATAAGCTCTCCTTCGGAAAGGCGATCTTGTAATGCTTTATTCTTGATTGAGACCTTTCTTCTCCTACAAGTGTCTTGAGTCTTTCTCTTTCAGTCTCCCCTCACCTCAATCACTCATCATGAGTGTCTCCACCTCTTGTGTGGAGAAAGAGAAGTTGACATGTTGCTATTCTACACTTGGTGATCCTCCAGTCGCCACTTCCTTGGCCTTAACACTCATCTTTTGCTCATACTGTATATTTTACTTTCATAAATTCGTATTTCACTCGTCTAAACACCCAAATGAGCCATCATTAATGTTTAGAAAAAATCATCACAAATGTTACATAAAGAAAAAAAAGAAAAATAAGGAGGAAGAGAAAACAAGCTAATTCATCTCATTGGCGTCCATACGTGCTTTAACACCTCTTTAGGAATGTGCGACGAACTCCCATTATGAGTTGAAGCTAAACTCTCGGGCCAATAACATTTCTCCAGATATTTGACGTAGTCACTATGACACGCCTTCTTGAAACATTGCTATCACCATGATTTCGTGAGCTTCTTGAAAGAACCCACATGAGAAGACCTTTCATCACCTTTACTTGACCTCTTTGGAAGAGCATGAGATCTCCGCACGGATGGAAAGGCCAATCTTGAACATTCTATCTTCAACTATATATTTATCAATGTGACATAACTCATGTTATAAGCTTTATGCATCAGAATATTAAGAGTTGCTAAGATTTTATTCTGTTCAATCAGCAATGGATCTAGAAGGTCATTTAATCTTTCCCATCTCTCAGGGCTCATTTTTCACAAAAAAGAATCCATTAGACCAATTTTTAGATGGATCATGTGCTGAAAATTCTATCCAATTCTTTATAGCCCGATAAGAAACACGTCCCTGAGCATCACATGTGAATCTACACATTCGACACAACTATTTGATATTCAAAGTAACACCACACTCTAAAAGATAGTCAAATAGCGATGATCACTAAAGCTCGAAATGAAAATTGTGACAAAGCTACACCACATATTTTAAAGATCTCAATCAACTCGGAAGCTAAAGGGAATCACAGTCCCGCACGAAGAATCATCTCTGAAACAGTAAAGTATCCTGGCGGAGGTGAACGGGCTCGATCAGACTTTTTGGCAATAATAGCCACCAACTCATTAGGGAAGTAAAATTTCTTGAACATTATTATCGATGTGATATTGGATGGTATATCATCTATATACGCTGCTATGGGTTTTCTTAGATCATCACTGTGAAAATACATAATAAATAAATAAGAGAGAGAGAGAGAAATGATAAAATCGAGAATTTTGTGAAACAACTCACTCACAATACTTGGATATATATATCATTTTGACTCTATGTCACGAAGGCTTGGGATAAAATTTTTTTTTCTGATCGTGAAAGGATACGCATACATGAGATCAACAAGAGTTATTCCTCTTTAAGGATGTTGAAATTACCCAAACTTTTTTAAAATGGTTTGAATGGTTCTTAACGCTTCCCGTCATGCGGTTCAACTTGAACCATCCATTGAAGTTTCAAAATCCAATTTCCTACCGGAAGAAGTAGGAACTACGCCTTGATGGCCTCCAAATCGGTCCGACGAGGACGGTTGATTTTCGAGAGAAAACCGAGCCTCATGTATGGCGCCCGATAACCTCCCGGTGTCGGCGAGGATGGTTGGCCTCTTTCGAGAAAAATCGAGCCTCATGTACTGCGGCACGATCATCTCGAATCCGGTCGTCGCGATGATCTCTTCGAGAAAAGCGGAGCCTCGTCGCATGACTACTGAGCCTTGATCGCCTCAAACTGGGTCCGACAAGGGATTACGCCTCTTTCGAGGAAAAATGGAACCTCGTCGTATGGACTACGAGCGATTAGCCTCAACGGTTCGAGGACGGGTTGAAACTATCGAGGGAAAATTGGAGCCCTGTGTATGACTACACGCCCGTCACCCTCAGAACAACCTTCTCTTAAGAAGAAGAGAGCATATGAGGAGTGTGCCTTCTCCTAGGGGCAAAAGGTAAAATAACAAAGAAAAATCATAAAAAATGGGTGAAAATCGCGTGAAAATAGACCAAAATGGGCAAAAAAACAATCATCAGTAGCGATTCGCATTGCGTGAATGGAACCCATGGGGCCTCAACCATAGCGCCCGTGCCCGGCGGCGCAGTAAATGTCCGGATGAGTCAATAACCACGAAACCTTGTACGCGCGTGCATATATATCGCTGCACCCAGTGATCAATCTTGTGCTCCCGTAAAGATCTGTTCTCTCAAAATATATGGTTAATGGACCTGCAAATTTTATTAAAGAATTTACTATTTTCAAGTATTTGGTGTATATATTTTTGGATGATTGAGATAATGTCATCCAAAAATAGGGGGGCAACTGATATGACACTTAAAATACTACTAGTCAAAGCACGAATCTTGATTTCGAAAGCAAATTGATCCTAAGTTGAAGCTAGCCGAGATCAAGCACTTAAAATATCATTGGAAACTTTAGAATATGAGTTAAATCCCTAAATATCTTTTAAACATATATTGTTTATAGTCAAATCAGCGTCTTGATGAGCCGGGTCTAACAAGCTCAATATCTCATAATTCTGACTTCATTTAAGCATTCAAATACTTAAAATACATCAAATAATCAAAGGAATCATTTTGAGCCGATCGATGGAGTGGTGGTTGCATGTATTTAAAAAGCGTCCTCTAATCTATAAATAGTCCTCATTCTTCACATGAGGGGCCCAGAAAGAGAGAATAGAGCTCTAAAGCTTGAAAATCCTCAAGCATATCACTTCGGCATTCGCGGCACTCCGTTGGCGCCGCCATATGCGTAGCTCGGCCGCCACCACCGATCCCTCGCCATCGTCATCTCCATTTATTGTCACCGCTGATCATCGCTGACCGTCGTCCGCACATCGTGGTCATCATCGGCCGACCGCGTGGGTCCGCCGTAACCACATCGTCGGTCACGCCTCATCGCCGACCATCTTCGGGTCATCACCGATGACGCTTCGTCGTCGGCCCGCATTCACCATCACTATCACTGCAAGCTAACCCGACGTGACTATATATGTTGTTGTCTTATCTGATTCTCATTGTCGACCTTCTATGCAATTCATAATCCTTATCGAAATTTTGTACTTTAAAAGATACATAGTGGAAGATTTTACGGGAGGAGAGTTTTTCTCTTTTAGGTTTTCAGTAAAATTCAGAGTTTTCTTATTAATTCTTCGTCATGTGTCTTGAACTCAACAAAGCTAAGTAAACTTTTACTCTAGCTGGTTTTCTAGCCGCAACATATATATATGATTTTCAAGAAATAATATTTATACTTATATATATATATATATATATATATAATATATTTATTTTAAAAGATTGAAAGTTATAACTCTATATACTTACTTTTAGGAATAATTTTATTATTACAAACTTAGAAGGATTATATATAAACTTAAATAATTTCAATAATAGATAATTTCGATTCGATCTCAAGCTCGTTCGATCTGATCTATGCCCGGCTCAAGATCGGCATGAAAAAAAGTTAGATTCAAATCTTTGGCTCATAGCTCGGCCCAATGTAATTGATTTGATCTCAATATGATCCAAATTTAGATTAGATTTTCAAGCAATCCTCAATTTTAGAGCTAAACTAACAACCTTACCTAATATTAACGGAACAACCCAACAACTTGTTTTAATGCTCCTCAGTCCTTTTTTTTATCATTGACAGAAGTCTTAGATTGTTGATGAATCTCTCAAATCTTTAAGCTTTAGGCAGTAAATAAATATCAAATTTATTAACTTCATTAATATTTATAAATTTTAGACATATTTGAAAACCGACTATTCTCTCTAAGCTATTTCCTCAGTTTGGTTGCTTTATTTAGAAATTATTTTTTTAAAAAAAAAATTATGATTTTTATTATTTACTATTTTAAAAAGGAAAATGCAATTTTATTTTTTGAGGAAGCAATGAAAAGGTTTATAAAGTTGAAAATCAATAATATTGTTTAATTAAATATATTCAAATGATAAATTTAATATATATTACCTTCTTAAAATATGATTTCTGATCTTAAGCATTAAAATGAGCCATATTAGAAAAATCCTAAATAAATAAATAATAAACCACTTTGATTAGTACCCAACAATACACAGGCCAGCAGTAGCCCATACTAAATTATTGTTTAGCTGATCTACCTTCCAACAAATTTAATATAATATAATCAAATAAGCTCATTGAGTTCAAAGCAAAAACCACCATATTGACTAAGCTATCTTTTAGGCATATTTAATAATAGGAACAGTTCTTATGAAAAGAAATTATGCAACTTTAAATGCATGACTTTGTAAAAAATTTATATATATATATATGATAAAGTGCTAAGAACAGTGTGGCAATGGTGACAAATAGGTTGAAATGGAAGAAAATTATATTTTAAGAGAGAGTTTTCATAAGCAATCAAAGCCTCCATTTGGATGCTCCCAGATAGTTAAAAGATAAGGATATAGAAAAAGCTCTAATAGAAGCCCAGAAAATGTATGATTTGGTTATTTTAGTACTGAAAATTATGGCTTAATATTTTATGATTGCTATTGAATAATGATGTTTTCTAGAGAAGAGCAATTTCACAAGACTACAAATTGCACTCTTGTTTTAAAAATAAGTAAATTATGGAGTAAAGCTTTTGCTTAGGTGGGTTTGAAGAGGTCACTTGGCTGATGGCTTAATTAAGTGGGCATGATTTATATTTATACAAAATAATAGGTTAGATAATCTTTAAGTTGGAAAACCAAAATACACATATTTAACTACAAAAGATGAGCCCCATATCTTTTAAGACATATAAAAAAACTTAAATAAGGTAATACAAATGATTAAATTGATATTAAAAATTATTTACTTATATATATATATATATTTCAAGCATAGAAATAATAAGGAAAATTATAAATCTTGTTGACTCTTACTAGACCTCCTTCAAAAGCTTTGTCATTTTGTGTTCATAGGAATGCTGGTGAATTCCTATACAAATTCTTAAAATCCACTAATCAAAAAAAAAACTTTCAAGTTTAGTTTAAGTAATTCAAAAAGTAAAGAAATAATTTCTTATAATCCAAAACCATCTATTCTAAATTTGTGCCTATCCAAGTAAATTGTTGAGTAAAGTTTTCTAACACCTACTCGACCTCTTTGAACCAATATTATGAAAATAAATTTTATATCTTTCATAATTAACTCAAATAATCATAAGTTATCAAAGTTTTGAATGACTAAGCACTAACCAACCTTAATAAGCCCAATTTATAATCAAACTAAACATTTTATAAGAGTCCTTTGAAGTGTATTTATTTTAAACTGAGATAGATTGAAATTGCAATTTTCATTGAATCATCGTACCCTTAAAGTGTCCATCTTCTCACTTTAAATGTTATAATGGCATAGTGTGCAAAAATATAAATCTTTTTTATCATCTCCAAAAATCAAACTAAACATTTATATTAATTAAGCCCACAAACATATATTAATCAAATATTTAAAGAGGAGCTTCAATTATACTTTATGATACTTTAAGAAGCTCTCACTTAGAGATAAATGGTTTGAGATGTCTTCATTGAGATAGTGTTTGAATATCTCTGTATACAAAATCTCTATATCATCATTCATATATATTAACTAAAATTTAAAACAATCTTAATGGTTTAAACAAGTGTATTTTAATAACCATATCATTGAGATTTTCTACCATTTTATCATTGAAGAGCTTAATGAACTACATTCTTTAAGTAAACTTATATGTAGTTATTTGTGTTTTATTCGAGATTGAAAAATAACATTCCTTTCTAAGCCAATCAAATGACATATTCTTTATCAAAATGTAAAATGTCATCATGTGACCTATTAAGTTAGTTTTGGATGCTCTTCGTTGACTTTAATGTCATAAATATATTAAACTTTTTTATATTTATTTGTGTAATTTTATTCTAAATTCATGACACATAAATCATAGTGTATCTCCCTATACAAGAATATACTCACTTGTACTCCTTATTTATAAGTCTCCTAATAGATTTGAATCAAGTCATATAGTTCGAAGTTAGTTTTTTTTTTTTTACTGTAGAAAATGATTTATTGCATTTTTCAGCCACTTGTCCAGCCTTGTGTAATTGCTATTAACATTACTCAGAAGTACTTATTTTAAGAAACTATTGAGTTTTTTTTAATTAATTTTTTATAAATTATATATATATATATACATATATATATATATATATATATATATATATATATATATATATATATATATATATATATATACATATAAGGAAAGATTAGTTGATCTTCAAATATATGTTTCATATAACTTGTTTGACTTACTTCCCACCCTATTGTGTTCATATGCATTTTAATTATATATAAAAAAAAAAGAGGTAAAGCTCCAACTTAACAGAGTTTGAGTTTTATTGGCAATTATTGTGCCATTAAAGAATTGCAAATTATTTCTTTTGTAATTATAATCACATTTAGCCTTTGGGGTATATTGCTGTATATTATTATAAACTAAGTTTAATATGCATGATTTTTTTTATTTTTAATAAATGAACTATAAAATATATTTGTGCTTATTAATTCTTTAATGGATTATTAGTAACTCTATATTAGTTTGTATATAGCAATTCTATAAATTTCTTTCAAATAAATATAGAATGCAAGAAGAATCACACACACACACACACATATATATATATATATATATATATATATATATATATATGTTATATGAATTAAGAGTTTTTTTTTGTATGATATGAATTAAGAGTTAGTTCCATTTATAGTTGATATATCTATTCTTAAGTTAAAGCATGAATATAAATCGATTCAATAGGACGAGTCCAACAACACTATAATAGAGTTTAATCGAGCCCAAATGAGCTCAAATCAAGCCGAAAAGCTATATATGAAAACTTTGAAACACTGATTGGATAATCAAATAACTTTCAAATTTGACATGTTTATAATCGAATCGAGCAGCTCGAAGAAACGAATCCAACGAACCTAAGATCACTCAAATCAAATATGATCAAATCACCAAAAAATTATCTATGATCAAATGAATCAATATACACTGTCCGATGGAGTGTTTTGGGATTTTAGTTACAATAATCAAAATGCCCACATCGAATCCTATAAATAGAACTTCATTCTTGTCATGAAAAGGGAGGAGCTAACTTGGGAGAAAGGCGAAGAGCTAAAAGTTTGAAGTTCATCATCATCTCCATTGTTGCCAATTGCTATTATCGTTGTCAACTACCAATTTACAACCAAATTACATACATTTGTTACTTGATTCTAGAATTTTCATTGTTAGGCTTTCTCACATATAGCATTGTAATCCCATTATTGAAAAAACTTAAATTTTATACTACAAAGCAGATATATAATGGATCATTTTTACTAAGCTAGGCCCCATGATTTTTCCCTCTCTTCTTGGATTTTTCCAAGTAAAAATTTTGAAGTTTTATATTCCCTTTTCAACTATCTCTGTGTGTGCTAGATTTCCATACAAGCTAAGGCATGAAGTTTTATTGTACCGCTGCAAGTTTTTTTACACGCAATAATAGTATAATCCAATGTGATAGGATAAGTATTATAGTAGTCTTAAGGAGTTGATTGGTGCTCTCAGTGATATTGGGCTAGAGGTGCGACTTGAGGAAGTGCTTAGAGATTCTCTAGATCATTCTTTTTAGGTGAACTCATGAGATTCAATTGATTAGATGTGATGTAATTAATGGAATGATTATTTGTTTAAAAAAACTTTTTTTCTTTTTCTAGAGATGTTCAATATCTTCATTTTCATCTCAACTTTAAAGATTTTGCTCTAAAACTCTATCGCATATATATTAATTAAGCCCAAAAGAGTAGATAGAGATTATGGTTAAAAAAATTTCGTAAATGATTTTAGTGAGCTTAATTTGCTTCTTAAGTAGAGAAGCATGAGTTAAATCAAACTTAGAAAGAGACTTTATCAGAGAGGCTCTACTAGGTAATCTAGGGAGGACCTAGAAGCGAACTTAGGAGAAAGCTGAGAGAGAGAAAGTTCAAAATTAAAATCATCCACCGTTGTGCCAATGCCGCTTATTATGGTTGTTATTACCACCAACAACTGTTATAGCCAAACTACCACTGCATAGCTATTATTATTTGATTCTGGAATTCTCATTGTGAGGCTTTCTCACATACAGCATTGTAATCCCGTTATTGAGAAAACTTAAACTATGTACTACAAAACAGATATATAATGGATCATTTTTACTGGGCTAGGCCCCATGATTTTTTTCCCTCTTCCTGGGATTTTTTCACCCAAAATTTTTGAAGTTTCTTATTCCATTTTCAACTATCTGAGTGTGTGTTGGATTTCCATACAAGCTAAGGCATAGAGTTTTATTCTATGACACAAGTTATAATAAAATGTAAGTATTAGTCTTAAGAAGTTTCTTATTCCATTTTCAACTAGATACAATACAAGCCAAGACATATAGTATTTAGAAAGTGATAGATTGAGTATTGATATTAGCCTAGAATGCGGCGAGGAAGTGCTTAGAGATTCTCTAGATCATTCTTTTTTGGGAACTCATGAGATTCAATTGGTTAGATGTGATGTAGTTAATGGAATGGTTATTTGTTTAAAAAAAACTTTTTCTTTTCTCTTGAGATGTTCAATATCTTCATTTTCATCTCAAGTTTAATAAAGACTTTGCTCTAAAACTCTATCACATATATATTAATTAAGCCCAAAGGAGTAGATAGAGATATTATGGTTAAAAAAATTTCATAAATGATTTTAGTGAGCTTAATTTGCTTCTTAAGTAGAGAAACATGAGTTAAATCAAACTTAGAAAGAGACTTTATCAGAGAGGATCTACTAGGTAATCTAGGGAGATTTTAATAAGAGAAAGTTTTGATCAATGCATAAAAATAATATCATGCTCATGCTTGATTAGTGACTCTATATACAGATGAGGGCCAAGATTGATAACATTAAGTTAATTATATGACAAAATTAAAACAAAAACACATATATAACCTCTTTATAGATAGTTAAATAGCTTGTCAAAATGATTGAAACTTCTCCACTAGCACCTAAGCAAAGAACTTCATATAGATTATAAATTAAAGGTGAGAATCTTTGGTAAGTTCTTTTGATCAAAATAATCTGTCTAAAGCACTTTTGATAAGTGTGCATCGAGAGTTATTTAGGTTGATTTCGTAGAACATTGATGATGATCGAAGGATACATCTCTTTGGCAAATCATCAAGTTCTAGCTTTATATATTTTTTTTCAAGTGTCCAAATTGGTTCATATTCAACTTAAGTGCCTAAAATTTTCAAGAGACCTACTTTCTTAACATGCTTGAGAATCGATTCTTCATGACCAGTATATACTATATATTTTATATATTCCTTGTGCCGTATTATGCTTATCATGAAAGTCCTTTTTATTATTATTTAAAATAAATATTCACTTAATTCAAAAATTAAAAAAAAATGATAAAAAGAATATGACAAATGTAATGCACCCGCCATTTAATTCCCTCAACACACTGGAATCTTGAGAACATCTAAACGCCGGTCAACTATCATTTCCTTCGTCTATTCGCCGTTTCTCCGGCCGGTCAAACTTCTGTCCCGCACAAAAGCGTAAGAAATAATGTTCTGTGCGGTCCCACCGCATAATCCCGCAAGGCCGCCATTTGGCTCGTCCACATTTCCGCACGCTTCTTCAAAACCCCAGCTCCCTCTGTACCCCCGTAGTCCCGAATTCTGAACAATCTTCCGTCCGGCGACGGCAGCGGCGGCCGCGGCATCGCGATGCCGATAGTGCTCGCAAACAATCTCCATACCACGAAATTCAATTCCGAGAACGTTTCGCCTTTCTCCACCGCCTCCGGATGCTCGTCGTCCGGGCCTTCTTCCAACTCGATGCCGCCGCTCGAACCCAGCGATGCGATCCGGCGTCTCATCGGAGCCAATGGATCGATCGAGATCTCCGATCTCCGGGCGATACAACGGCTGGGAAGCGGTGACATCGGCAGTGTATATCTCGCGGAGATCAAAACTTGCGGCAGCGGCGGAGGCAGAGTTCTCGTGGCTGCCAAAGTTATGGATAAGGGCGAGCTAGAGGGGAGGAACAAGAGCGCGAGGGCTAAGACGGAGAGGGAGATTCTCGAGATGCTCGATCATCCGTTCCTGCCGAAGCTCTACGGATGCGCTGAGAACGAGAAACTTACTTGCCTTCTTACTGAATTCTGCCCCGGCGGCGACCTCCATCTTCTCCGGCAGCGGCAGCCGAGGAAGAGGTTCGACGAACACGCTGTCAGGTTTGAGCTTTTTTTTTTCTCCCATTTAAGTTGATTATCTCGTACGATTTAGCATGCAGTAGAACAAGCATTTAATTAGAAAATATTTTTAAATTTTTTTTTAATAAACAATTCACTTGAACTCATAACTGAATAAATATTTGATCAAAATGTAAAAGATAAATTAGATACATATATGATATGACAATTAAATGTTAAATACAATGTAAATCAATTAAGATGTAATTTTATTTGTCATATTTGATTTTCGGTTATTTAAAAACTAATATCTTCTTTTCTATAATCTTTATATTTCTATCGAATAATCAATTTTATAATACAATTTTTATTCATATATATATATATAAAATCTGATATATAATCAATGAAAATTGCTTATCAAGTTCATCTTATATTATATTGCATAACACGCTTACAAATTTAATTATTGATTTTTAATTGCAATTATAAAAGTAGATAAAAATAATCTCACTTAAGAGCAATGAATCTGATCGAGTGTGCGGGAACAAAACTGAATTTAAAATATTTATTGAATATACAGTATGATTAGTTGTTAATATCTAGTGCTAAATCACTAGTAATTCATTGTAAGAATAATCAGAAAACATTTTTTATAAATATGTAATTCGATTTCTTGTTCATGGTTAATAAAGAATATATCTCAAAATAGTGTTGCTTATGGTTAATTATATCAGTGCACACAACATTTCTATGCATTTAATATTAAAGAAATGGCTCTAAATTTTACTACTAGTAATAATCGAAAAATTTATAAGAGGAGAATTCAATTTAGATCAATCTTTTGTATAAACTATATTTGCTGTGTTTGTATAATATTATATATATATAATATATAATTTTTTTTGAAATCGTCGACAACAAGATCGACAAAGGATTATTCATGTTACGTTTATAAATCGAGGGAAATATTGTGTTCGGCTCCATTAACGACGAACAAGTTATTTAACAACGAACTTTTTTAATAGCCCTATTCCTATTAAAGCAAAACCTGAAAATCCGGCCATTGATTAATAATTTAAAACAACTATTTGTCAATATATTAGAAGTTGTGATTCTACAAAAAATTTGGATCTAAAGAAAATGTGATCATTATATGCCCTTAAAAAATTATATATATATATATATATATATATATATATATATATATATATATATATATATATATATAAAGGATTAGTATAATCAGCAAAGTTGGCTCAAGTATACTTACAAGGGGCAAAACAAAATATGAGCTGGTTTGTGTTGACGGGACCTCTCTCCATAAATGTACAAGGGCATTGTTTTCCCCAGAAAGAGTCAATTTATTTCTTTATTTATTATTTATTAGACTTTCAGAAAATTTAATCTTAAATATCTGCACGTATTTATATACACAAGCTTTAATTGAATTATGTAACCTCGCCATGCACAAGCTTTTCTATATAATATATGATTTATAGGAAAGTGGAAGAAATTTAAGATATTATGATTATAATTTTTTTTAATATTCCTTTATCTTTATTTACATATTTGATTTATATGTCAAAATCTCTACATTAAATATTTTCTATATACATATCATATAATTCTTATGTATTTATATATCTAATAATTAAATTTTAATTTTTATATATATAATATCTAAATCTTTTATATTATATCAAAATTATCTTCATAATAAATTTTAAAAAAGTGAAATATACTTTTTTAAGTATATGAAAATATTAGATGCCTAAATATCTAACTTTAAGGATTAAATATGTAAATACATAAGAATTATGTGATATGTATGTAAATCTTCCTATGATTATAGGTTTGTGATGTTTTATAAAGATTTATAAAGTTATTTTAGACTTAAATCTTTTACAAAAATATTTCATAATCTACTAATGAGAAAATTTTATTAATAATGAAATTCAAATTTTTATGATGTTTATGATATAGCTGCTATGAATATATTCTAAGAACAACAATAAGAGTAATAACTAGAGCGTTTGATTAAACTACTAATTCATAGATAATAAAACTTAAAATATATCTTATAATGCTCACTAATTTATTTTAGTTTATTTTTATTTTTTTGCATGAACTTTTTGAATATATTAAAATTGATGCAAGTAATTACTTTTTTAAAAAATTCTTTGAGAATGGTATATTGCAGTTCATATTCAAACTGATAATGCTCCTTCCAGGTTCTACGCGGCAGAGCTAGTGGTGGCGCTTGAGTACCTTCACGTGTTGGGCGTCATCTACCGTGATCTGAAACCAGAGAACGTCCTCGTCCGATCAGACGGACGCAACATGCTTCACGACTTCGACCTCTCTCAAAAGTGAATACGGCTGCTCCCCAACCGCCCAATTCGTCCGCGGTCCTCCTCGCCCATCCTCCTCCCCAGCAGCCGCATCAACCGACAGAAGCAGCTCCTGCAACTTTCCCAACTGCATCGTCCCCGGCGTTTCATGCTTCCACTCCAAACGCGGTTATCGCAGGAAATCAGCTCGCCGTGGCAGGCCATCGGTCGAGTTAGAGTTCGTAGCCGAGCCCGTCGATCTCCGCTCGATGTCCTTCGTCGGAACGCACGAGTATTTGGCGCCGGAGATTGTGGCGGGGGAAGGACACGGGAGCGCGGTGGATTGGTGGACGCTCTCAGTGTTTATCTACGAACTGCTTTACGGCGGGACGCCGTTCAAAGGAGCGAATGAAGATAGGACGCTGGCAAATATTGTGGCGCGTGGCCTGGACTTTCCGAAGGAACCCACGGTGTCGACGGCGGCGCGAGAGCTTATAACTGGGTTGCTGCTTAAGGATCCGGCCAAGAGGCTGGGGTCTACGACGGGGGCGGCGGCTGTGAAGCGGCATTCGTTCTTTAATGGCGTTAATTGGGCGTTGCTGCGATGCGAGGTGCCCCCGCATGTGCCAGCGCCGTTTTCTGTTGATGGAGGGAGTAGTGGAGAGCTGTCGGATGATAGCAGTCCGGGGGCGTCGGTGGACTACTATTAATGATTAGAAGGTTGATTGGAGGTAGAGGATGAAAAAACTTGACTTATATATGCTGAAGAATAGAAGAAAAAGGAAGAAGGAAGGAAGGAAGGGGAGGGGTGTGAGCGGGCAGATGGAGGAGGTAGTGGCCGACGTCGTCGTAGCCGGTGAGCAGCGAGCGGTCTCTGGTTCATGGACGGAAATCATAGGAGTTTAATTCTTACTTATCGTTCTATAAATAAGGTATTTAGTTGTACGTTGATACTTGATGTGCATAAAAACTCTCTCTCTCCCTCTCTCTCTCTCTCATAAGTCATAAGATTTCGTTTGGAATAGTTGCAGCTGTGTGTAAAATTAACTGTGCAACTGTTGAGAGGAAACAGACTTTTTGATAACTGCTCGGAGGGTGCATTTGTGTGATGCAGTAATTATTTCTAAAATTAGGGTTTATAGTTGTTATTCAGAAAGTTGAGTTTTTAAAAATAATAATAATAATAATAATAATAATTGTCATATGCCAATCATATTTTGTTAGATATGATTGTGAAGAATTCCTTCTCAATATTAAATATTTTAAAAGTTAATAAAAAAAGTTAAATTTGTGAAATTAAGTTTCTTTTAATTTTAGAGATTACTGATATATTTTACTTTGAACACAATTGTATATATCGATAGCAAACATATTTCACTTCAACATTAAAAAATCACACTATTATATATGACTACTATCATATTTTAATTTTGAATATAATTTTTTTATTGGTTGCTAGAGCTTTTTGATGTAATAATGAATTTATAATGCATAAATATGAATAAGAGGACATGCATGATATGAATAAGAGACATATTTATTATTAAAATATGAGATATGATTATGAGTTGGACATTACATTAGGATAAAAATATTTTTTTTATAAAAATTAAATAAAAAAGTATTTGGAATAATAATTAACTTTTGAAAGGTCTATAAATAAATAAGAATTTAGTTTATGAAATAAAATAGTAAGCATGAACTGCCTAATGCAACGTCAAGATCGAAGGCTTAATAGTCAACTCTTCGTTATTTAACATACATTTGCCTTTAACCTCCACTTTAATGAGCATCAAATAATATAGCTTTTAATTATGGCTCATCAAGATTATAATATCAAAAATTCTAATATTATCGAGAAACCCATATCTATCTCTGATATGACACTTAAAATACTACTAATTGCACGAATCTTGAAAGCAGTGATCCAAGTTGAAACTACTTAAAATATCCTTGAAAACTTTGGGATATCAGTTGCTCTCAAAGATGGAGTGTTTATAATCAAATTGAGCGTCTCGACGAGTCAGATTTAACGAGCCCAAGATCTCATAATTCTGACTTCATTTGAGCATTTAAATACTTAAAATACATCAAATGATCAAAGGAATCATTTTGAGCCGTCCGATGGAGAGGAGTGGTTCGGATTTTCCATGTATTTATAGAGACACTCCTTCAATAAATAGCCTCATTCTTCATATGAGGGAGGCCAAGCAAGAGAGAGAGAGCTCTAAAGCTTGAAAATCCTCCACGCATGTAATCGGCACTTAATACCACCGTTACCAACGCCGACACCGTTAGCCGCCGCGATCCCATCGCCAATCTTCGTGGTCTCCATCATCTTCACGTTAGTAGTTGTTCCCCTGTTCACCATCATCTCCGCTACACTACCTGCACAACGACGTGACTATATGGTTGTTGTTCTTTTGGGATTCCCATTGTCGCCCTTCTCATATAATTATGTAATCCCGTCTCGGAAAACTTGTACTCCAAAATAAATATATAGTGGAAGCTTTTACAGTGCGGATTTTTCCTCTTTTCGAGGTTTTTCACATAAAAATTCTGAAGTTTTCTTGTTCACTCTTTAAATACATGTGTGTGTGCTGGATTTCACAACAAGGCTAAGGCGTAAACTTTCACTTTATCGCAGCTGGTTTTCTAGCACGCAACAGTTTAACACCGTTTGTGGGAAACTAATTCTCATCATTTCATCTTGTATGACAACCAAGTTTCCCAACAAGATCAAAACCAGCATCGAGGTGGAGCATTTCAAGCTTTTAAGGAGCGCAAGTGAAGAATGAAGATTCATCAAACTTCGTTCCTTTAGATTTTGTCGAAAATTGGGGGGCAACTCTTAATCTCAGAAGATCGCCCATGTTAATATGTTAAGCATCTAATCGATTACCATCCCAAGAAATATGTCAAAGTTGGAGGATATTTCAACATTGAGAAGAGATATAGCTTTACAAATTATGATTTTTCAATCATACTCATGGAAAAACAAGACCAAGGTTAAGGAGAAACTTTGGCTACAACCACAAACGGATATTTTGATTCGACCTCTTCCATATAGGTTAACGTCATCAAGTAATACTTTGGAAAATAACCTCGGATGGGTCAAAAATCCTCTGCGGATTTAATTCAACCTCATCCATATAGGTTAAACGTCATCGAGTAACACCCTCACAAATAACCTCGATAGTCAAAATCCTCGGATTTAATTCGACCTCTTCCATACAGGTTAACGTCATCGGGTAACACTTTGGCAAACAACCTCGGATAGGTAAAAAATCCTTAGCGGATTCAATTCGACCTCTTCTGTACAGGTTAACGTTATTGGGTAACACCCTGACAAACAATCTAGAATAGGTCAAAAATTCTCAGCGGATTCAATTCAACCTCTTCCACATAGGTTAATGTCATTGAGCAAAGACTTCTAACAAACAACCTGATAGTCAAAATCCTCCGGGTCCAATTCGACCTCTTTCCACGCGTTAACGCCATCGTAACACTCGACAAACAACTTCGATTCGTCAAAATCTCGGCGTCCAATTCGACCTCTTCCATACAGTTAACATCGCAACACTCTAACAAACAACCTAGGATAGGTCAAAAGGTCTTTGGTGGACTTCCTACGACCTCTTCCACACAGGTTAACGTCATTGGGTAGAAGTCTGACAAACAACCTCGGATGGGTCAAAAATCCACAGTGGATTCAATTCAACATCTTTCATACAGGTTAGTGTCATTGAGTCACACTATGACAAACAACTTCGGATAGATAAAAAATCATCACCATCACTAACCACCGCGGCTGGCTGCCGCCGTGAGCCGCCACCACCGGTAATCATCGTCGCCGCCACAGGCCCACCTCGCGCCACCGCCGGTCATCACCATCGCCAATTACCGCTGTCGACCACCCTCGTTGGCGCCAACCGCCGCCGGTCCACTGGGTATCGCCGGCCATATCCGGTTGCCACCATCGTGGGTTATCCGACCATCGCTCATGGATCTGCTGGTTGACCACCGTCTGGCCACCATCGTCGGGCATCACCGTTAACCCCCGTCTCTGGTTATCATCGCTGATGATCACCTCCGAACCAGGTCGGTCTGATGAGGTTAGTTGACCCCTCTTTCGAGGGAAAATCGAGCTCTGGATGAACTACGGTCTTGATCGCCCGGCTTCGGTGTCCAACGATGTTAGTTGACACCTCTTTCGAGGAAAAACTGGAGCCTTGCCATATGAAGTATGGGTCTTGATCGTCTCCGAACCCGGTCGATCCAACGATGTCAGTTGACACCTCTTTCGAGGAAAACCTGGAGCCTTGTCATATGAACTACGGGTCTTGATCGCCTCCAAACCCAGTCGGTCCGATGAGGTCAGTTGACATCTCTTTCGAGAGAAAACTAAAGCTTTGTAGTATGAACTATGGGCCTTGATTGTCTTCGACCTCCTCTTAAGAAGAAGAGGGACACTCAAGCATATGAAGAGTATGCCTTCTCCCTTGGCCCTAAGGGGATTTTTATAGACCCCCTAAGGGGAAAAAAGGTTAAAAATTGCAAAAATCGCTCAAAATTGCCCAAACGGCAAAATGGGCAAAATGGACAAAACCTGGTGCCCAGCTCGCCCCTCCGCGTCCGCGATGCGCTGTCCGCTGCCTCTCCACCGTTCATTAATCGCGTAAATGTGAATACATCGCGTAAAATGCAGGAACAATCATCGCGTAAACGCAGGAACAATCCCTGGTATGAGTCATCATGATGGAGACCGACAGAGATTGACGACGGCGAGGATCACGGTACAATGGGGAGTGGTCGACGACGCCGAGTGGCGGATGATTGTTTGGAGGATCTTTAGAGCTCTCTCCGCCTCCCCTCATATGAGGAATGAGGGCTATTTATGAGAGAGTGGCATCTCTGAAAATACATGCAAAACCCGCATCACTCCACTTCATCTGGACGACTCAAAATGATCCCCTTGATCATATGATGTATGCAATGCTCAAAAGTGAATTGTAAGATCTTTGGCTTGTTGGAACCGCTCCGAGATGCTCGATTGACTATAAACACTTCATATTTGAGAGCTATTTAAGGATTTAACCGATATCCCAAAGTTTCCAAGGATAATTTAAGAGATCAACCCGCCAACTTCGGATCGCCTTGCTTTTAACATCAAGATTCGTGACTAATAGTATTTTAAGTGTCATATCACTTCCTATTTTGGATGATATTATCCTAATTCATCCAAAAAATATCTGAAATTTTTTTTTTCTAATTAAATGTCATAATGAGTAGAAGGGGTTTTTTTTTTTAAATAAATGTCATAATGAAAAGAATTTTTTTTTCTAATTAAATATCATAATAAAGAGAGATTTTTTTTTTCAATTAAATGTCATAATGAATGGAGGATTTTTTTTTAAAAAAAAAATTAAATATCATAATAAAGAAAGGTTTTTTTTTTTTTTAAAATGTCATAATGAATGGAGGGTTTTTTTTTAAAAAAAAAAATTAAATATCATAATAAAGAGAGGTTTTTTTTTAAATGTCATAATGAATGGAGGGTTTTTTTTTTAAAATTAAATGTCATAATGAATAGATGGTTTTTTTTTTAAAAAAAAAAAAAAACTAAATTTCATAATGAAGAGAGGTTTTTTTTTAAAAAAATTTATTCTTTCTTTCCCCATGGTGGATCTATAAAACCCCTTAGGGCCAAGGAGAAGGCATTCTCTTCTGAGTGAGGTTAGTTTGAGGCGATCAAGACATCAAGAGGCGCTGAGGGCGATCAAGAGGCATCAAGCCCACAGACATATGTCGGCCCGCTTCCGCCATCGCCTCAGACCATCCGGTTGGAGGCGATCAAGCCCACCTGCATATACGCCATGGCCCGCTTCCCCTCGTCCGGCATCGCCTCGCCGTCCGTGGGGAGGCGATCAAGGCCCACCTGCATATTCCGCCACGCCTCGTCCGGCTTTCGCCTCACCGCCTGGAGAGGCGATCAAGGCCCACTGCATACGCTGGTTCACCAACCTCGCCCCGCATCGCATTTTGACCGCCCTGGTTAGAGGCAAGCCCACTGCATAAACGCTGGTTCCGCCATCCCGATTTATCGCCTCGCTGACCGTCTGCGGGGAGGCAATCAAGGCCCACCGCATACGCCGTGGTTCCGCCATCGGCCTCGTCCGACCGCTCGTTGGGAGGGGCAAGGCCCACGCATACCGCCATGCTGGCTTACCTCGCCCGGCGCATCGCTCTGACCGTCGTTAGAGATCAAGCGCCCACTTATACGCCGGGAGTTCGTTACGCCTCGCCCGCATCTCTGGCCTGACCGTCTGGGAGGCGATCAAAGCCCACGCATGACATCGGCCGCTTACCACCGCCCATGCATCGCCCGCTGACCGTCGTTGATACGATCAAGGCCCACCTGCATACGCCGGAGTTCCGCACGGCCGCCCGGCATCGCCTCTACGACCGTCTGGGAGGCATCGGCCTACCGACGCACGGTTCCGCACGCCGTCCGGCGCATCGCCTCCGGACCGCTGCTGGGAGGCATCGGGCGCCCACGCGATATAATGGTCACACGGGACGGCATCGCCTCACGGACCGCTGGTGAGGCGATCAAGACCCGTAGTTCACGCGGCTCCGCTCCTCCGAGGTGTTAACCAACCTCGCCTGACGACCGGATCGGAGGTGATCGCGAGAATAACACCGGACCGGGTCGCGTGATACAATGGCGCCGACGATGGTGGTCGGCGATAACCGCCGACGATGGTGGTGACCTACGAAGATTGCCGACGAGGGTCGGCGCGGACCGCCACGGTCGGTGATGGCGGGTGGCGACCGACTGCGTATCGCGAATAACCGGAGACGGTGACGACGGCGATCACCGCAGGGCGGATGACCATGACGATGATGGTGACCGCCAAGACGCGATGGTTGCGGCGGATACACGAAGGGACACGAGATGGCTACGGCGAAGCCGCGATCGGATTGGTGACGGTGAACGCGAATCGACCTGAAATTTACCGGCGACCGGCATCGTAGTGGCGGATGACCCATGAGGTGACCGAAAATTGGCACGATGAAGTTGGACCGCACATGAGGATTTTTTGACATATCCGGTTGTTCGCCGAGGTTTGCTCAATGATGTTAACACGATGATGTTAACCTCGGTGGAAGAGGTCAATCACCGAGGATTTTGACCCATCCGAGGTTGTTTCGAGTGTTTGCTCACGATGTTAACACATGATGTTAACTCGTGGAAGAGGAATTGAATCCTGGAGATTTTGACCCATCCGAGTTTGTCGTGAGTTACCTAATGACGCTAACTGTATGGAAGAGGTTGAATTGAATCGCCGAGATTTTGACCCATCCGAGTTGTTTGTCGAGTGTTACCCAATGACGTTAACTGCATGGAAGAGGTAATTTGAGGATTTTGACCCATCCAGGTTGTTTGTCGAGTGTTACCCAATGACACTAACCATATGGAAGAGGTCGAATTGAATCGCCGAGGATTTTGACCTATCCGAGGTTGTTTGTCGTGTTACCCATGACGTTAACCATGGAAGAGGTCGAGAAGTCCACCGGACCTTTTGACCTATCCTGTTGTTTGTCGAAGTCTTACCGATGACGCTAACCGCGTGGAAGAGAATTGAATCCCAGAAGAGTTGCTATCGGTGTTACCCGACGTTAACTGATGGAAGAGGAATTGAATCAGCGATTTTGACCCATCCGATTTGTTTGTCGAGTCTTTACCATGACGCTAACCTCGTGGAAGAGGTTGAATCCGGTGATTTTGACCTATCCGGTGTGTTGTCGAAGCCTTGCTCGATGACGCTAACTGCGTGGAAGAGGTTGAATTGAATCCGAGAATTTTGACCCATCCGGTTGTTTGTCGAGTGTTACCCGACATTAACTGTGGAAGAGGTGAATTGAATCCGAGGATTTTGACCCATCCGGGTTTGTTTCGTGAGTGTTATCCGCTGACGCTAACCGTCGTGGAAGTCCACCAAGGACCTTTTGACCTATCTTAGTTGTTTGTCGGTGTTTGGCTGACGCTAACCTGCGTAGAAGAGGTCGGAAGTCCACCGCGACCTTTGACCTATCTTGAGTTGTTTGTCGAGTGTTACCCATGACGCTAACCTGGAAGAGGTCAAATTGAATCCGAGGATTTTGACCTATCCGAGGTTATTTTGTCGTGTTACCCGATGACGTTAACTCGTATGGAAGAGGTCATGAAGTCCACCAAGGACCTTTGACCTATCCTGGTTGTTGTCGAGTCTGCCATGACTTAACCTGTGGAAGAGGGAAGTCCACCGGACCTTTGACCTATCAGGTTGTCGTCGAAGTCTTTGCTCGGCGACGCTAACCTGTATGGAAATCAATCCACCGGCGGATTTTGACCTATCCGAGGTTGTTTGTCGAGTTACCCACGACGCTAACTCGGAGAGGTCGAATTGAATTACCGAGATTTTGACCTATCCGAGGTTGTTTGTCGGTGTTACCCATGACGCTAACCGTATGGAAGAGGTCGGAAGTCCACCAAGGACCTTTTGACCTATCCTGTTGTTTGTCGAAGTTACCCATGACGTTAACCTTTATGTGGAAGAGGTCGGAAGTCCACCAAGGACCTTTGAGACCTATCCTGGTTGTTTGTCGAAGTCTTTGCTCGATGACGTTAACCTGCGGAAGAGGTCATAGGAAGTCCACCAAGGACCTTTTGACCTATCCTAGTTGTTTGTCGAAGTCTTTGCTCGATGACGTTAACATGTATGGAAGAGATCGATTAAAACATCCATTTGTGGTTGTAACCAAAGTTGCTCCTTAACCTTGGCCTTGTTTTTCCATGAGTATGATTGAAAAATCATAGTTTGCAAAGCTATATCTCTTCTCAATGTTGAAATATCCTCCAACTTTAACTTGTTTCTGGGATGATAATCAATTAGATGTTTAACATGAGATCTTCGAGATTAAGAGTTGCCCCTCGCCTCCTCGACAGTAATCAAGGAACAAAGTTTGATGAATCTTCATTCTTCGCCACCTTTAAAAGCTTGAAATGATCCACTCGATGGTGGTTTGATCTTGTTGGAAACTTGGTCGTACAAGATGAAATAATGGTCGACTGCCAAACTATGCTAAAACCGCCATGTAGAGTAAAAGTATTCGCCTTTAGCTTTGGGAGTCCAAAGACACAATGTATTTAAAGAGGAACAAGAAAACTCCAAAATTTTACGGAAAACCTCAAAAGAGGGAAAACCACTGGCCTAGCCCAAGAAAAGCTTCCACTATATCTGCTTCAGTACAAGATCTTCCCGACAACCGGATTAAATTGTATGAGAAAGAACAATGATGACAACGAATCAGTCGTAATGCTAGTAGTAGATGATGGTGAACTATGCGATCAATCACCGGTGAAAATGTGGGGAACAATTCGCGTAAATGCAGGAACAATCACCGGCAGAACGCAGGAACAATCCGGTAGAGTCATCGATGGAGACCACGAGATTGACGACGGCAGGATCGGTCGATGGCAATGGCCGGAGGTGGTTGACGACCGTCGAGTGGCGGCATGATTATGCTTGGAGGATCTTTAGAGCTCTCTTCTCTCCTCCCTCATATGAGGAATGAGGCTATTTATAGATTGAGGAGTGGCCTCTATAAATACATGCAAAACCCATACCACTCCACTTCATCTAGACTCAAAATGATCCCCTTGATCATATGATGTATGCATTTGAATGCTCAAATGAAGTCAGAATTGTAAGATCTTTGGCTTTTTGGAACTGGCTCGCCGAGATGCTCGATTTGACTATAAACACTTCATATTTGAGAGCTATTTAAGGATTTAACCGATATCCCAAAGTTTCAAGAGATAAGAGCTCGATCTCACCGCTTCAACTTCGGATCTTTTGCTTTTAACATCAAGATTCGTCACTAATAGTATTTTAAGTGTCATATCAATACTAATTCTCTCTCTCTCTCTCTCTTCTCTTTCACTCTTCGATTCACAAAAAAAGATATATATAACCTCACCGCCATTCTCTCTCTCTCTCTCTCTCTCTCTCTCTCTCTTTCTTTCGATTCAAAAAAAAATTAGGATTCTTAATTTTGTTTCATCCTTTAACTAGTAAATAAAAGCCACCATTTTATTTTATTTTAGTTTATTTTCTCTGAATTTTTGCTTAAGATTTATTAGAGAGCAAGCTCATTAGTTATTTAAGAGTGATGAAGATTAAATTATGAGGTTCAAAGTTCTTTTTATTTTGATTGTTTAGTAGGAAAGCAGAGAAGCAAAAATTAAATTCCTTCATAATTTAGTGCGATCATTTTCATTACTTAGTATAATAAATCAAGCTCAACTTGAATTCATCTATCAATCTAGCATCTTTAAAGATTAAGTGAAGGAATAATGAGATTTCGTGTGTGTGAAGTTGATTTTATTGATTAGCTTATTTGGGCTAAGTCTTGCTTAAACCTTATTTATAATCAAATACTCAATTGTTTCTTTCCTTCCCCTCAGTAGTACTCGCTGCAGCCAAATAACCCCTCTTTCTTCCCTTGCAAACGACGACAACCATAAGACGGGTTCTTCTCTAGGTTTTCGGCGTTTTCACTACTCCTGCACCCAAATAACCCCTCTTTCTTCTCATGCAAACCACGGAAACCGAGAAGCAACACTGTCATGAGGCGAGTTCTTTTCTAGGTTTCTAGTATTTTCACTACCCCTGCAGTCAAACAACCCCTCTTTCTTCTCTTGCAAATAATGAAAATTGAGAAGCAACACTATCATGAGGCGGGTTCTTCTCCTGATTTTCGACATCTCCCATTTTCGTCCCATTTTCGACATTTCTCTTCGCTGCAACCGGAGAGAAATACCATCATGAAGTGAGTTCTTCTCTTGATTTTCGGCATACCCAACCCATTTTCTTGTCGATCATTGCAACATGCAGAAAAAAATATGGAATGTGTGAATATGGATATATACATGCTTTTGTTTTCATGGTTTGAATGCCTCATGTGAGAGGAAAATGAAAAACTGTGGTTATGCGTTATGCTATATACCGAAGCCAACATCCAAGATCGCCCCCATAGCAAATGCTATCAAAATTTTGTCTAATTTATAGACTTAAAAAAAATGAAATGAATACACATTGCACTGCATTTCTCTTTCTGCAGGTTTTAAGATCCTACTAATACCCATGAGGACATAGCGGGTGTGAAGACTATTTTGGTGTTGCAAAACACTACTCGCTACGCTCATGAGGGCTGTATCGAGAAAGCCAAATCACTCCCGATGAAGCCCCCTACACGGGGATGACGTCGGGAGGTTGCCGAAATTTAGACTAAAATTCAAGACTTAAATAAATTCAAATAAAAATTACCTAAACTTAAGTCAAACGAAAGGATATGTGATAAATATGAAGATAAATGTTAAATCAAATAGAAATAGGGGAAGGGCAGTGAAAGAAAATTTTGAAAAAAATAAAACACTCATTTAAAAAGGAAGTGAAATTTGGAGAGACTAATACTAAACTCATAACAAACTTGCAAGAAACTTAAAGCCCATAAAATTTGATATGAAGTTAAGGATGAATCCAATTTGGGTTTAATAACTCTTATATGAATGTGAAGATGATTACTATGGTAGTTAATAAGCATCAGTAGGGCTAAAGCAATAAACACTGAAATCGACATAATTTATCAAAAGTGATGTAAATTGAACATAATTAAGTTAGGAGAATTATAAAAACTCAATAAGTAAACTAAGTGCAAGTTATATTTTAAACTATAATCTAAATCAAAATGTCTTCTTCAATAATCAGAAGCAGATAATGCGATACTAAATCAAAATCTATAAAATCATGTGCTTCCTTCAATAAATAATTAAGAAATTTCATTCTAATTATGATTTTCAAAATCACTATTTTCATTAATTAGATGAAATTAGCTAAGCTATAAACACATGCATGTGCTTAGACATTGAGATTTCAAGTGAAAATTTTAATGTCTGAAAAGGCTGCGCAGGCTAAAGTGGAATTAAATGAAAATACAAAATTAACCTCATAATTCAAAAATAAAATTATCTAAATTACGTGACCCTGACACTACACGAAAAGCTTAAATTCAAGTGTCTAAGAATGTCATGCTTGCTGTTGCTTCCCGATTAGTCAGGGTCCCGTTAACAAAACCTAAAAAAACTTATAATAAGAGTTTTAAATCAGTGAAATATCTGAGAAATTGATTCTATCAGGTGATAGTAGATCTAATCCTCTATTAGCAACTAAATATAGTTCACAAGATCTAAAGCTCTTAAACATATTCAAATTAATTAATTATTCAAACCAAATTAACTCAAACTAAAAATCACTCTAAAAATTATTTAAATGAGATTCTGTCATTAAAAAAACTTATATCAAACTCAATCTATCTACATTCCGCAATTATTTATCGGGGGTGACAAATTAAGAAAATTCTAGCTCACAAATGAGCCAATGTCAAATCAAGTGTTCTGCTATGTTCGCTCTCAATCAATCTCTCTTGCAGTGGATGTGCGGCCCGTCCTCTAACTTGGCCAAGAGGCTCCATGATGAAATAATTATGACCAGTCCCCGACGGGTGGTTTGGCCGATCTAGCTCCATTATATTATGATCATGACCGTGTATGCTCTACTTTTGCTCTTTGAGTTATGAATCATGTGGTATACTTGATAGACAAGCAACCCTCGTTATGTAGACTTAAGATTATCTCCTGATAAACACCCCAGTCTACAAAGATTTCTTGGAGGACGTAACCCATGTGTTGTTGATAAGGATCCTTCAAGTTCAACTACCTCCTCTGACTAAGTAGACTAGGGACCACGATGGTTCAGGATGACAGAACCATGGGAATCTAGATCGGGCATGCCATCATTCCCCCAATCATCTGGTTTAAGCTGAAATGGTGAATTTCATGATCTAAATGCTGAAACTCTACATGCGCAAAATATTATAATGCCATGCTAAGTTTATCTAACCATCAAATTTTAATAAAAAAGTTCGCCTCACTTATCGAATGGTAATTAACTATAGGCGCTCTATAGAAACCTGAACCAGATCTAAAGTCATCATAAAATGAGGGTGAAATCTTTGGGTAGTGTCTTGTCTACTATCTCATATGCCTTCTAAAAATTACACAGACTCATTTCAAATCACTCTATTCAATTCAATATTTGTCGAGAGGTCCGAAATTTTCTGAGCCCACGATTTGGCAATTCCGCTAGGGACAGGATTCTCTTTCCATCTTTGGCTAGTCATATAAGCATATAGAATAAAAATTTCTAAAAATAATGAAATGATGATTTAAGTGTAATAAATTCAGTATGAGGCTCTATGTAGAATGAATCATTTCGTAGAGTATATCTTTATTACACATCTACATCTTGAAAGTATGGGGTGAAATAATAATTACTAATTACTAATCCTCATCTTTCACTTTTGCATAATAGATCTACAAAGCACTCATCTCACCATTCAACTAGGTTGTGGTGCGAACATCTACCTAGCCAATGATGTCATCAACATAGGAGATGTCGGGGCTACCATTTAATTTGATAGCTTGAATTTTTCGGCTATCGTAGCTGCAACTCTAGAACTACCCACCAGTGGACATTTGTCCATCCGGAAGGCCTCAAGTTATAAGCTCCTACTAATGTATACCAACTAGTTCAATACCAACCATCGCCAAGGAGTTCTCCGACAAAGGAACTTCGCCAAAAGTTAGGTCAATCTGAAGCTCACATGATGAAAAGAATCATCGATGGGCAAACTGTGTCTTTAATGCCTCGTGGTATAGCTGTTGTGCCAGTTGAACCTTTTGTGCCCAAAAAGCATGCTCATGAAGCTTCCTCATCATGGAGTAAATAAACTAGAATACAGAGAAGAAGGAGAAACACTGAGCTGAGGGCTCAGCAGATCTCGTTTGAATGACCTAGTGAATAAGCGATATTACCATGAGAAGCGAGTATCCCTACCCACAACAACTTTGACAACTTAAAGTGGGTAAAAAGGAATAGCTCTACTGGTAAAGTAAAGTAGTCTTTCTAGATAAACCAACCACATCAAACTCCACCACCACAGAGGAGACAAGTCTGTCAGGATACATAAAGTTTTCAAAATAGCCAAGGACAGAAGTCTAAGGAAAAGAAGATTTCAGAGGTCTATAGTGATGGAAAATACTTAAGCTCCACCAAGAAAGTTGTCATATCTTCTGGTAACTAGCCAACGAGCCCAGTACGCTTCGCATGGTGAGCATCGGAGCATGACACTTGGACCTCGGGTCCAAGAATCTGCTGTCGAAAGGTCACAATGAAAATGAAAGCAGATGTAGAGGCCAATGCCCCATAATGAAACTTTGAGTAATATAAGAGGTATGACATCTAATACATATATTCAAAAATCTGCCTCAAAATCAACTCATCAGAAGTGGATACCCAAAAGAATGGATATCATTGATGAAAGACATAATGGTCGACACCTCGGAGAATCATCTGGGGATCCATCATTTCACCTACCACAAGAGAAGGTTGACTTTGATCGCAGTCCTTTAATAGAAGAAGTGTTTGTTCCATACATTGAACCAGAGATCCACTGAAAATGTTGATCAAAAATTTGTGTGCAAGAAGAAAATAATGAAGAGGACACTATGGAAGTGGAAGTTATCTATAAGGTTAGAGATATAGATGAACTCTCTCAGAAACACAAACTCAGAAAACCTGAACCTTAATTCCATTTATGAAGAAGAGTCTTCACAGAAGCAAATAGAGGACATATATTCAATCTTTGCTGAAGATGAAGAAGAAGAGGACTAATGAGAAAGATATCATGGGTGTCAAGTTGTCTATATGGTTGAACCAGAAATGATACTACACTTTTCTTTATAATAAGCGCCGTCGTTCATATCATCAATAATCCGCAAATGCACAAGGAGAAGTCAAGTTCTTCCCAAAATGGAGCAAGTAACAACAACAAGAAATATAAGAAGAGGAAGAGTCCAGAATCGATTGACGCATGATGCTAGCTAGAGAGCAAAGAAATACAACATCAAATGGAGGTCAAAGATAAGGAGATTGCACAGCTTGGTACCAAAATAAATGATATGATGATATAAATGAATATCATGATGAAGATATTGCAGAAGAATATCACATCAAGTACAACACATATTTTATTTACTAATCAATAGACAGCTAATAATACAACTTATATACTACCAACCACTGTGGTACCTCAAGCTTCAAGACATGCTACGTGATGAAGGATGAAGTTAACCCACTACTCTCCAGCCAACAATTCAAAATATGGCTAGTAGGAATGGTAATAGTCACAACTAGAAATAATAATCAATGAAAAGATAAAGCCATAGCCTCGTGAGCAAGTCGAAAAGTCGGTGAGTTCGCCTTACCCATTGAATATGACCAAGTGTCGCACCCAAATAGTTACTCAGATAAAATACTTTGGTTTGGTAATCCAAAGCAATATCTAGCCCAATTTAAGGCTATTTATGTGTAACAGAGGGAATGATGCACTTTTTTCACAATTTGCGAATGACCTTACCTCTTTTGAATGGTATGCAGAATTATCAAATGATTCACTTAAAATATTTTCTAAATTTGAGACTATATTTGTGAAGAGGTTCACCAGTGAAACCAAGAAAATCACAATCGCTGATATTGTCTTGTTGAAAAAGAGAAAAGATGAGTCAGTGATAAAATTCATAAGTCATTGGCACAACCTAAGTATGAAATGCGAGCAATAAATGGAAGAGGAACATGCGATCCAATTGCTAATGGGCAATATGGATAATAAAATGACACAATTTCTATGCATGACATTGATTGCAATATTCCAGGACTTGCTCGATAGGGTGGCTAAATTCAAAAAGTTGAATCGTCATAAGTCTGAAGTTTATGTAGATAAAGCAAAGAAAAACAAACCTTTAAACTCAATAAGAAATGAAATTCATACCGCTTCCTATAGCTCAAATGGTGAAAAGTGGTTGATATATAATGTGGATAAAGGAAAGCAACTAATGTACAATGCTGATAAGGAAAAAAGTCTATTTATTCTAAAGCATAGCCAAAATTAGTATTATGAGGTAATGATAAATCCCAAACTTTTCCAAGTTGTGGGAGCGTCTAAAACAAGCAATAAGAGATGATGAGTGAATGCGGTCATCTCTTAAAGAAAAGATGAACAAAGAATATTATTTTAGAAGGGACGGTGTGGCTAAATTATTTCAAGCAAATAAAGTCGGTCTACAAAAATTAAAAGGTTTGAAGAAGTCCAAGTCAAGAATCCAAATTACTCCTATCATGATGATCACCATCCTATCAAAAAATTATTATGTCTTCAAAGACTGGCTAGAAAGGAAGTATCGACGAGGTGAATTTACATATCCGACAAGTGTTCTAGTCAACCCTAAAAGAGAGTCTATAAGGATGATTACGCCCTCTTCGTATCATCCAAAGAAAGACAAATAAGGAAAAAAATCGCCTGAATCAAGAATGATAAATAGTATCCAAAAAAGACCGAAGAAAGAAGTAGCCTAAAAGACGTTCCTAGTGTTAAGTGAAAATCACCACTTGAACCTATATTGGACTTAAGAGAGATGGTTAAACCAAGTATTTGGGTTTCTCAGTGTCATTCTGATAAGGCTACTTCATCACAGCATGAGAAGCAGTCTACTAAACGCAGAACTCATAAATCAAAGAAGCTGGCTAAGAAAAGAAAGATCAAGAAGAGAACTACAACTCAAAAGATCATTAACAATCTAGAGTATCACCAAGCAAGACATCCATTTAGCTTGCGACTTCATGCCTAAACTGCATTATCAATCGATGAAGAAGATAATGGTGAATCTTGTCCAAGAGAGACATGTTGAATCATCTATGTGATGTCGATATTCTTCAACATCGCATCTAAAATGACAAGGGTAGTCGTGTGCTCACCAACCCATCAAAATTTTGTCGAAAGCAAGCGAGCGAAGTTAACGTCAATTTTATTTAATAACTCAATAAAATAACAATAGTTTAGATGAAGATCTATATTTTCCCAATAGAGAAGAGTCATATCCATTGATATCATCACGTATGAAACGTATGACGTTGAAAAATGAGTCTAGCCCTTTTAGCCAATCTTCCAAAATCAGAAGGGAACTTGAAGAAACTACTTCTTCAAAAGAATCTGAGTAAGATAAGGTGATTCAAGTTCACTTGAGAAGTGGTAAAGTCTTACCACCTTCATCAAAGAAGGAAAATACAAATAAAGATAAAGGCAAACAAATTGAAGTCAATGAAGATATCATTCCAAAAAATCCTAGAATAAAGCCTAAATCAAGCGAAAAGATAGATTATAATATTTTATCACATCCGAAAGATCCTAACAAAAGTGTGAGGCTCTCGATGTCAAAAGACCTCCGAGAGACTTTGATACATGCTCTCAAAGATCCGAAGAGTTATGAAGCTTACTTTGTTAAAAAATATATGACTGAAGCATTACAAGCTCAAGATCTCTCTATAATCACATTTTTTTGAAGAATATCTTATGTTAAGAACGATAGATCATAACCATCCTCTATATGTTACTGTAGAGAGTGATGACATCTTGATCAGCCGAATATTGATTGATCCAGATTCTTCTATCAATCTTATAAGTCTAAAGGTATTAAGAGGATTATCTCTTAATATCAAACATCTTGGGAGAGATAAGTTGATGGTTCATGATTTCAATGAAAAAGGGCAGAAAATTTTGGGTTCTTTTATTCTCATGCTCAAGTTTAGAGATTTATATACAGAAGTCAAGTTTCATGTGATCGATGCCGATACATCATTTAGAGCTCTTTGGGCGACATGAGTATGGCATGGTTCCCATCAACTATGCATCAATGTATGAAGTATTCAAAGATGAAGAAGAATTTAATTTTGTAACCTACAACCATTCTCTGTCAATGAAGCAAAGATCTATGAAGATGTAAAATATTTCATTCCTAAAGAGCCTAAGCCAACAGAGCCTCTTGAAGCGGTAACATCCACTTCAAGAACTAAAAAATAATTTCACAAGGTGAAAGAGCAGAAGTAAAGTGAAAGAAAGAAGGCAATGCTGACTCTCCCTAAAGCACTTGATTCTACACCTAAATCAAGAAAATTAGTTTCTCATTTGGGAAGTGACACAGAAGAGAAGATATTCCTATCAAACCTAAGGGAACTTATAAGCTCTCAAGAAAAGCAAAATATGAAATAAGTGATTCTGATTCAGACTATGATTTTGAATCTACTTATGGAAATAGAGTTCGATGGTCGATCAAGGAGGATAGCTCACTTGGCAGAGTCGATGACTCACTCAAAATTATACTCATCCCTGAGCTTCAAAGAAATCACTCCAATGAGGTTCATGATATTGAAGAATTGATAACATTCTATGTGCCACCATTGAGTGAGAGTGACGAATAAACTCTATTTTATAAATCAAGAGTCTCACCACAATTTTGAGCCACTCAACATAAAAATTGTGATGAGATAGTGTCGACAAGAATACCAATATATTATCCACAAAAATTACGAAGAATGATGCATAAGCTTGAAATTCATATTGAAACTACTAAATATAGGACTCAAGTCTTTAACAAGATGTGGATCCAATGAAGTCCTCAGGCATCATGAAGAAGTGATAAGTTTATCACTAAAGGTGTTGGGTTCATCCACAAATCTCATCAAAATAGAGCCTATTATAATATAATAGAAGCTGAGATCGAGACTAATAGTAATGAAGGAGATGATTCCCATAAAATTCTTCTTAAGAATGATGAAGAAGTAGAACCCAAGCCCACACCTGAAGAACTCAAAGATGGTGGACAAATAGCTACTATGGATGAACTTAAAGAAATCAACCAGAGGAATGATCTCACCCAACTTTTGTTAGTGCCCTTCTACCTGATGAGAAAGTTGAAGAGCTAAAAATGCTACTTTGTGAATTCAATGATTGCTTTACTTGGACATATTCTAAAATATCAGGCTTATATCCTGATGTAGTTGTTCACATACTAGTTATTAAACCAGATGTGACACCGGTTAAACAAGCTCCTAGGCGAATGAGATTAGAGATTGAAGAACAGGTAATTATAGAAACTAAGAAGTTGATCGAAGCAGGCTTCATCCGAGAGGAGAAGTATGCAGATTGGATAGCCAACATTATCCCGCTAGAAGAAGAATGGTCAAATCTCTCATATTGACTTCCAAGACCTAAATAAGGTGCCCAAAAAGATGACTTTCCCAATATATCGAACTATTGGTGGACAACAATTCCAACTATGACATGTTCTCATTTATGGACGGATCATCAAGATACAACCAAATCAAAATGACACCTAAAGATGAAAAATATGCATCGTTTAGAATACCTATTGACATACATTTTTACACGGTCATGCATTTTTACCTAAAAAATACTGGAGCTACATACCAAAGAGCTATGTCACATATTTTTGATAAGTTGATTCATCAGAAGGTTGAATGTTATGTTGACGATTTGGTGGTGAAGAGCTTGAATTATGAAAATTACTTTAAAGACTTGAGAATTATATTGGAGAGAATCATAAAATATGATCTCAAGATGAATCCTCTAAAATGTGAATTCGGGGTATCCTCTGAAAAATTCCTAGGATATATTTGTATGTCACAGAAGTATTGAAATTGATCGTGCTAAAATCAAGGCAATTGTGGAGATGCCTCCATCGAAGAGTTTGCGTGAGCTCCATTCTTTATAATACTGCATTCATTCATCTGCTTATATCAACAATAGATTATGTCAACCATTTACAAGGTTGATGAAGAAGGATGTTCCATTCAAATGGGATAGAAAGTGTCAAGAAGACTTTAATAGCATTAAAAGCTACATGTTAAATCTATCAATCCTTGCAGCGCCTACTCCTAGGAAGCCCCTCATTCTATACACAACTACATTAGAAGAGTCGCTCAGAGCATTATTGACTTAACACAAGAAAGAAAGTAAAGAAAATATTTTTTATTATATCAGTCGAAGATTAATAGGAGCGGAAATGAGATACTCTCCAATAGATAAGCACTATTTGACACTAATCTTTGCAGTCCAAAAGCTCCATCGCTATATGTTATCTCACAAGATTACCCTCATCTCAAGGATCGATCCACTGAAGTATTTGATGACAAGACCAGCATTGACAGGTCGCTTAACAAGATGGACAATATTACTTTTATAATTCGATATCACATATGTTTCGCGGAAAGTAGTGAAGGGACAAATCTTAGCAAATTTCTTAGCTGCACATCCTATCCTTGCAGACTTTTCTATTAATGGTGATTTTCCCGATGAGCAAATTATACTCATTCATGAAAGAGAAAAATCATAAATTTGAGAAATGTACTTTGATGGAGTCTCATCGATCAAACAAGTCCAATATCTAAATTTCCCAAGAGTAAGAGCAAAAATTGACATCGTCTTCATAAGACCATAAGGAGGGATAATGAGACGATTATATGGATTGACCAAGCCAAGAACTAATAACGAAGCTGAATATGAAGCATTAGTGGTAGGTCTTGAAGAAGTTATTTTCATAGGCATTCAAAACCTGCACATTATTGGTGATTCTCAATTTATTATAAATCAAGTACTTGACATCTATTGAATCAACAAGCTTGAGTTAGCTTTCTATCAAGCGAAGTTATCGAAGCTAATGAAGCAGATACCAAATATCACACTAACTCGAGTCTCTCGATCCGAGAATAATAAAGCCAATTGCTTGGCAAAATTAGCTAAGAAAATGACAAGTATGAATGGTGATTATGTCATGATCGACATATTTACTACGTTCAAGAGCAAGAAAGTATCAATCAGGTGAGGGGTTATCAAATCGACCGTAGATGCTCAAGTTGCTCCTCATACTCTCCAAAATCAACAAGAAGTTGTACCAAGAAGTGTTAAGAATGATATTATTTCAGAAAATAGTGTGAAGCATTTACGGTATAAGAGTCATGTGATTGGAAGCAACCCTTCATCGACTACTTTAAAGAAGATAAATTAGCAAGTAATAAATCATTGATAGCTCAAATCGAGAAAAGAATGTTACGCTGTTCTTTCATCAACAATACTTTATATCGTAAATCTTTTGAACAAATGTGGCTACGATGCCTAGATGTAGATGAAGCTAGCAAAGTGATTGTTGAAGTTCATGAAGGACTTTATGGTGCACATCGCCAGGTCCCAAGATGACAAAAGATTAAAAGGATGGGCTATTATTGACCATCTATGGTGAGATGCAATCATGATAAGAAGTGTCATGAGTGTCAAGTACATGGGAATCTCATTCATCAACCTTCAAATCCATTACACCCAACAATAGCATCTTGGCCATTCGAATGTTAGGGTACAGATGTAATTGGATCAATTGACCCACCATCATCAGCTAGTCACCGCTTCATCCTAGTAGTGACTAACTATTTCTCTGAGTGGGATGAGGCTACCCCATTTAAATAAATTACTGCTGACCGAGTGATCAACTTCTTCTCACATAATGTGGTCTATAAATTTGGAGTGTCGCATCAAATAATTTTTGATAATGGCATAACTTTCAAAAGTGCAAATATTTATAGATTTTTTGATCGACTCAAAATTGATTGACGATACTCCTTAATAAATAATTCAAGAGCAAATGGTTTGGCAGAGGCTTTCAACAAGATATTGGTCAAATTTCTCAAGAAGATTCTCACTAAAAATAAAAGAGAATGAGATACCAAGCTAGTAGAGGCACTATGGGCGTATCGAACTACCTACAAGATACCGACTAAAGTCACTCCCTATTCGTTAGTATTTGGAATTGAAGTAGTTATTCCACTAGAAGTTGAGTTGCTTTCACTTCGAGCAGCTATCAAATATAACATAACTAAAGATCAAAATGCTCATTTGAGAATGGAGAAACTCGATGTGCTTAATAAAATTAGAGTACAAGCTCGTCAAAATCTAGAAGTCTATCGAGTAAAGATGTCCAGGGCTTTTGACCATACGGTGCAGCCTCGAACATTCCAAAAAGGAGAATTTATTCTGGTGCCGAGAAGGCTAATTATCCCCAATCAAAAATTTGGTAAATTTGAGCCTAATGGAAGGCCCTTTGTCATTGAAAAAGTATACGAAGGAGGGGCATACCAACTCATCAACCTAAATGGTGAAAGCCAATGCCGCCAATTAATGGTCAATACCTGAAAAAGTATTATACATGATGAATACATTCTTGAGGTACAGAAATTCCCCTGCAATACATGGAGAATTTTTTTTAGTATATTTATTTAGGTCAATCTCGTGCTTCATGCTGAGATCCCTAAATAAATATACCTACTTTAGATGAAAAAACTTTTTCGTGAAAATTCTCCTGTTACATAAGGGAAATTTTTAGATTTTTATATATAGATGAAATCAATGCAACATGTTAAAACCCTCTTAAGAGCATATCAATTCAAATATTGATGTATTTGCATTTTATTCAAATATTGATATTTAATTATTTTCATCTTGAAAGTTCTTCTAAATGTGCTTTTAGAATTCCCCTACAAGATAGGGCATTTTTAGTTTATGTTAATGCTATTTGAGTCATCATGCTATAAGATGAAATCTTCGAATATATTTTCATTCATGTTGACATCAAGCTTTACAAAAATCAATATATCCATAATTGTTACTATGAAGTTGCGTTCTTACAAAATAAAATCTATTTCTACATATAAAAAGATACCCAAATGTTAAGTAATATATCTCCCAAATTTGCCAAAATTCTGGAGATCAAGTAGAAGCACTCATACTGAGCTTCAATTAATTGGAGAAATATCAACCTCTACATCCTGAAGTCTAGGACACGTATGGGTTCTAAAGGTCGAACTCAACAAGCTCACAAATGACCGAGTTGCTGACGCTCTCCTCACTCAACAAGCTGTGAGAAAAGTCCGCAGTAAAAGAGCCATTGTTCGTCAGTCTGATGAAAAAACTACCAACGCACTATAGCTTAAGCCGAAGACTTGAGTAGGTTCTAAAGGTCGAACTAAATAAGCCCAAATGTAGCCGAGTTGCTAACGCTCTCCTCATTCAACAAGCCATAAGAAAAGGTTGTAGTGAAAGAGCTCATGCTCATCACTCTAATGATGATAGCTGTTCAATATCAAACTAAATCTAGCTTAGTGATTACAAGCAGTCAAGATCCAAGAGATCTTTCTACTTGATCGATAGATCAAGATTATTGAGGAAACTCTCAATTCAGGGCTGCCTCAAGTCAATCTTTATATCACCTACAGGGTGATATCTCAACTTATTCTCAAATGATCTGATCAAACTCAAAGCACAGATCAAAGCCAATCTCCTTATCAAGTCCGTCAAAGCATAAAGCACTAGGACCGATGAAGCAATTTCATAGTTCATACAAAGCCGAGGGCCGAACTAAAGGAATTTCGTGGTTATTTAGTCTGTTAAAGCACACCTATTAGACTGATAACTCAACATTGACCCTATATAAGATGAAAGATTGGTCATCTGTATGTACCCTTCAATGAATCTGTCAAAGCAACAATCATAGATTCATGGCGCACAAACATTTCCTGACAAGTCAATATGGATAAATCAGGTCATTCCTTCATCAAGTCCATCAAGCTTAAAGCTAGGACATAATGAATTGCAAATCCGACCAATCACGGATAAACCAATTCCTCCATCAAACTCAACCCAACAAGCTAGGTTAGAGGAGACTCAAATCGAATAAAAAAAAGAGATCTTCAAAAAGCCATTAAAGTATAGTAGATGGTGTAAGAACTCTTATCTATCTGACAAGTCAATTGTGAAAAATTGGTCATACATGTCATTTAGCATGTCTAAACATAAGACATCACACTAATGATGAATTCTGTCAAAGCTCTATAAGCTATTCAAATCAAAGATGAAGTGGTCTTGGCCTCTGCAGCATATACGAATGATCATCCAATTTTCAATAAATATGACTTGCTCCATGTATGAATCACACTTGTTAGGGGGGCATTTGTTGACCCTCTTTGCATGAGACGTTCCAAAGGAACAAAACCACTCGCTCTCGATTCTTTTCGACTCCTCAACCGCACACCTCTCTTCTCTCTCTCGCTTTGTTCAATTTCGTAATTGATCGCCTCCCGCTTCTAGCTTGTTCTTTTCCTCAACCGCAAAAAAAAGGAGGAAAGAAAGGCCACACAACCGACACTCTCTCCTGCCTCCATACGCGACTCCTTTGCTTATCAAGTATCCTTCCCCCAAATAAACAAAGTCTCACATGCTCCTTTCCAAACAGTAATCTCATCGAGTCCACAAATATTTTTTCCTTGCCCAAAGCCCTTCCTATGCTCTCGATGAGGAAGCGAGGACGGGATCGCAGTGCACCCAGGAAACGAAGAGAAAACTTCAGGAAGGTAAGCGTTTCCTTCCACCCTTCGCGAGTTTCTTGCTGTTTAATAGGATTTCCTAAATCCTTTAAGGAGAATATGAAGAGGATTTAAAATTCAGTAAGTTTTATAATAAAATACTAATTCTCTCTCTCTCATCTCTATCTCTTTCTTCTCTCCTCTCTCTTTCTCTCTTTCAATTAACAAAGAAAAGATATATATATATATATATATATATATATATATATATATATATATAAAATAAAAAAAACCTCACCGCCACTCTCTTTCTCTCTCTCTCTCTCTCTCTTTCGGATTCACAAAAAAAACTAGGATTCTTAATTTTGTTTTATCCTTTAACGGTAGTAAAATAAAAGCATCCTTTTTAATTTATTTAGTTTATTTTCTCTGAATTTTTTCTTAAGATTTATTAGGCACCAAGCTCATTACTTATTTAAGAGGGAAGAAGATTAAATTATTAGGTTCAAAGTTCTTATTATTTTGATTGTTTAGTAGGAAAGCGAGAAGCAAAATTAAATTCCTTCATAATTTAGTGATCATTTTCGTTACTTAGTTTAATAAATCAAGCTCAACTTTAATTCTTCTATCAATCTAACATCCTTTAAAGATTAAGTGAGAGAATAATGAGATTTCAGGTTGTGTGAAGCCTGAAGTTGTTGATTTTATTGATTAGCTTATTTGGGCTAAGTCTTTTAAACCTTATTTATAATCAAATACTGATTGTTTCTTTACCTTCCCTCAACACTACCCTATAGCCAAACAACCTCTTCTTCTCTGCAAACGATGAAACTGAGAAGAACACACGAAGGGGTTCTTCTTCAGTTGACGTTTTCACTACTCCTGCAATCAAACAACCCCTCTTTCTTCTCATGCAAATGATGAAAACTGAGAAGCATCACCATGAGGTAGTACTTTCTTTTTTTTCCACTCTCAGAGCCAAACAACCCCTCTTTCTTTCCTCAGAATGATGAAAATCGAGAAGCAACACCACATGAGGTGTTCTCTTCTCTGATTTTGATCTCCCATTTTCGCCCCTTTCAACCTTTCTTCATACAACCGAGAGAAATACCGCCATGAGGCGCATTCTTCTTGGGCTGCATACCCAACCCCGCTTCCTCGTTGATCATTGCAATGCAAAAAAAAAAAAGAGCTTGAACATGTGGAATGTGAATATGAATATATGCATGCTTGTGTTTCTTTGCAAGAAAGCCGCGTGCTCATGAGGGAGCGACGAGATAAAAAACTAGTTGTGGTGTCGTAAGACACCGCTCGTTACACTCATGAGGGCGTATCGAGTAAGCCAACATCCGTTAGATGTCGCTCCCCCTAGACGAAATATTGTCGAAATTTTGTCTAATTTCTAGACTTAAAAAAAATGAAATGAATACACATTACACTACATTTCTCTTTCTGCAGGTTTCAAGACCCCGCAAATGCCTATGAAAAGAAGTGATGTGAAGACGACGGTGTGAAGACACCACTCGCTATGCTCGTGAGGGTGTACCCGTAAAAGCCAAAACACTAATGCAGTACGGGGATGACGGGAGGTCACCAAATTTAGACTAAAATTCAAGACTTAAACAAATTCAAATGAAAATTACCTAAACTTAAGTCAAACGAAAAGATATGTGATAAATATGAAGATAAATGTTAAATCAAAGAGAAATAGGGGAAGAACAGTTAAAGAAAATTTTGAAAAGAATAAAATACTCATTTAAAATGCAAGTGAAATTTATGGAGACTAATACTAAACTTATAATAAACTTGCAATAAACTTAAAGCCTATAAAATTTGATATGAAGTTAAGGATGAATCCAAATTGGGTTTAATAACTCTTATAGGAATATGAAGGTGATTAATATGCTAGTTAATAAGCATGAGTAGGGCTAAATCAATAAATACTGAAATCTACATAACTTATCAAAAAATGATGTAAATTGAACATAATTAAGTTGGGAGAATTACAAAAACTCAACAAGTAAACTAAGTGCAAGTAATATTTTAAATTACAATCTAAATCAACATGTCTTCTTCGCCACCGAATCTACAACTCTTTGTACAAGCATACAGAAGATGATACTAAATCAAAATCTATAAAAATCATAGGGTTTCTTTTAATCAAAAATTAAAAAATTTCATTCTAATTATGATTTTCACAATCACAGATTTCATTAATTAGATGATATTAGCTAAGCTATAAACACATACATATGCTCGGATATGGAAATGCAAATTTTAATGTTCATGTTGTGCTAAATTTGAATTAAATGAAAATGCAAAATCAACCTCATAATTCAGAAATAAAATTATGTAAATTACTAATCACCGCGCCCATACATTACATGCTTAAATTCAAGTGTCAGAGGATGCTGTTGCTTAGTCTTAGATGTTCAGTTAACAAAACTTAAAATAATCTATAATAAGAGTTTCAAATCAGTGAAATATCTGAGAAATAGATTTTATCAAGTGGCAGTAGATCTAATCCTTTATTAGCAGCTAAATAGAGTTGAGAGGATTTAAAGCTCTTACACATATTCAAATTAATCAATTGTTCAAACCAAATTGACTCAAACTAAAAATCACTCTAAAAAATTGTTTAAATAAAATTTTGTCATTAAAAAAACTTAAATCAAACTCAATATATCCACCTTCCACAATTGTTTGTCGGGTGATAAATTAAGAAAACTCTAGCTCATAAAGGAGCCAATGTAAAATCAAGTGTTCTGCTATGTTCACTCTCAATCAATCTCTTGCCAGTAAGGACATGATATATGTCCTCTGTATTTGGCCAAGAGGCTCCAGATAAGAGCATTGAGTCATCCGACGAATCGGTTTGGTAGGTTCCATTATATTATGATCACATATACCCATATGCTCCAATGGCTCTACCGAGTTGTGAATCATAGGTATACTGATAGGGCAAACATCCCCATCGCCTAAAGACTTAATATTATTTTCTTAGACAAACATCACCCCAAGTCTACAAGGATTTCTTGGATGACGTAACCCATGTATTACTGATAAGGATCATTCTCATGTTGTCACCACTACCTCCTCGATAAAAGTAGAAGGGACCACACAGATAACGAATAATGAAATCTAGATCAGGCATGTCATCATTCCCCCAACCATCCAGTTTAAGCTGAAATGGTGAATTTCATAATATAAATATTGAAACTTCACATGCTGCTACTATATGCTATGCATTAAGCGATCAAATGACTTGCCTTAATCGAAAGTTCTCTCTCACTTATTGGGAGAGATAATTAACTATAGGGGCTTGCGCCTATAAGAAGCCTTGAACTAGACAAAGTCCTCACAAATGAGGGTGAAATCTCTGGGTAGTGTCTTATCTACTATCTTATCTACTTTTTGAAAATTACACCACATATTTCAAAGCACTTTATTCAATTCAATATTTGTTGAGAGGTCAGTGACGAATTTTTGGAGCCCACAGTGTAAAAGGAATGCAGTGGATTTGGATTACTTTAGGGTTGTTTCATTGAAAGCTCTATAAATATATAAGTTTTTTTTTTTGGTAAAATAAATGTAATGTAAAGTATTTTTGAGGTTGTGAGCAAGCTGAGAATCGGGCATACAGGGGTTGAGTTGTGATGAAGGCATGGCGGTCTCATATCCGAGATTAGGTACATCATTTGTCCTCCCTTTCTCCACTTATTTGTTTCTCATTCTCCTTCTCCTCTGGTCTCTTAATTTGCATTTCAATTGTTATTTTATTCTTCTCCTTCCCTTTCTCCCTCACTCAAGTGGAAGAAGGATTGAGGAGTTTAGACTTTCTTTGAAAGAAATGATTTTGACGCGTGAGTGGAATATTATCCAAGGAAGGTGGATACCGGAGAGAGGTGCAGCCATCGATGAGGTTTTGTGGTGGATAGAGGTATCGGTTGGCGGGAAGAGATAAGGTGGAGGAGAAAGCGTCTGGCAGATGAAATGGGGATTGCTTGCGTCGTTAAGGATTTTGGATGAGGAATGATTGACTTGTTGAATCAACACACACTTTTATTTTGTTGAGGCCATAGAGAAGTTTTATTTTTCTTTTTTTAATTAAAATGTATGAGATATTTCATATATAATTATATTATTTTAAGGTTTAGGGATCCAAGAAAATTAATTAGTAAGAAGTGCTATTTAGGTGATAGATATGTAAATTTAAGAATTGTGTGCTATGTATATAAATACCCCTACTTGTTATCATAATTACCTATTCCCTCCTAATTAAATTCTACATACCTAATTGATTTGCAGAGTATATTCGATAGAATTGAATGATGTTTGATCTTGTTGAAGATAAACGTTAAATATTTACATCAGAATTCCTTAATATGATGTTATATTGTATCTCTTGATACAACCTGCGAATTTTAATTTTTTATCTTAGTTCGTGTTTAGTTTGCATTTTTTTTTTGTTGGGCATGTACTTGTTCATGCTACAATTCAATATATTGATCTTGACAAATATAAGTTCTAAATTTATACTTATTTGAGACTCAGAAATTGCTGCAAATGCTCTTACATATATGTTGTATGTTTCCCTCACATTAAAGTGATTTAGGTCCGTTGTGCTTAATCATTTTAGTTTATTTCCACTTGCTTTGCCGAAGCATAGGAATGGTTCAAAGGAATATACTGTTTTAACCATTGTTCAATGACATATCCACATATACAAAAAATGATATTACTCTTTTTTTATATATTTTTTTATAATTCCATTGTTCCTCAACTAATTTGATGGCTTTGATATTCTCCTAAACACTTTTTTTCTTATTTTATGAGTATGAGCTTAGTGAATCTTGTTTGTAAAAAATAATGGCTGACACATCTGAAGAGGGCGAAGGATGGTCCTCAAATTACGATGACTTTTTAAATGATGTTGAGATCAATGGAAATCAACTTGCTTCAACCATTCATGCATGCATAGCTGGCTTAATCATTATTATATATATTTTATTAGACACACTAAAGAGAAATCAACAAAGAATTAATCCTGAGCAAAATATTCAGCGTGAGACATACCTTTCTAGATTATATCTTGGATCTGATTCAGATTGCGTGAATATGGTTCGAATGAAAAAGCACCTTTTTCAAATTATGCAATCTATTTCGTAGAAGAGGTTTACTTGTAGACATGCTCAATGTAAAAATTTGAAGAACAAGTTGCTATATTACTACATACCCTTGGGCACAGTGTGCGAAATCGGGTTATTCGATTCAACTTTCAATGATCTGGAGAAATTGTGAGTATGTACTTTAATGTTGTATTATATGTTGTAGGTGAGTTACGACATGAGATGATAAAGCCTGTGATATTGGAAACTCCATATAAAATACAATCGAGCAATAGATTCATGTCTTTCTTCAAGGTATGATAATGATATATTATATAAATATTTTAATGCTCTTACTAATATCACTTATTAATTTTATGATTGTATCGGTGCTCTAGATGGAACCCATATTAAAGCTAGGGTTCTTAAGGAGCATGAATTTATCTTTAGAGGGAGAAAATCTTATCCCACCCAAAATGTGCTTACAGCAGTAGACTTCGATTTGAAATTTACATATGTCTTAGCTGGGTGGGAAGGTTCAGCACATGATGCTATAGTACTCCGTAATGCCTTAGAACATCCTGATGATTTGTTTATTCCAGAAGGTATAAAATATTTTTATCATAAATATCACTAACAAAAAGTATTTTAATTATACAAAAAATTGATTTACGTTTACTCATTGTAAGTACTACTGAGAGGCTACTCACTAGGAAGCCAATTTTCAAGAGTTATTTATTTAACCTTCACCCCGCATCACAAAGGAGTGCTTTTGGTTCAAAAAATCGATTTGGAATTATCAAGTGCGACCATATTTTCATTAGAAACACAAGTTAATATTGTTCTTGCATCTTGTATATTACATAATTAGATCATTTTAAGGGGATGATTTTCATTCTTCCGAGAATGAGTGCTATGAGAGCACATAATACATGACATAAGGGTTATAGAAGAATTGAGTGGTTGGACAAAAGAGACCAAATAGCTCAAGCAATGTGAGCCATGAACAAGTTGGTTATTAGCTAGAATTTTGGATGACAAAAAATATCCTTGCTAGCACATAGTCCATATTTTGGGATGTTAGATTTATTATGCTTTAGTAAATCATATTTTATTAGTACATACTATACATATTTTTTGATGTTGACTGTTTAACTTTTTGGTTGACATATATATGTAATGGATGATAGAAATATTAATTTTTTGGTAGAATAAAACATCTTTATTTTTTATAGATTTATCTTCTTTTGACATAATTTCTTTTATAAGATTATTTTTGTACTCATACTAACTACTAATATTTGCTTCAATATGATGGTTGCCTAACTAAGTTAAATGGACAATCTACCTCCTAACCCTCCAATAGCACTAAAAACTAAAAGAAAGTATTTTGTCTGGAGTACAAAACCAAAATGGATTCCAGGGTTTTTACAAATCATGTGTGAGTATGTTGATGCAAATATGAGAAGCGCTCAAGGCTTCAAAGATACTGTGTACAAAGATATTTCTTATAAATTGAAACATAAATTTGGAATTGAAGTCACACCTGATCAATGTAAGAATCAGATCAGGCATCAAAGAGGAATATGAAATCACATCCAGGAGCTAAAGAAAAATCAGGTGTCTCTTGGGATTAAGATAAAAAAAAATATTGATGAGATAAGAGGAATACATATCACATATTCGGTATTTTTATAATACATACGTCATTTTTTTTTAATAAATTTTTGTTAACTTTTTTTACTTCTTGCATTGTAGGCTTTTCCAAAAGATGCTTTTTTAAATATTCCAATTAGTTATAATGAATTGGAGAAAGTTTGTGGTGAAGGTCATGCCACAGGAGAATGGGTAAAGTCAGGAAATTCTGAAACTTCCTTTGGTACTCAACATATAAGTTTAGATGATTACGAGTCTCCAAGTTTTATCGAGCCATGTATAGATGCATCCCAACCCATTGAGTTTCCAGATGTCGATCTTACACAGAACTCTACAGAGAAGACAAAGAGATCAATACCTTCATCTTTGAAAGGATTTAATAAACACAAGAAGACTAAAAAGAATGAAAGTGATCAATCTGCATGATTATATTGTGATGATGGATAGTAGCCCAAGTTGTAAATGCAATTGAGTTCAACAAGAGATTTTAAGGAGAAAAAAATGTTCAATGAATTAATGACGAGCTTTAGTATTCCGTGATTTTCACGAGGAGATTGACACAATTTATGAGAACTTATCAAAGAATCTGATGATTCGATCCTTCCTTTCAAGACCTACAGAATCAAAAGCTAGATGGATGCACAAGGAGTTCGGAAGATGATTTTGTGTTTTGTGATTATGTTATTATAGTTCAAATCTTATTGTTTACCACTATCTCATGCAACAATATTTTATCCTAAACTTAAATTTCCTTTTTGTTGAGACCTAAGTGATAGTTAATGATGTTTAAATGTAATGCACTATGATATTTTGTTGAATATTCCAAAACTTTGGATGTATATTTTTTATTTTTCCTTAGTGTTCTATGATAACATCAACAAGTCTTTCTTGAGAAAACAATTTCTAAGAATAGTTTTTTGCATTTTGTGTTCATGATAATTGTTCATACTTGTTAGAGGAAAGCGAACTTTAGCCTTTGTCAGAAGTCTGTACAATCTGCAATAGAGCAAACAAGAGACACCCGCATTTAATGTGAAATTTTAAGAGGGGAAACCACCAGGCCCAGCCCAAGAAAAAAAAAATATATGACCGCCAGCACAGTCGACAAGATTACGCACCTATGAGGAGAAAAACAAAGCCAATAACAACGATTATGTACGGTCATGCAGGTGGAGACGTGAACACCATACGAAAGTATTTGATTGTGGCTGATGACCAATTAGGCGACCTTATTGAGGATCCATCAGTTTTCTTCGAACTCCTCGCTAGTGTTATTCTTGAGTTGATTTTTCTTTTTGGATTCTTCCTCTTCTTCCTTGTTGACTCTTCCTCTTCTTTCTTGCTCGCACCTCCTTCTTCACTTGTTTCCTCCTCTTCTTTTCACTTCACTTCACTTCACTTGGCCTTTTAGAGGAATGAAGGCATTTATAGATGGGAGGAGGCACTCTTGTAAATTCATGTAAAGCACTAACTCCCTTCGACGGACGGCTGTGATGATTCCTTCGATCATTTGATGTATTTTGAGCATTTGGATGCCTAAATGAAGTCAATATGAGATCTTAGGCTCGTTAGATCCGCCGAGACGCCGATTTGACTATAAACACTTTATATTTAAGAGTTGTTTTGGGATTTAATTGATTTCCCAAAGATTTCAATGACATTTTAAGTGCTTGATCTCGATCGGTTTTGACTCAAAATCATATCGCTCGACATCAAGATTTGTGCTTCTAGTTATATTTTGAGAGTCATATCTCCACCCCTATTTTTGGATGACATTAGCTTAATCATCCAAAATATATTCAAATGTTCAAAATAATGAATCTTCAACGAATGTGCTCTACGAATCATATATTTGAGAAGAAATCATCATAAATACAAAATTATGATTAGAAGTCTACCGTAGCAGAGATTTTGAATTACGCGATCATTTGGATACTCACGAAAGTTTTCATTTCCTCATGGCAGCGGCTGGTTTGGCTACCATATACGAATCTCGGCATTATCCATGAAGATGAGTTTTACAATGACCGGCGAGGCCACTATTTACCAGGATTGGCTCGATTGGTCTAATCTCTCTGGGTCCTGATCTTCGGCTCAGGACGTCTGGTGAATGTACTCCGAATATGAGGCTCCTGGCAAAATCAGCTATGAACCATGATACCATCTCCGAGAATTTGAAGGGTTTTGACCGTAAGAGTTTTGAGCCATTTTTCAGCCGTGAGAGTTTTGAGCCATTTTGAGGAGTTTTGAGCCATTTTCGGAGTTTTGAGCCATCGTTTGAGCCATTTTTGAGCAGCTTTGACCCTCTTGCCTGCTATAAATACCACCCAATGAGGAGAGACACACCTTTCCCCTCTCCCCTCTTCTCGAGTGAGGGTCCTGAGGCAATCAAGAGGCTCGGAGAGAGGCCATCAAGACCAAGGAATGTCGGGTTCCGGTTCGACAACCCAATATCGTCGACCATCAAGAAATCAGGCCCATACATACGAAAAGCCACCGGCATCGCCGCTTTCATTCGGTTAGATACACCGCGCCCATCAACATACATCAAACACCGTCAATCGCCCGTCAAATTGCAACAGGAGGATCGATACTACATAATCAAGTTCTCGCATCGCCCAAAGAACCGAGTTAAGAAGTCTCAGACATCATTCCATCACTTTCAATGACTGACTTAGAAGGAGTCCATATCCTCATCAAGATCCACTTGTCATCAGGATCGGTGATCCTGCTATAACGTTAAAGAATTTTGATCGACAATGAGAGTTATGTCTTATTTTACTCAACTTTTCTTAACATGGGCCCGCTAGAAAAGCTCCAACCACCGCACCACTATATGGGTTTGATAATCACCCAAGACGCGTAAGGGATAATCACTCTTCCTCTTCTGAGAATTCCTCGACAAGTGACTCATTTAATCCAATTCATGGTGGTCAAGTCGATTCTGATATAATGCATATTCTGGAGGCCCTCTCCAATCAATTTTCTTGCACACTTCAAGATCTCATCCAAGATAAAATTTCCTACCCCTTGGAGTTGGGGTGGTTTGTGGAAATCAACAGTACTCAATCATGTTATCTCGCATAAGCTCAACCGCGCCTTCCATCACCTTAAACATCAAGATCTTAACTTTCGAGATGAAGAGTACCTCAAAAAGCTTCAGAAGATTTACTCAATAGCATTATCGATGACCAACCATTACAACAAAAGTGGGATCTTTACTCTAAGAACAAAGAGAAAAGTATATAAATTTCTTACGCAAAAATCAAGACATATTTGCTTGAGTCCGAGATATGCCGGGTTGACCCCAATGTAATCATGCACCCCTCAAAATTAATCCAACGCTCAAACCAATCATCATCAAAAGAAGCGGAGTTTTGCACCATCGCCTTCGTGCTATTGAACAAGAAGTTAACAAGCTCATGGATTCATACGAAGTAATTACCCAACATGGCTAGCAAATGTTGTCATGGTTAAAAAAAACAAATGGAACATGGAGGATGTGTGTTGATTACACTGACCTTAATAAGGCGTGCCCAAAGGATAGTTTTCCTCTTCCTCGAATCGATCAATTGGTGGACGCTACGTCCGGACATCAAATGCTCAGTTTTTTGGATGCTTATTCTAGGTACAATCAAATAAAGATGAACCCAATGATGAAGAGGCTACAACATTTCAAACATATAAAGGTTTATATTGTACCAAGTCATGCCATTTGATTAAAAAATGCCGGTGCTACTATCAACGCCTTTATGAATAAGGTTTTAAAGACCTACTAGCCACACGATGGAGGTATGTGGATGACATGTTAGTGAAAAGCTTGAAAGTCACAACATATTTTAGACTTAAAGCATGTTTTAACCTTCTTCAACGCTTATAACATACGACTTAACCCCCAAGTGTGCTTTTGGGGTTAAGTCCGGAAAATTTCGATTTATGGTAACTCACGCGGATAGGCTAACCCCAGAAAATCAAAGCTCCAAGATATGATTCCTCCAAAGAATATCAAAGAAGTTCAACGCTTTGAATGGTCGAATTGTCGATTATCCCGCTTCTAGCCCATTATGGGGACAAATACTACCGTTCTTTAAAATATTGAAGGAGCTAAAAATAATAATTTCAATGGACCGATGAATGTCATGCTTTTGAAAGCAACTAAAGAATATCTAGCATCTCCTCCCCTCCTATCCAAACCTATTCAAGGAGAAATGTTATACTTATATCTTGCTTTCTTCCCATAATAAGCTTAGCTTAGTGCAAGAAGATGGGGCACAACCAATTTATTACGTTAAGAAAATTCTCTCGATAGAAAGTCGTTATCCATTTGCATGTGGTGGCTCGCATTAGTTTTCTCAGAAAATTAAGGCCCATACTTTCAAGCTCACACCATCGCTTACACCATTTACCATTAAGGGCCATCTTACGTAAAACCGAAGCATCCGGGAGGTTAATCAAATGGTCAGAAGGGAGAATTTGATATAAATTTTCTACCCTCACCATAAAGTCTCAAATACTTGCAGACTTTATAGTGGAATGCACCAACCCAACTCTAAGAGATATTCACACGCCTTTCATCTCCTCAATGGACTCTATGTTGATGGAGCTTCAGAAGTACCGCCGGTATGGGAATCTACTTTCCCCAAAAATACCTAGAGTATGGACTTCGCTTAAAATTCGCAACTAATAACATGGTAATATGACTCTCATCAGGGTTGAGACTAGCCATCGACTGCGAAGCCCAAAACTTAGTAATTCACACTGACTCCCAGCTTGTCGCCTCCCAAGTTGGAGGAGATTTTAATACTCATAATCCTCAACTGGTGCAATATCTCCACTTGGTAAAATTCTTCTTACTCATTTCAAGACACATCAAATCATCCACATACTACGAGAAGAATACCCGACGCTTCGCTAAGCTTGCTACCTACCGGAGATCTATTTAAGAGAAAGCATGTTGAAGAAATACATTTTCCTAGTATCCAAGGGTCATGGGTAATTCAAACTATTGATGAGGAAAAGGAACATTCGTGGATAGACCCGATCCTATCTTTTCTACAAGAAGGAACCCTTCCTGAAGATCCAACTTCTGCCTCCGAAGACAAGCTTCAAACTTTGCTATTATTGGAGGTGAACTATACAATAGCTTTCTAGTCCAGATCTCAAATGCCTTCCACCTTCGTCGACACGCTGCTAAGAGAGGTTCACTGTGGGATATGTGGAGAACACCTTGGAGGAAGAGCATTGGCCCTTAAAATCATGAGGCAAGGGTTTTATTGGCCTACAATGAAACAAGATGCCTTGAGTTCACAAAAAATGCAGTTGTCAATTGCATTCTAACCTCCTCACATGCCGCATGCGAACTCTCATCCATTCAAAGCCCGTGGCCCTTTGCTCGTGGGGATTGATATCATGGGACCTTTTCCACAAGCATCGGGCAACGAAAGTTCATCATTCTAGCCGTGACTACTTCACCAAATGGGTAGAGGCCGAACCACTCGCTAAAATCACGAGGCAAATGCTAAACAATTTGTTGAAAATATAATATGTCGATTCGGTCTTCCCGCAAAGATCATCACTAACAACTATCGGAAAAGTCTTTACATTCTTTTGCAAAGATCTTCACATTCAGTGATACCAGAAGCACATCCTCAAACCAATGGACAAACCGGTTACCAATAGGACCATACTCAAAGGACTAAAACACATCTTGAGAAGGCGGGGCAATGGGTTGATGAGCTTCAATGTTCTTTTACCGCACCACGCATGCACCCCCAACCGGTGAGACAATATAACTTGTGTTTTGGTACGTAAGCTATCATACCGTGGATATCGGGTTCCAAGTCCAAGAGTCCAATTTTCGATCATGTAGTAATGAAGAAAACTCCGGCAAAGACGATCTACTCCCCTCAAACTCGTGATATGGCTCTACTCTGACCGCTTCCTATCACCAACGGGTAGCTCGCCACTTCAAATGTAAGAGTGAAACCTCATCCCATATCTGTGACTTGGTCCCGAAGTCTCAAGGCAGAAAGGCCCTCAACGCAATAAACTCTCACCTCTCGGGATGGTCATATGTGGTTATAGCTATGGTCAAGCCAGAACGCTTCAAGCTCAAGGACCCGTAAGGAAAAACTCTACCTCAACTTGGAATACTAAGAATCTCAAAATATTATCGCGAACCTTACCGCATAATTATTGTAAAATTTTATCTCGTCATCATTTCATCCTCAGATAACCACCCCACCTAGTGGGATTAAAACTTGTTGTTATTGTTGTTGTGCATCGCTGTTGTTGCTTGTTGTTTTCTCTTGAAGCTCGTACTCGTGTCTTATGATTATATCATTGAACTAGTGAATTCACAACTTTGTTCTAACAAGATTTGCTTTTTCTTTACTTTTCCTCCCACTTGAGAAATATATAACTCATGTTACATCTCAATTGGGGACATGATCAATCCCAAGGGGACTTGATCGACCTCTTCCATGTTAATGTCATTGAGCAAAAACTCGACAAACAACCTAGGAAAGGTCAAAGGTCCTGGTGGACTTCCATGACCTTCCATAGTTAACGCCATCGAAGTAACACTCGACAAAACCGGATAGGTCAAAATCCGGATCCAACTCACCCATATTAGCAACGCAAATATTTTGACCAATAACGATGGATGAAAATAGAAGGCGATAAAAAAAAGATATATCCGTGATATCATTGACATTAATACGATGATATAAGAAGGAATTAAGATCGATACACGATATAATGACATTACAGAACAAACGAAAGAAAGACATCCACAACCGACTACATAATATCGATATCCTCATCATCACTAGAGAGCGCTCCTGAGCCCACTCACAACTCCTTCATCTTCAATCGTGAAGGATCTTCGATGCTTGGCCGGGAGATATATCCTCAATTTTGGCTCCTGCCTTGCGATGTACCGCATCTAATTCCTTTCGTGAACCCTGATGAAGCCCTCCTCTAAACATGCCATTCCAAGTCCTTCACTTCAACATCAAAGATATGGTTACGAGCCTCCGGATAAAGTCTTCACAACACCCACGATAAGCCGTGGAATTCTTGAAGTCTTCCACTACCTTCAAGCGATCTGCTTCCGCTCGACATTCTATGCTCCTTTCGAAAGACGATCTTGTAATGCTTTCTTATCCGCTACAAGTGCCTTGATCCTCTTCTCTTATGGCGAAGTCTCGCCTCACCAATCCTCTCATCACGAAGGCGCTTCCACCTCCGACACTGAGAGAAAGAGAAGTTGACATATTCGCCAGCCTCGCCTACACTCCCAACTCCAAGGTCGCCACTTCTTAGCTTTAGATTCATCCTTCGCCATACCTCGCAGATATTTTATCTTCACAAATTCAAGATTCCATTCATCTAAGGCAACACCCAAATGAGCCATCCTAATGACCGAAGTTACCTAAAAAAAAAATCATCACCAATGTTACATAAAGAAGGAGGAAAAGAAGAAGAAGAAGAAAAAAACGCACTAATTCATCTCCGCTGACGCCCAAGACATATGTGATTTAATACCTCTTCAGGAATTTACGGTTTAGAGTAACGAACTCCCCCATCATGAGTCGAAACAACTAAACTCGTGATGCTAAGTGAACATCATCTCCGAGATATCCGACATACCATTTCAAAGACGAAGTCTTCTTTCTCAGAAGATGGAACATTGCTACCATGATTCCGCGACGGCTTCGAGAGAACCCTATGAGGAGAACTCTCACCTTTCTCTTCAACTAAGAGCATGAGATCTTCCTGCCTGGATGGAAAGACCAACCTTAAACATCCTATCTTCAACTATATATTTACAATGTAATGTAACTCATGTTGCAAGCTTCCCACATCAGGAATATTAAGAGTTGCTAGAATGTCATCCTCCGATATCAGCGATGGATCCGAAAGATCATTCAATCTTCCCCATCTCTCAAGAAGGCCCCACTCATTCTTCACATAAAAGAATCTAGTAGACCAAGTTTTGGACGGATCCTGCAAAAATTCTATCCAATTCTTTATAGTCCCATAAGAAACGCTGCCGAGCATCACATGTGAATCTACACATTTTAACAAGTATTCGATGTTCAAAGTAACCCCAGCTCACGAAGAAGGTAGTCAATATGACCATTAAAGCTCGAAACAAAAGCGCATCAAAGCCAGCCACATTTTTTGAAGATCTCAATCGAGCCGGAAAGAGAATCATGATCCAAACGAAGAGTCATCTCGAAATAGTAAAGTACCACGGAAACGGACTCGATCGGACTTTTAGCTGACACCAACTCATTGGGGAAAAAATTTCTGCGGAACACCATTAAACTATCTGATGTGACAGTGGAGGACATATCGTCCGTGACCGCCACACTATGAGTTTTCTTCTGACCATCACCCTGTAAAAATACATAATAAATAAATAAATAAATAAATAAATAAATAAAATTTTGCAGCTCACTCACCTCGATGCAGCATCTTTTGACCCTCTCAACACGGTTTGGAGTAAAATTTTTCTCCTGATCGACAAAAAAACACACACATACACATAAGAAGAGGAAGGAGATATATACAAAGAAAGGAGAGGGAGGAAAGAAGTTATCCCCTCAATAATCTTTACCGCCAAACTTTTGAGTTATGATGATGGTTCCTAGCGATGTTTCCCGTCGTCTTGGCGATTTTACTGAACCTTCCATCAGTTGAAAAATACCAATTTCTACAAAGAAAAAAGTAGGAAGTGGGCCTTGATAGCCTCCCCAGCCAGTCGGTCAGGCAGGATCCTTGGGAGACGCGGTGGCCGGTCTAGCGTATGCAGGCCTTGGTCGCCTCCCCAACGAACCACGATAAAATGGGCCTTGATCGCCTCCAATGACCGACGGCCAAGAACTGACGAGGCCGGAAACCGGAACCACAATGATGTATGCGGGCCTTGATCGCCTCTAACGGACGGTCCGACGAGGCCAAAACCGAAGAGCCGGAACCGGAACCACGAATGTACCGTGGGGCTCGATCACCTCCCAACCTGCCGGACCGGGGCGATGCGCCGAAACCGAACTACACGAGATATCGGGCCTTGATCGCCTCCTAACCTCTCAACGACCAGGGCCGCGAATCGGACGAAGCCAAACCGGAACCACGACGTATCGCGTGGGCCAACGCCTTAACCCGGACGGTCCGACGAGCCGCGAAACCGAGCGGAACCCAACCACAACGATGTACCTTGACGCCTTAACCCACGGTCCGACGGCGCGAAACACGAGTCGAAACCGAACCACGCCGTATCCGCGGGCCATGATCCCTCCTCTAACCCGTGACGCCCGACGTGAACGACGAGGTGGAACGAACCAGACGTATCATTGATCGCCTCTAACGGACGCCCGGACGAACGACGGGCCGCAAAACGGAACTAATGTATATACCGTGTTCAATTCTCCAATTATTTGATGATTATTTGTTTTGATGATTGTCCGGTTTGCCCCAAACGGTGGGTGAGTGATTCTTCACAAAAAGATATCCTCGGATTTCTTCCTTGAGTATGCATGCCGAAGATAAAATGAAAATGACAAAAATAACTTCAACCACTACCTCAGAATACCATCGAGGTTAACAAGATGTGTTCGGTGTGTATGTCTTTTCGAGGTTCATGTTGTTGATATGGGAGTCGGAGGAGATCATGACTACCTTTTGATGCGCATTCCACATTTCAAGTGCGTTTCCGCATATTGTTCAAATTTGCGATGTTAATAGCTTCATCGACAGATTTGTGCTTCTACGATGAACTAAGTCGACGGCGACGTGTCCCATTAACGAAGAAAGGCGAGTCCTCCAAGGAAAACTCCCTTAGTTCTCTCCTGTATTTGGCTTCAAGGAACCGGAAGTATTCTTTGAGTGATTCACCTTCGCTATCAATAAAAGATGGGAGGAATCTTTAATGATTCTGCAATGAAGCTCCACAAAGAACTGGTTCTTAAAGGTGTGGATGGATCCCCTTGGAAGAGAGTAGAACAAAGTGAGAGCTTGCCCTTTGAGGGTAAGAGGAAAGCGACAAGGTGTGGAGCTGCTGGATATGCATGATAGTTCAGAAGGGTCGATTGCAGGGTCATATCAATGCTATTTGAAACCCACGAATGGATGTTGAAGAATGGCGATAAAGGTGAGGATTCTCATAACAATGTGAAAATGATTACTCTTGAAATTCATCTTGTATTGCGTCGATTTTAGCGAATGTCATGACGGGATTAACAAGATGAGCATGTAAAGCTATCAACAATGATTGGTGGATTAACCAGAGCACGTAATGGATGAGTGGAACAAGACAAGGAGATCAGCTCCATGAGGAACTCAGTCGGAGGATTAGCGTTTTGACCTCCGCAACGACCGATCTTGGGAGATATGTTTGTAAGTGCATTCTAATCTGCAAAAGCTGATCATTTTATTTTGAGACTCCTCCATTCAACACGATCTTCCAAAGAGATTCTACTTAACTTGAGATGGATGGGTTTTGAGAATGAGCGGGAGTTGAGGCCATGATGAGTGTTGGTCTATTGGCCATAACGTGGATGCCCAGGAATTGTGGTTTTTTTTCCCACGAGCCAAAGGCTAGAAAACCGGCCAAGAGAGTGAAAGTTTACGCCTTTAGCCTTGTTGTGAAGTTCAGACACACAAGTGTAATTAAAGAAGCGAACAAGAGACACTCAATTTTAACATGGAAAACCCAAAGAGGGGAAAAATCACGGGCTAGCCTAAGAAAAGCTTCCACTATGTATCATTTCTGAGTACTGAGTCTTCCGATACAAGATTACAGAGCATGTGGGGAAAAAAAAAGATGTAACAACGATCGAATGGTATTAGTAGGGAGATGCAATTTGATGAAGTCGGGATGGTGATCCTGAGGGTGACTTGCTTGGAGGATCTTCAAGCTTGAGCTTCTTCCTTTTTTTTTCCTCTTCTTCCTTGTTTGGATTCTTCCTCTTCTTCCTCAGGACTCTTCCTCTTCTTTCTTGCTGCACCTCTTTCTTCACTTGTTTTAGCTCTCTTCTTCACTTCACTTCACTTCACTTGGCCTGGTTTATTTATATTTATATGACACCTCAGAATTCAAGCGTAATTCTTCTACTTGACGCTCGGATGATTCCTTTGACCATTTGATGATTTTGAGCATTTAAATGAAATGAATTATGAGATCTTAGATCAACGACTTCGATTTGACTATAAACACTTTATATTTGAGAGTTGTTTGGGATTTAATTGATGTCCCAAAGATTCCAAGATGACATTTTGATCTATCGGTACTCAAATCATATCGCTCGACATCAAGATTTATGCTTTGGCTAGTCATATTTTGAGAGTCATATCAATAATAAATTTATTTCTAACACTGACCTATGCCTTCCATTTTCAATTATCTTCTTTCAGGAACTCGCCTAGAGGATTGTATTCGCCTGCCAACCTGAATAAATTATAAGAGGATGTTCATAAAAATCATCATGTGATCAAACCATAGATACTTTGCATGTTCCATAATATAGAATTTGTTATGTATGTGAATGATGAAGGTGATGATTCTTGGATTTGGTGTCTGAGTATGATATTTCTACCATCTCAGAGTTATATATATATTGTTCTTCACCTCTCAGGAGGCTTCAATTTATTTCTTCTGCTTGGAAGACCGAGCAATTCTTTGTAGAAACTGTGATGCTTCTGTGCACCCAGCAAATCCTTGCGTTTCGATTCACCAGAGGTTCCTCCTTACAGGCGTTCTAGTCGGTCCACAGTATCAGTTCCATCAGCCTTAAAGGAGCAATCGAGCTCTGCAAAAGGACCCCCTGAACCCTCTCCTAAGCACCCCAAGTTAACTCCACCAACCATCTCATATTCTGAGGAAGTGAATGAAGTTTATTCAAATGAAATTTCCAAAGACATTTTTCCGAGGAGCTCCAATGGCGGCAAGCATAACGGAATGGCCGCTCGACGACGAGTTCTTTAGATTCACAGATTTCAACCAGAGCTAAGACTTTACAGAGAATGAGTCTTCTAAGGTTGATGATCATGTTTTCCTTAAGATAGTTGTTTGAACATATCCATATGCCATGAATGCAAACCTATTTTCACTCACCGATTTGAAATTTTTAGCAGGCTGACAGTGGTAAGCTTGGAAGTTCAGAGGGATCGCCGACGGACCATTCGTTCGTCAAAATGCTGTTTACAAAATTTGAGCTTGTACAGTAGTCTTTGAAACTGTCCTTCCTTTAGTTGCAGTTCAGAGATTTCTTCCCATTCGTATCACATTATCATCTCTCCTCCTAATGTGTCTTTAATGGACAAATTCTATAGTTTTAGCATTTCTCTGTCTTATATAGTTATTTCTTCAGGATATTATGTGCAGCAGTGTTCAGGCTTTCAGCCTTTTAGTAGCATTCGAGTAGTACTATTGGGCCCTCGTTGTCTTTTACTTTGTTTCCTTTTCGTCTCTAATGGCAGTTATATAAGTGGAAGATAAAGGATCGGTTGTTAATCGATGCCTAGGCTGAGTGGTTATATATATATATATATATATATATATATATATATATATATATATATATATATATATATATATATATTGTAAATCTAAAGTTGATTTGTTTTGTTAAATTTAAATTTTTTCAACTGATTTATTGTTGAATGTAAGAAATGTAAAACGTTCATTTTTGATTTGTAGTGTTCAGTAAAATTTGCATTTTTAAATTTATGAATTTTGTAAGAAATGTGAAAAGTTCATTGTTTAAATTCAGCATTTTTTTAAAAAAAATTTATGAAATTTGAGCAAATTTTATATGTGTAATTTGGGTTTAAAATGAGCCGCCGTCATCCATTGCTAGAAATCATTCTGCATCAAATCGTCATCATGAGATTATCACTATTATGAGATATCATTAATTTTATTAATATTCATTTAACAAAATATCTCATCTCAATTTTCATTAATATTTAAAACCTTAAAAGTGAAAATTTAAATGAATATTTTTAGTCAAAATTTTAATGAGTTAATCAACATATTGATCATAACAGATATGATTAAAATTTTCAAAAATATAATGATCAATTTTAAATAATATAAAAGATGTGTAATGTAATTTATTTATTTTAGTGTTCAAGTTATAGAGTTAATCAACATATCAAAAATAATATTTTATGTAATTTTAATATATATATATATATATATATATATATATATATACTTTCTATGAAAAGCAAAAAAAAAAATATTTTAAATTAAATAACAGATATCATTAAAATAAATTTATTTATTAGTTCAAGTTATATAGGTCACCACATTTTTTTTTACTTTTAAAATAAATATATTATAAATTTTTTTTAACTAAGTAGTAAATTATTATTTATAAAATATTTATATTTTGATAGATATTTAATTTATTAATTTAATATTTCAATTAATGAAGAAAATTGCACTAATTTCTAAACATACAAATAGATATTTACTTTCTTTTACATCATTATTATATAGCTCATTATTCAAATGAATCATGAAAATAAATAAATATGAAGGGGCGCGTTTTAAAACATCGATTCAATCTAAAATACTTTAATTGAACTAATAATGCGCCGAAAGCATCAAAATTAATTAAATAAAAATATCAAATCAATTAATAAATAATTAAAATCAATTTTAATGAAATTATACAGCGCGAGAACTCGGCAACGACATCCAAACCACCTCCGTTCGAAATTGATCGGCCGTTGTCACCAAAAGATCGAATTATCAAACGACGCCTTCGGTCGACTCGAGATGTAACATCGATTAATTATGACGCATTAATTTAAACCTAATTTCGCCCAATCGTTACATTATCAAAACGATCCGATCAAGCCACGTCGTTCGATAAACAAAACATCTAAGATTGACACTCATATTGTTAGGATTTATTAAATAAAATAAAATTATATAAAATAATATTAAAGTGCAATTAAAAAGATTAATGATTGTTTAATCCCTCATTTCCCTTAAATCATTAATCCTTACTGCCGAAACGGCAGCCTCGGTCGGCTAAAGGCCCGACACTCCTCTTTCACGGACGTTCACTCTCATTCACGCTCCCCTCTCGCGATTCCTCTTACTCTAGGCATTCTCACGCACGAAACTTCTCGGTCTCACGGCTCGCGATTCCTTCGCTGCTCGACTCTCACGGCATTCCCTCACGGTTCCCTCGTTCTCTGTTGCTCTCGGCATTCTACTCTCGAGGCGTGAAATCGAGGCTCGATCAAAGCTGTCCGTCCCTTTCCCTTTCGTGGTTGCCGTCTGGAGCAGCCAACCGACGCTCCCTTGAGCGGTTTTGTTCTTCCTTTCTCCTGTCCGTCCTTCGTCAGCCCTAGCCGGAACCCCTTTCATTCTTCCTTCTTTGCAACCGGAAATTCTAGGTTGTTTCCTTTCAACCCTAAGCTTATTTTTACATACATAGAATTTCGTTTCTTGTGATAAAATGAAGTGGATGTTTCCTTTCTTTGGTTGAAATGATGAAAAAAAAAAAAAGAAACATACTGAGTAGGGTTTAGCTAATTGCCGATATCTCCTTCGTCCGCTCGTCTTCTTCTTACCGTCCGTTGCTTCTCATTTCTCAAGCTGTCCATTAGCTATTCTGTTCCTTTCTTCGTTAGCACAGCCACCTAGCCGGTGATTCATCGCAGTTAGAACTCGGTCTTGAAGCTAGCAGCCGGAAGTATTATCGCAGGTAGAGCTCGTTATCGCAGTTGGCTGCTGGAAGCCGCAGGTATCTTCTGATTCGGGGTTTCTATTCATCCCTCGCCTGGCCTTTTTCCATCGTTTCTTGGAAATGGATTCATATGCTGTGATGATATTATTTATAAAGCATAAATGAACGCATTCCTGTTTTTTTGGTTCTCTTCTAATTTTTGTTGTATCAGTCTTGCTTGTATCCTTTGTCTTTTAAAATGATTTGAGTGTTATAAGTATTCCATAATCGGGGTTCCAATTTTTATTTGTGATTTGTTTTAGGTTTATACGTCTTGTTTATCTCTTGTCCATTCTCCACTGTCGTGCTTTTAATTTCGCGGTATTTACATTTTATTGTTTTTTCGTAGCAGTTCTTTGTAGAATAGTTGTTTATAGTTTGACTATGTTTACATTGCAATAAATCATTGACAAAAGCAGGACTTTATATGTTTAGCTGGTTCAAACATTTAATTTTGTTGATTGTGACTGTAAATTTTTGTATGAGATAGATCATTGATTCATCGAGTAGATTCTATTTGTTCATGAATTTGCTCATGAACATGAAAAAGCTTGTTTGACACATATTTCAGCTGAAAGCCCTCTTGTTGCAGCTACTACAAAGCACTGTCCATCATTTCGTGCCCTTGTTGTGAATATCTCCTCTGTCTTCTGTTGGCTTTGAACACTCTCGTTTTCCTCTATCCACTCATCCAACCAGTCAGGACTTGACTGTGAATGTGCTGTCTTCCTCTTTTGCTGAACGGTATGTATCTATTTTTTTTTTTTTTTTTGTTTTCTTTTAGCTCATTGATAGAGAGCTGTAGCTTTTGTTTTAGATCCAAAATTATTCTGTTCTGGGAAAAAACTGCATGATGCAGTATTTGGATTCTTCGTGACTTTTTGGAAGGTTTATTCTAATTGCATCTATTTTTCATGTACAGGTCTTCAAACTTAGTGAGATTGATTCAGTGTTTGTTGGGTTTGTGGTTCTGTGTAAGGGACAATCATGGATGGTATGTTGGCATCTTCTTCTCTTTGTTTGATTGTTTTTATGGAGTGTGCATAAACAAATAAAAGTAGATTTTTTCTTATTTTCTTGTTTTTTAAACCTTGTGCATTGGTCCATAAGTTCACAGGAAAAGTTTGGCCAAAAGTCAGGAAGGGGACTTTCAATCTCTAAAGATAGTTTTTTACTCGGTTTTTCCATGATTTTGATTCCAGAGAATTAATTTACTGAGATGAAGTTCTTTTACTATGAAGAAACGAGTCTATGCTATTCGCTTGTAGGAAAGATTGTACTCTTAAGTGATATTTCAAAAACTTTCATGTGATTTATTTGCAGTTGGTTTCTCAGTGCTTTAATGTCCTACCAGGCTGTCTTTCTGAATTCAATTTTTTTGGGTGCTATAGTTGATTCACAGCCCACCATGGAGGAGACAATATTGGTTGGTGATGACCTTATGCTAGGGCCACCATCACCTCGCATACCTCCAGAGATAGCATCATATGTCCTTGACGGTGTTAACTTGTGTGACGGAATTCTGAGGAATCTTTTTTGTGTAAGTCTACTTTGTTAGCCATCTTCATCAGATATTATTCATCTTTCTATTTTTTTTTCTTGAATTGGTTTTACTTGGATGATGATTCAGGTCTGCAAATTAATGACATTGAGCCTTTTTGTCAGGATGAGATTGTTTTATATCGCCAGTGCACTGAGAGTAGGGTCAGATATATCAATCTTCTTGTTTTAATTTTTTCTTCCATTTCTGTTGGAGCTTGTCCCCATGTTGCTTGATCTTTCTTAAGTTAGTCTTATACTTTGTTTGACATCAGTAAAATTGTTGGCAGGATAAGCAGCTGAGACAACGGCTACAAGATAGTGAACATAAACTGGGGTTAGTCATGCCCTTTGAACAGGCAAAGGAAAGAGAAGCTCAACTTCTAGCCGAGGTCACAACCCTTGAGAGGTAATATGTTGAGCCTTTGGTTGCATCTATGCTAAAGAGGTTCCTGGCCATGGTAGGAAAATAAGGCTTGTTAAAGATTTCTGTTGTGATTTTATGGATTGTTTGTCTATATCACATCCATGTACCTCATTTTTTGGCATGCAGCTATTAGGAGCATTATTTTCAATAACGAATTAGATCTCTCAAATTAATTTGAAGCATTTCATACAAGCCTTTCAATTAATCTGACATGAATTTTTAATAATTTAATGAACCTAATGGTAAAATAATGAAAATATTCAACTTAAATAAGACTTGGTTTCATTCTTGCGTGACCTTGATTTAATTTAACTTTGCTTTTAAGATTGCTCTTCTATTATATGAGTTAAATCTCTTCAATTAGAAGAAGTCCATTTAATACTACGTGCTGTTTTGGATATATAATTTGTCTATTTTGATGGCTGCATAAGATACAAATGCAAAAAGAATGAACCTTAAATTTTTAACCGTTTGAAGTGGATGCTTTATAGTGGCCTCTAATGCCTAGAACTGGAATTTGGAGTTAGAAGTCAATGTGTTCAGACTTCTGGTATAATTCTTTCTTATTTTATAATTCAAATACTGAACTGCATTTGAGCTGCCAATTTATTGTAAATTATCTATAGATCTAAGGTGTTTATCTCTAATAAAATGCTACCTTTTTTAAGGTGAACCTGCTGTAGTTTATTTCCATTGCACGATTTAGTGGGTTGGGTTGTTTTTGTTGATATTAATAAAATGGAGAATGAGGTGATCATTTTGGAAGATGTTGTTAATGATCCTTCTAAAATTTAGATGTTGGCTCAAACTAAAGATAGGTTGACATGTTTTCAAGATATGGAGGAGACTTATTGGCAGTAAAAAACTTCTATGAAATGGATCTCTGATGGAGATCACAATACCAAATATTTCCATGTCCTGGTTAAAAAGAAAAAAGCTATAAACCATATTCATAAAATTAAAATTAATGGAGTTTGGTGTATGGATAAAAAAGAGTTTATTGAGTTTGTTGTCCTTTTATTCAAGTGCTGTAAAGTGGCAAGTGCCAACTAATAAGTTATGAGTCTACACTCTTATCCTGCAGACGCATGATTCTTGCGAGTGGAATACAAGGTATTGAAGGATTTAGACAGAGATGGAGTTTGCATGGGCGCCTTGAGGATACCAGGTATTATTTGATTAAGGTTTTTTTATCAACAATGAATTCCCCAGTGCAGCTAATTTCTGAATTTTATTGGCTACCCTGAACTCCTAACATTCGTTGCATATTGCAATGAATTGGTTACCCTGTGCAGATTTTCTGTTTACTAGATTTCTGTTTTCTCTACTAGTTGTGCTTCTTTTATAGAACATTCATGTATCTTCACCGTGCATGACAAAATTTTATTTTTTTACATCTTAAGCTTTATTGGGACTATTTTTTTTTTTCTGCGAAGTTCTAATTATCTTGGAAGGTAGTCACGCCTGCACTTTTACATAATTCTATACTCAATCATGATACCCCTAAAAAATTTAATAGGCATTCTACTGTTTTGTTATGGTGCTTTTATAGAACATTCATGTATCTTCACCATAGTGCATTCTACTGTTTTGTTATGGTTCTGTACCTTGAGATGTGAATCATAAGATACACCTAATAGGAAAAAAAGTTATCTATTAGTTAAGGTAAACTTAAGATTGTCCAGACAAACACCATCCCCAAGTACAAAGATTATTATTTGGATGGCCACGTAGTTGTTGATATATGGATCCTTGACTTGGATCTACTACCTATCTCTAAGTAGTAGGGATCACGATAGTCCGGGATGATGAAACCATGGGATCTAGATCGGGCACGTCATCATTTCCCCAACCATACGCTTTAAGCTAAAATGGTGAATTTCGTAAATTTTAAACGAGAAATCAAAATTTTACATATTGCTTTTATATGCTACGCATTTAACGATCTAATGATTAGTCTTAATACAAAGTTCTCTCTCAGTATTGGGAGGGGTAATTAACCATAGGTGCTTGTGCCTATAGGGAATCAGACAGATCTAAAGTCATAAAATGAGATGAAAGTAGTATCTTATGTATTATTATTTCTTTGAAAATTTCATTCAAAGTGCTCTTTTTTTAATGTGAGGTTGATGAATTTTTGAAGCCCACAAGTTATTCTAGTGGTAGATAAGATTCAAGAGAATCTCTTTAGATGGTTTGGTCACATAAAATGCTGGTTGTCTGATGACCTAGTTATGAGAGTAGATTATTAGATTCGGCTTATTTTAAGAAAGGTAGAGGTAAACCTAAAAAGACTTAGTTAGAAAGTATAAAAAATGATTTTAATTTATTAGAATTAAATGAGAATATGATAAGAGAGAAAAAAAGGCTCATGTAGTTGATTACTGATCGCAATTTTATTAATTACAATCTTATGTTTTTTCTCTAATATCTATGATTCATTGGCAGGAGAAGGCTGGAATCATTGAAGCAGGGGGTTTCTCAAAGGAAAAATTGAAAGCATAGGAAGATCAAAGGTAGATTTCCCAAATGAAGTTTTATTTGGCCAACTATTTTTATTTATTTATTTTAATTTGGGTAACTCATTTGTAATGTTTTCTATTGCCATAACAAGTTGTGGATTATAATGATAAATCGACAATATGAACTATGATTTATAAAAGGCCACACTTGGTATTATGTCCTGAACTAATAGAGCTTCGTCTTCTCAAAGCTCTGAAATGTATCTGATGTAAACAAAGCCTTCTTTGGCTTATTGGATCTTACTATAAATTTATTTAATAGTTTCTTTTTCGGATCTTAATATATTTTGTAATATATGTTTTTTAGTGTAAGCTTTTAATATTTAATATAATATTAGAAGCTTCATTGCTATTGCATGCATGTTTGGTTTCACTCACACTATAATAAGATATCAAACGTAAAAGGAAGATAATCATCCATATTAAGTTAATCGCTCTATTATTTTAGGTCATTGAGAATACACTATATCTACATTGTAAGCCATTGTAGGACATTGCTCAATGAGCTAAAATATATGATTGCTTAAAAGTTAGTATGAATATCAAATGATTGAATAGTTGACTGCATGAAATTCGTGTTAAGCATTCAAAAAGTTTAGGAAAAAGCTCTATCAAGATCCTCATAAATTATTTTAAAATAAAAATTATATTTGAATTTTATAATGCAGTTTATATTATTATGATAATATAATATGTCCAAAATTGTAAAATTAAAATTTTAATCTATAATATTCTTTTTTTATTTGCATTTATAATATTTTTATACATTCAATGTTAATATAATTTATTTTCACTATATTTTTAGGTAAGTAGAATTTAATTCCGGTATATTTTAATAAATTCAATGAATTTGGATTTAGTAAATTTTAATATAATTAAATCTTGAAAATTATTTAGATATAATTAAATTATGATGAACTTATTGACAATATATATCATGTGATATCTTACCACATATATGTTGCTCGAATAAGATTTTAATAATAAATATATGTATGTGATAACTTACCATATCTATTTAGCATATTTTAATTTTAACTATATTAATTAAATCATAATAAGTGTAGCATAATACTAATTAATAATTAATTAGTAATTTATTAAGCTTTTTAAAATAATAATTTTATGTAGTCAAATTTTTTCAAGTTAGTTTTTATAATTAATTTTGTATTCTAAATATATGATTAATTTTTTTCTATAAAAAATTATGTAGATAATGCAATAATAAAAAAAAAGTAGAGGTTAATACTTTGTTTAAAAAAAATTTAATAAATCATTGACAGATTTTGGTCATGAAATTTTTTTTTCTTTTTTTTTTTTGTAAAGTAAAGGAAAACTTTTATATGGTTTTATTTCACACACACACGCACATATGATCCCCAGGCCCCATCGAAGCAATCCGAACACATCTTCCGCCGCTTCCTCTACTCCAGGGCCAACTTCCCCCTCCCTCTGTCGATCAACATATCTAAAGTGGACGACGACCGGAGCTTGGTGGAGAAGGCTTTGAAATGAACCACCGGAGTGCGACGGAGAAGCCGACAAAGAAGAAGCGAAGGTAACCCTCGTCTTTCCTCCAAACCACTTTTGCCGATTCATCGGATTTACTATCTTGTAAGTCAAAGCGGAGGAAACCGGATTTACTAAAGTTATCATTTTGTCGTTTGGCAGATTTAGGTTAAATCCTGCTACCACTTAGGTTTCGAGCACGATTTATAAACTCCCCTAAACTTAAAAACCTTTTTTATATATTTATTTTCTATTTTTTTAGATATTGGAAACCTTTACCAACGGCCTTCTTTTGTTATCTTCAATTAAAGGTTAAGAAAATTTGGCAGATTTGAATCGAAATTCTCTCGGAGAAAATTCGTTTCATTGTTGATTTCTGTTTTGGGACAACGACGTCTTATTCATGTTCAGTATGTATCTGCTTATTACACTTTGCAGTTTTACTGTAGCACATACAAAGGAGAATTCCATATTATCCCTGATCGTGATGAGTAGCGAACATAATTTGGTACCTGCAGTACTACCAAATATCGAAAGAAAGTCGAATTAAGACAAGTAAATTCAGAAATATAATGGATGAGTTTAGAGAGAAAAAAAGGCTTTTCTTGCGGTACTTTATATCTTTCCTCAATTTTACATTTAAACTAAATTTTATAATAATGTTTTATTTATTTATTATCTTTTGACTCCATTCTTATTATTAAAAGAACTTCCTTTTGATTCTCCAAGCGTCTTTAGCTGGCTTAATTTCACTGATATTTTTCACATAACGTTAACTTCCTATGAACATCCCAAATTTTAATTTCTTGTAGCTTAAAAATATTTTTATTTGTTCTTTAGTTAATAATCCTGGAATGATAATTTAATTTATTTTTCTTCTGACATTTAAATCTTAAAATCCTAATGGTCGATGTTGAATAAAATTTCACTTGGAATATTTACAATCTAAATCGATCTGTTTTTTATCGAAAATAATCAATCATGTTTTCTTAGATCCATTTTATAAGTAATAATATGTTCATCTTTTCTTAAATAAAGTATTATTCTGAAATCATCCAAGAAAATCTAATATAGTCTCATCCCGTTAGTCGCTCCATAATCCTACTTTTAAAATCTTTTTCTCCCCAACATTCTAAATTCTCGAAATACTCCACTTGAGGAGCATGACTTTCGCGTTGATAATCTTGGTACATAATCGTTAAATTTTATAATTATCTCGCGTATTAATCTTTATAATTATTCTTGAACTATCATCATCTTTTACCAGTTCAGTTCGACACTCGAATAAAGTTAGCCTAAACTATCAATCTCTTGGCATTCTCACCAACCATTTAGTTTCTTGACAGTAAAATATTTATCTTTTCTATGAGCCATATCTATTAATTATTAATTTATAAGAGTACATATTAAGATCTAACCTAATTAGTTTCATGGACTAACTTCTTTGCAGGTCATAATGTGAGAACCTTGCTTATTTATTTAACGGTAGATCTCATTTACGTTTTGTATTCAGTATCGTGCTTCAGGGGCCTAGCGTCTTGATTTAAAGGATTCATGGCTGATTATTTCGACAAATTCTGTTGTCATTATCTAGCAACCCTCCACTTTTGCATCCGGACTTGGGACAATGGTAGTGTTATAAAAAAAAAAAAAAGAGAAACATGATTTTTGAGGAATCAGAAAAAAAAAAAAAAAGTGCAACATAGTTATAAATGTTTGACATTTTTGTATTCCTGGAAAAGGGCAAAATTCTTTTTTTCCTTTCATTTATTGTTCACTTTGTAATTTATATACTCCATTGTTTTGAATGACTTGTATGATTTATCCAAAATTTGAAGGTTTAATGCTTTCATTTTAAATGCCATTTTGTTGTTAAAGGTTATGGATGTTGTACTATGTGCTATGATAGTGAAACCTGGGTAATTACAAACTGTGATTATTAAGTTTGGTTAGTTGATGCGTCAAAGCAAGATATGCTGGTAACTTGTATAAGCTCTTTTTTTTTTTTATAAAAAAAAGATACTATTTCTGAAAAAAGCAAGCATTGTAACTGGAAATTACATACATTTTTTTTTAATTTTTTTAAGGCAGGCTTCACTTTTCCCATTTTATTTTAACAATGTGTGCACCATGGAACTTTATACATTCAACTTGAGGATTCATGGTGAGATGGATATTCTTACATTTGAATTAGATACTAAGATTACATTTATTATGGGCAAGTTTGCACTGCCGATATACCCATTGCACATCTAAATAGTATTTTTTTGGGAATAGATGGTGATTCTTTTTTTCCTTGGTGTGGTCAAACATTTTTCTTTGATTTGTGAGCTGAGCTTCAAATGAGAGAGAAAAAAACCAATATTGATCGTTTCATGTCATATATGTGTAATATAAAATACCTAAATCTACTCCATTGTCTCACTCTGCAGTGTTGTCTCCCTCACCCATCGACGCTCTTTCCCTCAATCTCTTCCTCTTTGGCTCCCACCTACTCTCATTTTCACTGCGCACCTTCATTGTAGTCGCCACTCTTGCTAGCCACATGCCAACTCAACAATAACCACCAGTGCACCAAGCCACCAGGCCTGTTGTCATGACACCGATGTAGATGCCAATGCCATCGCTACACCTAATTATTGGTGCCGACCCCTCCGTTGTTGTCAAGCCTATTGCGTTGTCCAAGTACATTGCAGATCGCATCCGTCAATACCGCCTCTTCTCTTCCCTACTTCTTCTTTCTCTTTCTTTATCTTTCTCCTCCTCCCTTTTCCTCATTTCTCTTCTTTTCCTTCTTCCTGCTCTCTCTCCAACCTCTTCTCTCCTTTGCAACTTGTTACGAAATATAAACAAGTTGTATTAAATAATATTTGTTGAGATTAAAACATAAAATCTTAAAGATTCTATTCGAACAAGTCTTAATAGAGTTTTAATTGAGTAATGAGTTTATTCATGAGCTTTAGACGATACTATTCATGAACATAAATGAATCAAAAACAAGCTGTTTATGTTTGTTCATTTAGCTGCTAAGTATTTAAAAGTGTCCAAGCTCGTTCATTTTGGTAATTAAACAATCATGAAAAAGCTTTTTTTAAGCTAGCCTCGAGTGCTTACTAGTTTGTCAAACACTTGGTTCATTTGCATCCCTATTGATTGTAGAATAACTACTTTTATAATGCTATAAGATGTGAAACATGTTTATTGAGGAATCAAAGAAGAATGTGCAACATAGTTATAAATGTTCAATTTTTTATTCTTGAAAAAGGGCCTTTTTTTTCGCTTCCATTTATTATTCACTCTGTAATTTATATACTCCATTGTTTTGAATGTTTTGTATAATTCATCCCAATTGTGAGGTTTAATGCTTTCATTTTAAATGTCATTTTGTTGTTAATTCATGGATGTTGTACTATGAGCTTCTATGACAGTGAAACTTGGGTAAGTACAAACTGTGATTATAAAGTTTGATTAATTGATGCATCAAAGCAAGATATGAATGGAACTTGTATAGGTTTTTATAAAATTACTATTTCAGAAAAGAGTAAATGTTGTAACTGGAAATTACATACAAAATTTTTTGTTTTCATTTTTATGACAGTCTTCACTTTTCTCATTTTATTTTTTACAATGCGTGCAAGCCATGAACCTCTAAGAGCTTGAGATTTTGGTACATGCAACTTGAGGATTCATGGTATTTTTACTTTGAATGAAATAGTGAGATTTATTATTATTATTTTTTTTTGCATCTTGAATGGAACAAACTTTTACCTGTTACGAAAGCTGTTTGCAAGTTTTTTGGTCACTGTTAAAAAATGTTCTCGGGATTATAAATTCAGCAGATTCATAACTTTATTGATCTCGAAAGCAATGAGTCAAGTGGAAGCACATAATCTCCCACAATATGTGAAGAATTCACAGCACAAGCCTAACTATTAATGGCCAAATTAATGAATAACCAGAGAGAGTACTGCTCATAAAACTAAAATGAGAAATGTCACCAGGTGTTCTATCTTATTTGTCTTTTCTAAGTGGAGGCCTTAGTGCAATTTTTGATATCACATTCATATGAACGCATCTTCATTTAAATGCGGGTTATTTCTAATTTTAGGCTTACTGATCAACATTGTGTGAATGTGTTCATAATTAGGGAATCAAGTTTTATGATTGCATTTATTGAATGTGTTAGTGGTCTCTAATGACTACATTGTTTGTTTCATAGGATACTTTCTGAATTACAATATAAGTAAATTATTGTCACCAGTCCACATTCCCCCCAAAGGTATTAATGGAAGGTGGATTAAGTTTTATCAAAGATTTCCTTGAATAACATAAAAGGAATTAAACAAGGTTTATTTAATTTCTATGACATTGAAATCTTTCATAAGAGCAAACTGCTATGATTAATTACATCCCAAATTTAAGTACTTAGGAACACGCTTGATTAAGGTCATTGACTAGTGAGTCTCAATGATTTTCAAAGCTTCTTTTTCAAGGAATATTATACAGGAGTTTAATAAACGAATTCAATTAAATTAATTTGTATGATACAATGCATTATAAATAGGTAAAAGAATTTTTACTGAGGAAATATAGTGTGATGAACATTTTATGTTTAATATGATTAATATTAGGAAGTAAGCCTTATAGCTTATAACAAGTTAGCGGTTAGAAGTGAGTGAAATATCAAATACCCAAGGTAAGAATTATAATTTCATGTGGTGATAAAGCTCTAAAGCTTAAAGCTATTTTAGGAACTCCATATTTTGAAGGAGTTAGTTGCTTAAGGCGGTTCTTACATTACCAATTAGGTACTTCCCAAGGTGGTAGATGTCTAAAGCCAGGACGACCAAGCAGCTAATAATGCTAGCCTTCCAAATCTAGAATAATGATGCCTACAAAGTGGTTTATAACTTAACCATGAAGGTCAAGACATCTGATTCTTTGGTTCAACATCCAAAATGGGAGAGGAAAGCCAATTTACACTCCTAAACATTTTGAAAACCACCATTCAGATAGATTCCAATTTACACTCCTATTTTTGAATTTTTTTCATAATCGCAAATATATTCATCCTATTTTCATTTATTTATTTGTTTTTGTGTGTTTCTTGCAGCCTGGTTATGAGAGGCTTTGCTGTCTTTGATGCATTCAACCAAGAGACCACAACTTCGGAACTACATGTGTATGTAGAGTTCCAAAGCACCCGAGAGAGGAAAAGGTTATAGAATGCGTCCATTGTGGATGTGGAGGCTTTGCTGTCTTTGATGCATTCAACCAAGAGACCACAACTTCGGAACTACATGTGTATGTAGAGTTCCAAAGCACCTGAGAGAGGAAAAGGTTATAGAATGCGTCCATTGTGGATGTGGAGGCTGTGCTAGTGGTGATTAATATTCACTTATTAATCACAGATTACATCTGTGATAAACTTAAGAGTCCTTAATCAAACCAGTTTATATTACCTTGAGAGTTTCTTAATCTGTTGGAATTGTAGTGTTAGATGAATTCAATTCTCTAAATATTTATGATATGAAGCTTTGTTTTTCATACTGTTTAGTATATGAAGTATGTGGAATTTTTTAATCTGCAAAGCATTACAGGAGTTTTATATTCAAACACTGAGCATATGATGACAATAATAGTGTTATCTCCCACCATCCAAATGCACTTTTATTCAAAGTCATCCTACTATTATCATACCAATATTTGACACATCAATCTAGTGTTTGGTATGTCAATTCTGATTGAGTTGATTGTATGCAATGAATCATCATCCATAACTTGATATCCTATTGAACCATCATTCTTGATATGTTGGCACCCACACTTGTTGACTTGGTGCTTGTGAATGAAAAAAAAATGTCATATTAGAGGTGCCATGCATATACAATATTTCATATGAATTGTGTGTGTATGTGTGTGGTGCAGGAGGGTGATGAAAAGATGATTTTAATAAAGAAAAAATAAATGATATATTATATACGAAAGTTCTATCTCATCCTAATGGGTGGATCCGAGTGGATGAAAAATGAAGGAGAGAATAAGAAAAATGAGCTAATGTTTTCTTTGCATGTGTTCAAACTCAATAGTAGCATCTGCCTTATAAAGTCATAGGTTAAACATGTTATAAGCACAATACAAGAATCTTATTTATCACTCCAAGGAGCTATTGTAATTTCCTAGAATGTATACAAGGTTATTTTATCTTTTAGCAATGAGCTATTAAGTACAAATGACGCATGTCATCTTGATATGATCCCAAATCATATAATAGCCTTTACAGAAATCAGAAACCAATTCTAAATAGCAACATTAACTTTCCAACAGAGAACTTACATTAAATAGTACAAGAGCTTCCCAAATGATAAACAACAGATCAAGATCTCGAATACACGAGAGCAAGAATATCCAATGAGAAAGAATTCTGACAGAGCAAGCAACTATAAATAGAGAGGAGAAAAACAAGAAAAGGGTTGAAGAAATTATCTTTAGATCTTCTCTATCTAGCTTCTCAGTCTTCTTACTCTTTCTCCCAGTCTCCCTCTTCCCCTGCAGTCAGATCTCCCGGTGGAAATCGCCGGAAAACCACCCTCAGACCCAAGGAAAGTGGAACAGAGAGCATCATCCTTATCTCGAGCCTGAGCCGAGCTCCTTAAGTCCGTTCTACGGTGGACCTGCGCTGGACAGACCTTCTCCGGTAAGGATCTCCGGCAAACTCTCCTTATTCTTCTCCATCTCCCTCTGTTTCCCTCAGAAACCCTAGAGCAGCGAGCGACAAAAGGCGAAAGGAAAAACGAAATGAATTAGATTGATCCATTCCGTCCATCAATTTGAATTGCAACGGATGGTGACATCTGTTATCCACTAGGCGCATCCAGCTCGGCAACCTAAGATAGATCAAGTCAAACATCGACATCCACTTTCCGGAGCGATGTCGGAAGCAAGATCAGAAACACATCCGAGGGTTTAGAAATAAGCGTGTAAATCGGCGGCTCAAGCAGAAAGAAAAGAAGAACTTCGATCCAGGAGGCCCATCCCAGAAGGCTAGATCCTACCGGATCGGATAACACCACTGAGATATAGCTTTATTAACTTCGGTAGGGTTAACTCTTTGGAAGGTTTAGCATGTCTTGACTCAACCGAGCAGATCGGCCAGATCAAGGGAAAACAACTCAGCAAACGAGAATAGAAGAAAGAAGCTGGATTAATCACTCAAGCTCCGTATCAACTCAATTCTACGAAATTAATCACTCTCATGAATTAAGTTCGTGTATGGTGCTCTCGTTAATTCCCACAACTCACATCCCCTCAAAAACATGGAGAAAGCAAGGTACACATCCAAAACCCTAGATGAATGTGCAGATTGAACAACAATGAGCGACAAAATGATATGGCATTGAATGAAATATCACGAGATTGTCAACAATAGAAAGCAGGTTAGAAAAAAGCGACCTCAAGCCGGGTATGTGATGCATCCCTTTATGAATCCTATTCCCAAACGGACCACATACACACACACCCATGGCAATGCATATTAAAATAGATATGCGATTTAATGGAGACAAAAAAGTGGTTTTGCGATACTTCAATACACTTATCGAAGAACAAAAGTTCTTAATTGCCTCGGTTATATGGATGGACTGCCTTAGTTTGGTATCAATATATGCATCTTAATAAGCAACTCATGGGTGAATTTAAAGAACAAGTTATGCAGATTTGGCCCTTCTCTTTGATTTAAGAGGAGAAGCTTTAAAGACAAACAACAGCTTGTTTATCTTGAGTTTGAAGACCTAGCTAACCAAATTTGATATCCCGGAATTGCTACAAAGGCTTTGAATCGAGGCTTAAACCGAGAAATTAGAAGAGAAATCGAGGCCCTTCTTGCAGCATTTCAATTGGCCAAGCTAATGGAGGATAGGCTATCGGATAAATACAAAAATCAAAGATGAAAACAGCAATACGAAACACCTACCTTTGCCTAATCCACCACATGGCAATCAATATAGCAACAAACAGCCAACTTATGTGCATTCATGAGTGTCAATGAAGAACAAGAATATCAACTACATTATAGTCAACCGAAACTCGGTGGATACAAGAAAATGCCTTAGAACCAAACTTCAAATATCGGCCATTCAATCCAGGGTTAAGGCAGACATATAAATGTCTAATTATAAAATAGCTAAATAAGTTACGAATAATTACGACCATAGAATTAGCCTAGATGGATAAGTCGGATATAGCCCAATTATCTAAGATAGTCCAGTGATAAGTCATGGGGCAACAATTCCTTCCAACTTCAAGTAGATGGCCACAAGATTTCCACGAATCACAATCGCCACATTACAAGTGGGCACAATCATTGACAACCCAAAATAAGATGGATCGGTGTCATAATAGGTTGGGAGATCCATATAACTCACGAGGAAGCTCAACAACAACGAAACAAAGGGGCGATAAAGAGAGCTTCAATCCTGAGACTTAAAGACAATTGAAGCTTTACATAAGTAAAATCACCAACTTCAGTTGAAGATGGATAGATGGTAATCAAAGCAGAACCTGAGAGAAATTATGGCCAAATGTTTAAAATCCAAGACTACTAAATCACGGACAAGCCTTTACATTACAAAGCAGTTGCTCGTTTAAGAGTCGAAGGAGGAAAGTATCAACGGCTGAGAAATAGATTAAAGAAAGCAGAGAAGCAAATATTCAATTTTGACCTTGGGGACAAGGTCGGTGTGAGGAGGAGTAATGATATGATCCCAAATCATATAATAGCCTTTCTGAAATCGAAACCAATTCTAAATAGCAACATTAACTTTCCAACGAGAACTTACATTAAATAGTACAAGAGCTTCCCAAATGATAAACAGAGATCAAGATCTCCAATCACAGAGGCACAGAATATCCAGAATAGCAGTAGTTCAGAGGCGAGCGAAACTATAAATAGAGGAGAAAAATAAGAAAAGGGTTGAAGAAATTATCTTTAGATCTTCTCTAGCTTCTCTTCTTCTTACTCTTTCTCCCAGTCTCCCTCTTCCCCTGCGGATCTCCGGTGGAAATCAGGAAAACCACCCTCAGACCCAAGGAAAGTGGAACAGAGATGCATCATCCTTATCTCGAGCCTGAGCCGAGCTCCTTAAGTCCGTTCTACGGTGGACTGCTTGGGCCGGACCTTCTCCTGGGATCTCGAAACTCTCCTTATTCTTCTCCATCTCCCTCTGTTTCCCTAAACCCTAGCAGACGACGAAAGGAAAACCGTAATGAATTAGATTGATCCATTCCATCAATTTGAATTGCAAGACGGATCGGTGACATCATTATCCACTGGGCGCATCCGCCAAGAACCCTAAGATAGATCAAGCCGTCAAACATCAAACATCTGTAATCCACTCAGAATAGCAGTAATCAGATGTCAGAAGATCAAGAAACACATCCAAGGGTTTAGAAATAAACGTGTAAATCGGCTCAAGAAGAAAAGAAGAACTTCGATCCAAGGGAGCCCATCCAACGGCGAAAAAAGGCGCTAGATCCTACGGATCGAGATAACACCCCATGATATAGCTATTAACTCGTAGGGTTAACTCACTGGAAAGGGTTTAACGCCTTGTCTTGACTCAAACCAAGCCAGATCTGACCCAGATCCAAGGAAAACAACTCAACCGAACCAGAATAGAAGAAAGAACTGGATTAATCACTCAAGCTCACTGTATCAACTCAATTTACAGAAATTAATCACTCTCACAGCTGAATTACAGAATTAAGTTCGTATCACATCTTCTAAGGAGATTTAGATGGATTGTGCTCCAGTAGACTTAAGAGTGAATGATAATGTGTCAAAATTGTTGTTGATTGGAGTTAAGGAACTATCAACATGTCATCAATCTTAAAACATCCACATATGTGCCAACATATTGTAAGAGCTAAGCAAATATAAGCGAGATAATAGGCGTATAAAGCTTGTTGGTGAATGAATCTCTTTCGGCCTCCTTTGTCGCACAAGCCCATCCCCTTCACGCGCACGAACGAGTCTTTCTCCCTCACACGCAGACAACCCGCTCGGCCTCCTCTTCACACACGAGGACTCATGATCCCGCTCGATCTCCTTCCTCAATCGATACCGCTCAATCTCCTCCTCTAACAGTTCCCCCCTCTTTCACGGCTACTTCCCTCAATTGAAAGGAGGAGGCTTTTCTCTCACTTGTTCTTCCACTCCCTCTTTGCCTTTTCAAGAAGCAGTCCCCTTCTTTCGCTTCTCTCCAATCACAAGCAAGGGTACGGTTCTTCTCTTTCTTCTCTTCTTCCTTCTCCATTTCTTCCCTCATCTTCTTCAAAATTGAAAATTCCCTTCCCTTCTTCTTTCCCTCATTTCCTCCCAAACTGAAACTTCCTATTTCCCTCATCTTCCCAAAACTGAGTCTTCCCCTCCATTTCTTCCTTCCAATTGGACGAATCTCAACAAACTGTAAGCTTTCTTCCTCTTCTTCCACTCTTCTTTCTCTTCTTCCACCAAAACTCTTCCTGGCTAAATTCCTCTTAGCTGAACTCTTCCTTAGCATCACCTCTTCATTAACGGTGGCAACCGAGAGGCAACTCCATCATTAGGCGGGTTTCTCTTGGTCCCCGACAATTCCCCATTTATTTTTTTTCTCTTCCCCTCATTCTAGGCTAAGAGAAAGATTGGATTCAAATGTTAAAATGCAAGTTTATCATTGTGGTTGATGTTGGATGCATAAATAAATATCTGAATGTGTATATATATGTGCTTGTCTCTTTGCAGGTCTGATGGTCTCGGCGCACACATTAGGGCATGGAGAGATGAAAATGCTTCGGTGTCATAAATCTCGTATGCCATTAGGGCATCTTGAGTAAGCCAAATAAATTGTTAGATGTCATACCTAGTTGAAATCTTTTACAAATCTTTGGACTAAGAAAAAAAATGGAGGAATAAAAAAGAACTAGCTTAAAAGCATTAAACAAAGAAATCTAAATATAAATTCAAATTAAAAGATTAAACAAGAAAAAAGAGAGGAGGGAAAAGAACATACAATGAACACAAAAGTAAAATATTAAATCAAAGAGAAAAGAGGTGAAAAGCACTTACAAGATTTATCTTAGTAAAGTTGAAAGCACATTAAAAAAATTATCCTTTCTTATTCAAGCACTCTAACTCCGCAAACAAATGGAATGAAATATAAGGCCCTCTCTTAGCCTTATTTATAGAGATTGGAGGGAGTAATGAAGAACTCATTCTTAAAAAAAAAAATTGAGTCCATGTTCTCGTAAATTTTACAAACAAAAAAAAGGAGGGAGAACTAAACAAGTTTTAACTGAGATAGGGGGAGTTAAATGTTAAATTCATAAAGAAATTATAACTAAACTTGAAGTCCACTTGTTCTTTAAATATGAAACCTAATGAGGAGTTAGGGATATTGGAGGGAGCATTGAAGGACCCATTCTTACAAAAAAAAAAGAAAAAAAAAAGAGTCGATGTTCTCGTAAATTTCTCAAATAAAAAAAGGAGGGAGAACTAAACAAGTTTTAATTGAGATAAGGGGAGTTAAATGTTAAATTCATAAAGGAATTATAACTAAACTTGAAGTCCACTTGTTCTTTAAATATGAAATTTAATGAGGAGTTAGGCATATTGGAGTTGATGGTTGTTTATGTGAATAGAGCCTTTTTATTGAATACTCAAAGTGTTAAATTCACAAACAAGTAATTATAAAAACTAATTGAACAATTGAAAATTAGGCCTGATGTTGAAAGAAATAAGAATCTTGATTGAACATCAAATCAAAGCATAAGAGAGCCTCTTGGAATTCAGATACACTCTTCAAACATATTCAAATAAATTGAAGAAAATTAAATTCATCAGAGATTTTTCAGGAGATTGAATGATTGCTAATGAGCATAAGCAACGAATCCTTGGAAAATGTTTGAAGTATATTCGTCGCCTTATTAAATACTCAGATTAGATCAAGGAGAAATTGAGTATAGTTGGTGATGAATTTTAGAATTGTCATAAGTGATAGCTTATTGAGTATTCAAAGACTAATCAACTTGGAATCAATTAGATATTAATCCGAAAAATCTAATAAGATATTAAATCAATTAACAACACCTTCTACGCCACCGGATTCACAATACGCCACTGGATTCACAACACACCGTACAAGCGAACAGAAGACGTTAATTAAGGCATTCTTAAATATACTCACATGGTCCCCGATACTATGCTGAATATTTAGATTCAAGTGTCCGAGGATGCTACACGGGTTGTTTTCTGGTTTGGTCTTAGGACTGGGTCCGTGTTAACAAAACCTAAAAAAAATAAAAAAAATTTAGTAGATCTGATCCTCTGTTAAGAGCTAAACAAAGTTGATAGGATCTAAAGTTCTCAAATATATTTGATTCAATCAATTAACTACCCAGATAATGGCTATGTTGAATGGTGATTTCAATTGGAGGGGATACTTCTATCAAAATATGATTTTAATTTCAAATCAAATTAACTTAAATCAAGTATCAATCTAAAAATTGCTTAAATGAAATTCAATCATTAAAAACTTAAAGCAAAACTCAATCTATCCACCTTCCGCAACTGTTTGTTCAAGGTGACAAATTAAGAAAACTCTAGCTCACAAAAAAGAGCCAATGTCAAATCAAGTGTTCTACTATATTTACTCTCAATCAATCTCATGCTAGTAAGGACGTGGCCCGTATCCTTTGACTGCGTGGCTTGGCCAGTAGGCTCCATAGATGATGTAGTTATGACCAGAGTCCTCTGATCGGGTGATTTGGCCAGTAAGGCTCCATTATATTACGATCACGACCGTAGCCCATATGCTCCCCAATGGCTCTGCCCTTTGAGTTGTGAATCATAGGGTATACTTGATAGGGCAAAAAAAAACCCTCTATCAACTAAGCTAGACTTAAGTCTGTCTCCTTGGACAAATAACACCACATGTCTACAAAGATTTCTTGGATGATGTAAGCCATGCGTTGCTGATAAGGATCTTTCAGTTAGGTTGGGTCGACTACCTCCTCTAACTAAGTAGACTATGGACCATGACAGTCCGGGATGACAGAACTATGAGATTTAGATCGGGCACACTATCATCCCCCCAACCATCCACTTTAAGCTAATAATAATGAATTTCATAAAGTCTAAATTCTAAATAAAATTTTAAAACTCCACATGCTGCTACTATACATTATGCATTTAGGGATCCAACGTCTAGCCTTAATCAAAAGTTCTCTCTCAGCATTGAGAGGGATAATTAACTATAGGAGCTTGCGCCTATAGGAAACCTAGAAATAAATCTAAAGTCCTCACAAAATGAGGATGAAAAGTAGTGTCTTATCTAATATCCCATCTGCCTTCTGAAAATTTCATTGACTCATCAAATCATACTCTCTTCAATAATGTCAAGAGGTTAGTGGCAAATTTTTAGAGCCCACAGATTTCTGGCGACTTCGCTGGGGACATGATTCTCTTTCCATCTTTTGCTAGTCATATATGTGCTATAGTAGCAACAAAATATTTGAAAATTAAAAACAAAAAATGGTGATTTAAATGTGTAATAAATTTAAATTACCAATATATGACACTCTATATCGAATGAATTATTTTGTAGAGTATATTTTTATTACACTATTATTTTGTTCTGTAGTACCTCTGCATTTTGAAAGTATGAGGTGAAATACTAATTACTGATTACTAATCTTCATCTTTCACTTTTGCAGAATGAATCTATTGAGCACTCCTTTCACTGTTCAGCTAGGGCGTGATGCAAACATCTGCCTAGTCAATGCCATTATCAACATAGGAGATGTTAGGGCTACCATTCAATTCAGTAGCTTGAATTTCCTACCTATTATAGCTGCAACTCCTGAAGTACCTACCTGTGATACACTCATACAAGGTCATGCCAGAAAGCCTCAGGTTACTAAAGCTCATACTAGTCATGCTCACTGTTGACCTCACTTTCGGAGTGAGCTTTCAACTTCTTCATCTTAGACATAGGACTACTCTTAGACATTAAGAGTTCCTTAGTCTTAAGACACTTCTAGTGATTAGGTGAACACTTAACCTAACCCTAGAGACTTAGAAGTATTAGACATATGAATAGGTTATGCCTTAGGGGTGTTATGAAAACTTGCCACATGCTTGAACCAAATCCTTACTTCCTTCTTTCAAGTCCAACTTCAAATCCAAACCAACTTCAAATTCAAATCAACTTCAAACTCAAATCAACCTCAAATTTAAATCAACTTCAAATTCAAACCAAATTTAAATCCAAAACCTTTCTAAGACATTTTGATTTCATCCTATGGACTTAGCTCAAATTAATTCTGTCAAATCTTAAACCAATTCTAATCCAATGGATTTTCTCAAATCATGAATCAATTCCAAATGATTGCAACCCACGATTGAATTTTAAATCCAAAATCTTTCCTAAGCCCCTTTGATTTCATCTTATGGACTTAGCTCAAATAAAATTCAAATAACTTCAAATTCAAAAATTTTTCTCATTTATATTCACAAATATAAATTCAAATAATCAAACCAAATTCAAAACTCAAACCTAAAACCAACTTAAAACTAACCTATACCCTTTCAAGTCAAATTCTTGAACTTAGCCAAATCAAACTCAAATCAATACAAGCCATTAGATTTTCTTCATAATTCAATCAATCCTTCAATCATGAATCCAAATATAAACATAAACTTCAATCATCAAACCAAAACTAAATTCAAAATTCAAACCCAAATCAAACCTATGTTTAACCTTTGAACTTGAAATTGTCAAATGAATCAAAACCCATTTGACTCCAAATCACTTGCAAATGGATTTATATTTCAATCATAAGTCCATATGTGAGTTCAACCAAACTTGAATCAAGCCTTGATCAAGTCAATTGACACACTTAGGCTCACTTGACCCAAAGTGGCCTAAATCACCATTTTGAGCTAAATTCTAATCCTACCCAAATTGGATTGAACCAAGCCCATCTAAGCCTCACATTGTGAACAACAATCATCATAAGATGATCAATCACTCAATTAGGTCAAACCAAGTCAAACCTAGCCATTGACCAAGTCAACATTTAACCCAAATGAAACTCAAATTAGCCAAAATTCACCATAGGCCAAATTGATTGAAACCATTGATCTAAAATAATCCAACATCAATGATTGAACATGATCAAGCCATCAATTGAGCCGAACTTAGCCCAATTGCCCACTTGACCCAAGTTGGCCCAAGTTGGCCTAAAAAGTTAAAATGTGTCAAATCTTGATTTAAGCCAAATTGATTGCAATTAATGAGCCAAATTCATTCTAAACCACTTGTTGAACTTGACCAATGCCTCAATTGGCCAACTTGACCCAACCAAGCCCAATTGACCATGAACCTAACTTGACTTAAAATGTCAAATTGACTTGGAACTAAACCAAACCAAAATTGATTGAAGCCAAAACTTGCAAAAATATTTCAAATGTTCAACCAAGCCTAAACTAACCCATGACCTAACCCAATTAGGTCAAATGAGCCTAATTGGTCAACTTGACCCATTTGACCTAAATGAAATCAAATGAACCAAAACTAAATATAAATCAAATTAAACCAAACCAATAATACCAAATCATTCCAAATGGTAATATAAACTTGACCCAACCCTTGGTTTGATCCAATTTGACCAATTGGTCAACTTGAGCCAAGTTGACCCATTTTGACCTAAATGGGTCAACATGAGCCAAACGATATTAAATCAACTCCAAATTCATTGAAAATTAGCACAACTCATTTTTCAATCATACAAAATTTTCCCAAATCAAAGTCAAAGCCAAATGACCATTTTACCCCCAGGTCATAGGGTAACCTATGATCAAGTTCACTTGGAATTTGATCATATTCTAACTTAAGATCACTTAACATCCTCTTAGTGGTCCATTTGGACACCAAGGGATGTGGTGGACATGACCCAATGGGTTTGGGTCAGCCTAACCCAACCCAAAGCCAAAACTAACCTACCCAATGAAAATTCTCCACATAGAATCCCTCACATCCTCATTTAACACACGTGCAACTCCACACCACCTCTCCTCACAAAATCAGAACCCCATGGGACTCTAACAACCTATTCCATGAGATCAATTTGATCAAAATGACATGTAAGCTCATGACCATCCGATCCAAGTAAAGGGAGATATACTAATTCAATTCATTGGACATCACTTGCATTGATTGAACTCTAGGAACCCAAACGAGCTTCCCAAGCTTCTCCAAGGTTTCTAAAGCTCATTCAAACTTCTCCTTCTCGGTTTCCTTAAGTTGAAAATAGGGGAGGTGGGAAGAAATTCTAACTCACTCATCACTCCACCAAAGGCCAATTTCTCTTGCAAGCACCATCAGGGGACCTAATCGAGCTCACCCAAATCATTTCCCAAGCATCCAAGCTACGAGAAGGAGGAGTTCGACCAAAGTCACAAGCCATTGAAGGGGAGCTTGGCCAATTAGAATATCCACTTTATCTTAAACCCTCAAACCTTCAACAGGGCTTCATCTCCACTAGACGAAGCTACCTCAACGGTTGAGAGCGCAAGTGACAGCCTCTGGCGAGGTATGAACCAAAACCGAGCTTAACTTAGAAAATTTTTGGTTCTTTGTGAAGGGAAGTGTAATCCCAATTGAATTCCATCATTGCATGTGTTTTTTATTGCTCCTAGATGGTGTGGGTTGAATCTGAATCAGAGCTCAAGTGAGCTCGGATCAAATGGAGGACGGGCGTCCCTCGTGCGAGAGGCGGGGATGAATTATGGACCATCCATCTCACGTATTTTGGATGGACGATCCTGATTAAACGCTTTAGATTTGATGATTTAATCCTTCAAAACAATGGGTTTAATCCTGACCATCCGATCAAGATCGGACGGTCCAAGGAGAAAATAATACCGTGAGAGCGACATAGGGCGTGACTTAAATAACTAATCATGACGTGAAAATGCATCCGTTAGCGACCCGCGTGACGGGATTAGTTATATAATTAGAATTTAATTATCCTTTAATCCGAAACTTCAAAAATACATAATTAAATATAATAAAATCAGAAAAATATAAATGAGGGCTCATTTTAAAGATAATTTAGAGAGGAATCCAATAAATTTATTTCTAATTAATTTTGAATAGTATATTTTCCTTAATTAAGATTTAATTAAAAATTTAGTAACCCTAATTACTCCTTAATCATTTCATTAATTAATTCCAAACTTCTCAGACATATTTAATGGGATGACTTCTACCTCTCCTGATTTTCTTGGAATTTATTAATGAGTTAATTAGGGACATCAATTAATGAAACCCTAATCATCCTCTTAATATAATTAAGGGTAATTAAGCATGTGAATAATGATTTAATCACTTAATTAAGATAATTTAATATTGTTTAAGTGAAGAGGAGGTTTATGGAATGGGTTTGGGGGCATTTTTCCTAAGTTATTCCCTAAACTCCATTGCTTCCTTAATCCAAACCAAATTAAAGATTAATCCACTAATAATCTTCTTAATTAGCTTAATCAAATTCTCAAAATCAATCTAAACTTAATAATCAATCTTTTACTGGGTAGATCCTTAGGTGTTCAAGAGTCTAAGGTAAATTTAAGAAAATCATTTCCAACTCACATGTGTGGGAAGGTTATGAAAGTACTTAATTAAACCCATTAGCTTAATTAATCATTAATTATGAGCCAATTGTATTAGGCCCCCTTCTTTTCTTAGGAGCATTGCTTATTTAAATTTCCTGTGATTGCATATCATATGTTAGCTCACAATTGTTTAAATAATTATGTTAATGAGGTGTAAGTAAGGAGTAATTAATGTATTTAATTTACACCTTAACCTAAATCAAATATAAAATCAACTTAATGGTTCTAAAAATTAAACTGAAATAATACACACATGAGGGAAAATTGGAACTTCATTTTAGCATACCACATTTGCTAAAACGAAGTCTCCATTTTCAAAACAAAATCTAAAACTTTTGGAACTTCATTCTAGCATACCACATTTGCTAAAATGAAGCCTCCAATTTCAAAAATAAAATTTTTCAATACACATTTGGAACTTCATTCTAGCATACCACATTTGCTAAAATAAAGTCTCCCTTTTCCAAAAAAAAAAATTGAAACATATTAGAAGCCTTCTTTGGCTTATTGGATCTTACTATAAATTTATTTAATAGCTTCTTTTTCGGATCTTAATATATTTTGTAATATATGTTTTTTAGTGTAAGCTTCTAATATTTAATATAATATTAGAAGCTCCATTGCTCATTGTTGCTTGTATGTTTGGTTTCACTCACACTATAATAAGATATCAAACGTAAAAGGAAGATAATCATCCATATTAAGTTAATCACTCTATTATTTTAGGTCTTCGAGAATAAACTATATCTATATTGTAGGCCATTGTAGGACATTGCTCAATGAGCTAAAATATATGATTGCTTAAAAGTTTGTATGAATATCAAATGATTGAATAGTTGACTGCATGAAATACGTGTTCAGCATTCAAAAAGTTTAGGAAAAAGCTCTATCAAGATCCTCATAAATTATTTTAAAATAAAAATTATATTTGAATTTTATAATGCAGTTTATATTATTATGATAATATAATATGTCCAAAATTGTAAAAATTAAAATTTTAATCTATAATATTCTTTTTTTACTTGCATTTATAATATTTTTATACATTCAATGTTAATATAATTTATTTTCACTATGTTTTTAGCACATTACTCTCTTATCACCTTCTTAGGCGTTGTTTGACTGGTAAGTAGAATTTAATTCAAGTAAATTTTAATAAATTCAATGAATTTAAATTTAGTAAATTTTAATATAATTAAATCTTGAAAATTATTTAGATATAATTAAATTATGACGAACTTATTGACAATATATATTATGTGATATCTTATCATATATATGTAGTTGGAATAGGATTTTAATAATAACTATATGTATGTGATATCTTACCATATTATTTAGCATATTTTAATTTTAACTATACTAATTAAATCATAATAAGTGTAGCATAATACTAATTAATAATTAATTAGTAATTTATTAAACTTTTTAAAATAATAATTTTATGTAGTCAAATATTTTTAAGTTAGTTTTTATCATTAATTTTGTATTCTAAATATATGATTAATTTTTTCTATAAAAAAAATAAGTAGATAATGCAACAATAAAAAAAGTAGAGGTTAATACTTGTTTAAAAAATAATAATAAATCACTAATAAATTTTGATCATGAAATTTTTTTTTAGTGAAGTAAAGAAAAATCTTTTATATGGTTTTATTTCACACACACATATCCCAGGCCCCCCATCGAAGCAATCCGAACACGTCTTCCGCCGCTTCCTCTAGGGCCAACTTCCCCTCCCTCTGCCGATCAGCATATCTAAAGTGGACGACGGCCGGAGCTAGGTGGAGAAGGCTTTGACGAGAACCACCGGAGTGCGACGGAGAAGCCGACAAAGAAGAAGCGAAGGTAACCCTCGTCTTTCACTCTTTCCTCCAAACCACTTCGCGCGCTTTAGTTTTTCTAAGTCCCCTTAATCCGCCGGTTCATCGGATTTACTTAAATCTTGTAAGTCAAAACGGAGGAAATCGAATTTAGGCTTCATTTGGCTAAATTTTTTGGACTCTTAAAAAGCTGATTTGAAATATTTACTAAAAAGCTGTTGTTGTATATCTCTTAGCTGAAAAATTTAGATTAACTATTTGAATAAAAATTGCTTTTTATAATTTAGGTTAAATCAGTTTATATTAAAATAGGAAATGATCAAAATGCCCCAATCTCATTTTCAGAGAAAGCCCTAAAAATACGGTATTTAGGAGTTTGCGAGGTTTAGGTCATTAACACATATTTGCATCATAATTACATATTGCCGAAATTTTTTTTGAATCAAACTCTATATGTACTAAAAGCCCCAAAAATTAATTTTCAGAGAAATCCCCAAAATCCCAAAATTTAATTTCCAGAGAAAGTCCCAAAATTTTTTTGCTTTCCTTTAAATTAAGCAAATATATATACCAAACACAAATTACTTTTGATGATTATTTTTATAATAATCTGAATCAATTATATTTCAAACTCTATTACAATAATATTAAAATTTCATTTTACCTTCCATAATAATATTATAAAATAAACTCTCAAACATTTTAAATTTTTTCCCTAGTTGACATATAGTAATAAGTCAACATTTTTCATCTTATAATCATCTATATTTTTTAAAGGTATTAGAAAAAAAAATAATTTTATTAATATGAATGAATATTACATGTAAGCGAGAATCTTCTAAACTAATTCCAAATACATTTTATTTCAGAGAAAAACCCTCCAACTATTATAAATATAAGATAAGAAATTAATGAACCAAAAATTGCTGCTCAACCTGACTCTCGAACCCTAGGACTCCAAATTTTGCAAAATATACTTACAAGATATAACACAAATGATATGCACAAGTAAATTTTCATATGACGGAACAAACCATTATCAAAATAGATAATTTACAAATATAAAAGTTAACATAAATATATTATAGCACAATGTGCAGATTATAACATTTTTTTTGCAAGCCAAATTTACCTACATACAGTTTATCATGATTATATCAAATTCGATTCAATAATAATAATAATAATAATAATAATAATAATAATAATAAAACATCACAATAATAAGGGATGATAATGATGTCTCTGACAAATACAATAAAGTATAACTAATTCCTAAGTGTTACAGTAATGAAAACGTTAGGGAAAAATAAATAAATACAATACCAACATATTTACATCGTGAAGAAACTTCATTATTATTAATTTAATTTATTAAACCGAAATTTATCCGAATTGAATTGCGAATGCGTTAGACTTCTACTAAATTTAAAGGCCATAACTCATCGTTACAAGCAGTTTTATCAAATCACATTGAAAACACTCCTTACCATTAATTGCATAATTATTTATTTTCTCAAAGTTATCTTTTCGATCATCAAATTATTACTTCACTATTACTTCAGAGCGTTACTAAAATGTACACTCTCACTCTTTAAATGACAGATGAAAACGTTCATTTCAGCGTTTCAAACTCGGATTAATATGTGAATGATGTCTTACGAAATTATGTATTTGCCATACTATAAGGCGTTATTTTTTTGAAAGAAGAATTTGACATATCTAAGAATTCCCCATTTTTTTTTTCCATACACCAAATGTACGCTCAATAACACTTCGAAGTGATGAATGTGATTTGTTGAATATCTCGACGCCTAATTGGAAGTGTCAGCGTAAAATCGGTAAGTGATATCTTATTCTGGATGGTTTTAAGAAACCCTGTAAAGGGTAACCGATTTCTAAGTAATATTTGAACGGAAAAGCATCTTAGTTATGCATGGTGTAAAATATAAATACCAAAGTAATAAATATTCAAAGAAGAAAAAAACTCCGGTGGGCTGAAATTGTAGGATCGTATTCGCGTTGAAATATCGAGCGTCGTCATGAATCCTCCATCCGTCACAAAGCGGAAACACATATGAAATCACATACATCCATAATATTTTGTGTGGGTGAATGATGTCTTCTTTAAATCTGACTTGTTTGTATGGGGCATCAACGTAGTGCAATTCTCCGCAATTCTTAAAATATGGCATATAACGAACGTCATTTATTATATGTGAAGGGATTTTCCTAAACAATTTATCTGTTGGGATAATTATATCCATTCCAAACATAATAGATGAAGGCCACGAGAAAAATATCTACTTATTGTCACCGAGTGTTGGAAGCATTCGACGTCTCTCTAATGACTCATTATGTCTAAAATATATAATGTTATAAGAAACTTCAGTTGTTGTTCTTGAAACCATATAAGATGTTTCAAGTAACCTTAACAAATCCTTAAAATTTTTGTGACATTCGACATATGTAGAATCGGATGGGATGATCATGTAATAACTCTATACCTTATCACTTATCACCTTGTAATGTCGCGTGATTTCTGTCAGTATAGAATGTGATAATCATAGAGCAAATAACTTGTTGTTGTCAATATATTTCTAAATTGAATCAGAGCTGCCTGTTCAGGACTTTGTGCAATAGAATTCTCAGATTCATCTTCAAGCGAATTTTTGCCTTCAACGGACATTACGGGATAACTGCAATAAGAATTATGAAAAGCATTATCTGTAGCTCAACAATATGACATGTTTGATAATAATAGCAGTAACATACAAGTTTTCAACCAACATGGTAATAAACAGTCCAAATTATCTAGAAAATAAAACAAATGCTTACCAAGAGGTCTGAAATGTGATCTATTAGTAAAGGAACACAAATTCTGTAATGTAATCTCTTAGTAAATGTAAAAATAACTATAATTTCATCATAAGCAAAATAATAACAATGACCAGAACAAACACAGAAAGAGATCACAAAACCATCTCCCTCTCCCACCTCATCGCTGCTTTCCACTAATAACACAATCACTTCTCTGAACTGCTAAAGTTTTAAAATAAAACATTACATTAAGACTACATGCTTTCGTATAAAATCATCACCAAAAGATCACAGGGAAACATCAAGAAGCTTGAAACTAGGAGAGTGATGCTGATGTGAGACTGCAATTAAATAAAATTTATGCAGCCATGAACATGGAAGCTAAATAGGTCATGCAAGGTTGCCAGTTAAAATTCTGTAACCTGTGCACTATTCTTCCAGGAGAGGAAAACTGAAATGAATCCGAACAGATCAAATAAACTATGCCAGTTCAATATCCAGTATCAAACCCTATAACTAGACCAAGTGCATTACTAAAAGAAGAATCATGGATCTTTCGACTTGAATAGAAGGAGGAAAAGACTGCAAAGCTGAAGAAGAATTCTGTGTATAATGGGTTTTCTCACACATATATAAACAAATGGAAAACATAAAATGAGGTTTAAAATACATGAACAGTGATGGCAAATATATTGTACAAACTGCAATAAAAAACTTAGTAAGAATTGAGTTTTACATTGCACTGAATTAAAGAGAACTCCTGAAGAAACACAACCTTAACCACCAAACTTTTCGATCAGAAGGTATACTCAAAAGTCTCACGCTTTTATCTTTGCATAAAATCACTAAATCACATAAATCATTAAATATATCGAAATCAATGCTCATGTAATCTCGAATTGTAAATGTTTAATCTGCGTTTTGATTTATAGAAGAGCGATAGATCTCTTACGTTCTATTTCATTAATATGATTTATAAGAAGTTCCTGCACTTATAACTTTAGTTTTTCTTTCTACGATTGGAATAGATTTTGAGATTTTGAGATGGAGAGGTCTGCTTGTACCTTCAGCCTGATTCTTAAATTTGGTTCATCTTCGATTCTCATCATCATTAAATGTGTCTAAATCTGCGTTTGTTAATTCTAGTGTAATACTCACGAATTCACCCAAACATTATCATTCTTCTTATATGAAACATCCCATCCAACAGCTTCGAACTTTTCATTATTCTCTAAACTTAGCACTCTTTATTACCTACATTATATCAGAAAAAAATGTTATGTATTTGTATGTGTTTGAAATTTAATTTTAAAGTTGTGCACTAAGAAAAATGACCGAATTTTTTCATTCATTCATTGAAAGCATCTATTATTTTTTTTGATGGATCTCATCCATTTCAGTTCACCACGCGTACTCTTTCCATAACTTCCACTCTTTTTTTTAAATGATCCATTTATTTTTAAGTTGTGTCGATCATATGTTCTCCTTTTGTTCATTAAAATTGTTCTTAATATTTGTCCATCCATCTTTTGTTGAAATGAGAAGTTAGCTGCTTTAACTTTATTTCTATACGCAGTCGTAATAGAGTAAAGTAGCACCAACTCCCAAGTCTGCATCTTCCATCTACTTAATAAGAAAAAAAAGAAATAAATTAAAACAAAACTTTCTTGTTGATGAGGAGAAAGTAATTCGCATGGCCATCAAATCATATCATGATATTTCCATTAAAGTGAATAGGAATCGTGGTAACAGAGAAAAGATTGCATTATAAAGAAAGCCTAACGCAGAACCCAACATGATAAAAAAAAATATTTGGAAAGCATCTAATTTCTTTGTAGATCGACCATTTTTTCAATTCTATCTCATATCGACGAGGCATAATTGAATAGACCTATAATATATATAGAAAAGTCAATTTTAATACTTTTTCACTTCAATATGAATATAATGCAACAAATTGACGAGAAACTGAAACATCGGAAATCACTCAAAATAATCCATCACGAAAACAATAAAAAGAAACCTTCTTGCATGCAAAAACTATATGTAAGAGATGTTGGCTTCTATAAATTAAAGCCATAGCAGTCCAAAAAATGTTGTGTGTGTGTGTGTGTGATGATGAGGGAGAGAGAGAGAGAGAGGTACATAGTGGAACAGAGTTGCCTAAAAAACCATAGTCCTGCAAGTATGTATTTGAAATAGAAAGTCCAGCAAAGGGGATTTCAAACTAACAGAACAACGAAGTTTGCTCTGATATAATTGGTCACATATTTTGGGGAATGATTTTCAATGCCATGGCATTTAAATTTGGTTTGCATTTTGAATGCAGTTAAGTGAAATACGAAAGTGAATACATGAATTAAATCTTTTACTTGTTTGGTTATGTAAAAGTAAATCATGTATATTTTACTTTGGTTGACGATGTAAGTAAGTAAATAAAACGAATATTTGGTTGGATGAATGTAAAGTAAATATTTGTATTCGACACCTTATTATATGTAAATTAATTATGAATTTATTCATTAATTAAAGTATTCAATTAAAATAAATCTTATCAAATAAAATATAGATAAAATATAAATAAATTTTTCTTGACTAAAAAATAAATAAAATTAAATACAAATAAAATTTATTTGAATATTTAATTAATTAATTTATAAATTTTCTAAGATATTAAAATAAAATCAAATATAAATAAAATTTATTTCGAATATTTAATTATTAGTAATTAATTTACAATTTTTAAGATATTAAAATAAAATCAAATATAAATAAAATTTATTTGAATATTTAATTATTAGTAAGTAATTTATAAATTTTTTAAGATATTAATTATTAGTGTTATAAATAAATAAAATTTGAATATTATTATTTTATATTAACATAATCAAATTTAATATATATATATATATATATATATATATATAAAATTTAATTACTATATTAAATATTAATTAATTAATAGAATTTTATTAAATAAATTAATCATCAAAATTTAATATTTATTTATTAAATTATTTTTCTTTAATAAATAGTTTAATCATTAATTATTTTTGTACTAAATAAACTAAATTTTAATAAATATTTTAATTTTTTTTATTTATCGTAAACTATTTATCATTACTTTTAATAAATATAATTATATTTATTAAATCTTAATTAAGCTATAAAATATTTATTTTAATTAAAATTAGAATTAACTTTACGGATTCAGCAATTTCAAAAAAAAAAAAGGAAAAAAAATTTCGTTTTCCGCGTCCTCCGCTCCGAAAAGAAAAAAATTCCTTTCCCGCGTTTCGCGTCCGCTCCGCGCTCTTCTGCTGTTTTGGAATACGCTCGTTTTGAGTGTATTCCTTCTGAAAATATAAAAGAGAAATGAAATCAGAAATTTTACATTAATTGCATTAAAACGTTAAAAAAGCGAAATTTTTTGGATCTACTTAAATCACCGACCAAACAGTACAAAGGTTTTCAAAGTTGTTCGGTTCAAGATGTACTGTCTGATCACTAGCCTGACCATGGTAATATTTCATTATGCACCCACGTGTGAGATCAACTTACTCTTGTATAAGACTATAATCAATAAAATGTGCTCAATTTCTGATGGCTTCAACTTTATATTCTTGATTCTACAATTGTCGTTCAGATCAAATTGAAGTAGATTTTTAACTATATCCAAAATTTGTTAAACCCAGACTAGAGACTAAAATTCTCACTGCAGGAAAAAATCTCATTGCATACCCAAGATACATTTGGATCACTTAGCTAGCACAGAGCTCAATCCAACAAGAGTCACAACTTACTTAATAACTAAGGAGGCAGACTAGATTAGGTGTAGAAATTGAGAAAGAACTATCACCTCAATAAGAGGGCTCCCCATAATTCTGTAGGCAAACTTGCTTCCAGCTAGATGTGCTTAACTAAGGAACTCACTAGTCATTTGCCGGGTAAGAAATTTTGAAGGTGTGATCAAAATAGAATATCGGAAACCAAGCACAAAATTGAAGAAGAATAGAATATCGGAAGAAGAAATGTTGAAGAAGAAAATATCAGAAACCAAGCAGGATTGAAGGTGTGAGCAGATGGTAATGCTACTTAAAACTTGGCCTCAGGTTCGAGAATCAGATGTGATCAGATGGTAATGCTCCATTAAAAACTTAAAGTGAATAGCATTTCCACAGTCAGCCCTCAGGTTCGAGAAAAAAAATGCTACAAATAATTTTGTTTACCTTGTGTGAAGAAAGATGGATGGAAGGAGCCCTAAACAATGATTTGCTTACAACTTTGGATAGGGTGCGGTCGGCAACAACAAGACTGACAGTGAACAAAAAATGAGAGCTCTCAAACCTGCGAAAGCAACCCTAATCTGAAGAAGAAGAAGAGAGTAGCGCGGGAGGTGCTTGGTTTGGCCACCAGCACCGTCGGGCTTGAAGGAAATTAGAGCGGATGAGGAGTATTGCCGGGTAAGCGATCGTGATAATGGATCGTGGTCGCAGAGTGAGGAGGGACAATTACGACATTTAATTCTCCGAAACAACGGAGAGCAGGGCGAAAAGGCGTTTTTCTTTTCCTAAAACGCAGCTTGAAAAAATATAGTATTTAAACAATTAATAAAATTAGAATTTTCTGATCTCAAAATCAAAATGCACTAAAAAAAACTTAGTCAAACGAAGCCTTACTAAAGTTATCATTTTGCCGTTTGATAGATTTAGGTTAAATCCTGCTACCACTTAGATTTCGGGCACGATTTATAAACTCCCCTAAACTTAAAAACCTTTTTTTTATATATTTGTTTTCTATTTTTTTAGATATTGGAAACCTTTACCAACGGCCTTCTTCTGTTATCTTCAATTAAAGGTTAAGGAAATTTGGCAGATTTGAATCGAAATTCTCTCTGAGAAAATTTGTTTCATTAAACAAGCTATTAAAAAGTTGATCATTGTTGATTTCATTGTTTGAAATATAGTTTAGTCACCTATGAGGTATAAATTGTACTTCCATTAGTAAATAAGGATTGATTTGGTACAAAGTGCACCTTAAGGATTAAAAGAGTGTGTTAATGATATGATAAAGATATATGATGGAATATGACCAGTATTAGAAGTAGTTGTAGTGTGATTGAAGTATTACAATTATAGTAGGATTACATTAAGAATAAACATTGAGTCCATATATTTTGATGTTTTTTATGAAGATGTTATAGATGATTGTTGACCTACAATTATGTGCCACTTGAAATTAAACAAATGAAGTAGAGGTTAAAATCTCTTAATTGAATCGATTAAAGCATTGATTTGAAAATCCGGTTTCAAATCTAAAATATAAAATTTAATTAAATAAAATATTGAATCAATTAACGTCAATTAAATAATGAAAATCAATTTTAATGAAATCACGTATATCAGTTGAAAGCGTTAGAATGGCCGTTGAATTGATCAGCGTCGTTTCTAAACGTAATTATCAAACAACGCCTCCGCGGTCAAGATTGCGCCGTCATTTACGGCGTCACACAATTTAAATCTAATTTCACTTCGACCATCGCCGACGTTGTCCGAACATGATGGAAATCGATCACGCCGTTGCGTTCGATACAACGAAAATACCTAAGATTGATACCCATATTATTAGAGTTTATTATTGGGAGGGTTCATGAAAATTTATATGATTAAGAGCTAATTATTTTAATTACTAAGCTAATTAACCTAAATAAGCCTCTTAATCAGAATCAGAAGGAATACGCTATCCCTAATCTCGCACGGCTCCTTCAGTCCTTCTTTGACTCTCATTCACGCTCCCTGCTCTCGGCTCTTCCCCCTCACGCGATTCCTCTTACTCTCGGCATTCTCACGCACGACACTGCTCGGTCTCACGGCTCGCGATTCCTCTGCTGCTCGCGATTCCTTCGCTGCTCGACTCTTACGGCATTCCCTCACGGTTCCCTCGTTCTCTGTTGCTCTCGCATTCTACTCTCGAGGCGTGAAATCGAGGCTCAATCAAAGCTGTCCGTCCCTTTCCCTTTCGTGGTTGCCGTCTGGAGCAGCCGACCGACGCTCCCTTGTGCGGTTTTGTTCTTCCTTTCTCCTGTCCGTCCTTCGTGAGCCCTAGCCGGACCCCTTTCATACTTCCTTCTTTGCAACCGGAAATTCTAGGTTGTTTCCTTTCAACCCTAATCTTATTTTTACATACATAGAATTTCATTTCTTGTGATAAAATGAAGTGGATGTTTACTTTCTTTGGTTGAAATGATACTAAGAGTTTTCTTTGGAGATTTGGGATGATGTATGACCCGAATTTCATTTTATTTCCTATTATCTATGGATTTTATGGTGTTTATCTTGTTGAAAATGCTTTGGGATGATGTATGGCCCAAATATTGTGCTATTTGCTATTTTTTAATGAGCACCTATATGTTTCCCTTGCTGAAAATTTCTGGATATGGGAAAATTGCTGAAATTGGTTTTACCTAATGGGAAATTAGATCATTTTGTTGTTTGAAAGGTATAAAGCATGCTGAAATTATTTTACCTGAGGGGGAAATTGAATCGATTGGCTTTTCAAGGGTATTGTGTTTGCTGAAATTGCTTTACCTAAGGAGAAAATTAGTTGATTTGTTGTACAAAGGTATTACACTTGCTGAAATTGTTTTACCTAAAGGGGGAAATCCATTGATTTCTTCATAATGCATGCTGAAAATATTTTACCTAGAGGGAAATCCATTGATTTGTTTTCTAAAATGCATAATCTTGAAAATATTTACTAGAGGGGAATTGAATCATATTTCTTTTAGAAGTATGATACATCTTGAAATCATTTTATTAAAGAGAGGGTTTTATTATGCTACTTTTCTATCTCATGGATTTCATTTATTTTGTTTCTTGCATATGGGTAGAATGAAATCGAATTGATTCGCTACTTCTTATCTCTTATAGATTTCATTTGTTTTATCTCATGAGTAGAATGAAATCACGAAAAGAAATATGAAATTAAAAGAGTTTTGTCATTCTTGTCTGGGTTCATTTATTTTGTCCTTGCATAGGGGTAGAATGAAATCAAATGAATTGTCATTCTTGTTATCTCTTATGGATTTCATTTGTTTTATCTCTTGCACGAGTAGAATGAAATCTGAATGAAGAAATTAAAAATTTGCCATGCTACTTTCTATCTCCATGGATTTCATTTGTTTTGTCCTGCATATGGGTATGAAATCGAAAATGAATTCACTACTTGTTATCTCCCATGGATTTCATTTGTTTTGTCCCTTGTATATGGGTAGAATGAAATCTGAAAATGAATTGCCATGCTACTTGCTTTCATTCGTTTTGTCTCTTGCACATGATTAAAGTGAAATCTGAAATTAAAAAAAGAGGGGGTTTTCAAATATTGTTTAAATCCTGGCCAATGATTGGTTGTTGTTTCCTATGGATATCTATACTTTTATCTTTGAAAATAATTCCCTTGGGATAGAAAATAGAATTCTAAGTTAAATGCGTATTTCCTATCCTTAATCCTATGTTCTTATCATATGGAGGAGTTAATATTTCGAAATTGTCTTTCTTACAAAAGAAAATGATGAAATCTGAAATTTAAAAGCATAGAAGGGTTTGGGTGTTGTGAAAACCCAAAATCTGAAATTCTAAAATCTGAAATTATTTACTTTTCTTTATGGGTTTCATTCTTGTTACTTTGCTTAAATCAAATTTTGATGATACATTATGCAAAATCTTGTGAAAGGAAAAAAAGGAATGAATGGCTTTGAGTTTAATCCCTGCATACTTGCTTTTACGTTTGATATATATTAACGGAAATTCATTATCTTTATCTTGCATACATGCCTTTTGCGTGGTAGCAAACAAATTTCGCATTGTCCATACATGCGTCGTCTTCGTGGTCATAAATTATTATTCATCTTTTCTCAGCTTTCTTGGCGTGGTGGGAAGATCTAGTCAGTAGCTTTGAGGGATGTCGAGGTTTCGAAATTTATAAAAAAAAGAGATAGAAAGAAAGGGATGAAATCTTAAGTTCTTCGTTATAAAATTTTTCGTTATCTCGTGTGAATCTTTATGCATCTTGATTTATCCAAGTATCTGTTTGACAAATGTGACGAGTTGATCTTTATATTTCAATTTTTATAACGTCAGTATCATTGGTAAATCTGGCTAGTATATGAATTGATCGATCTTATTTATATTAAGCGTGAATCTTTATGTATTGATTTTATCATCAGTTATCACATTAATTTTGATATCGTTATTTAATGCTTTCATCAAGCTCAAAACTTAATGTTATATATGGATGCTTTACATAAAACTTGAAATCGTAGAAAATAATATCTATCTATGAAATATATAATGAATATATCAAAATGAAAATTATGAGTTAGAAAGGAATCTTACGCCTCTTCAGATTGAAAGAACTTAAATTTTGTGGTATAAGGAGAAAAGAGTAGAATGTAGAATTTGTGAAATAAATCCCTCTTATATATTTTTCTCTCTTCTCTATTCTTATCTTTATTCACATATAGTCTTTTGTCATAAGTTGCGCTGAGGGTTTTCATCCAAATTCATTTGTCATATCGCATGCATTACGTAATCGCTCAATCATTATCACTTATTTAATGTCTTAAAAAGAGGAATAGATTTAAAGTGAAAATAAACTCTTTTATATCTTCTTAATAAAATTTAATGATTTTGTCCATTTGTCGTGACTCACATGTGAAGGGTGGATTTTAATTAATCCACTTGTCTCTTAAATGGCATATGACATCTACTATATCTTTGTCTTATATTATTAAGAGAAACGTAGTATGGATCGTAGTATAATGGAAAATAATTTATTTATTTTCTTTCCTTGATTTGTTATATAAGGAGGATTTAATTAAAATTAAATCTCTTTTATCTACTTTAGGTATTATTTTATAATTGATTAAATATGAGTGATTTATTTACCATATCCTTGTTGATTGTTTTCAAAGGGGTTTATCTATTCATAACATACTCTTAGATAAATAATCTTTATCTTACATCAATGACATTTTACTTGATCAAATATCAAATATTATTCAATATTTTTTTTGGTTGTGGCATAAAGGCGGGTTTTACAAACATTATCGTATCTTATTTTCAATCAATCAAAGTATTTTAAAACTACGATTGATCAAATGCTCAAAATAATTTATTTCGATATTTTCCTCGATTTGTGGCGTAGAATGATTTTGGCCAAACATTATCGTATCTTATTTTTCAATCACGCAAATATTTTATTCACTGATTGATCAAATAATTAAATAATTTATTTGATATTTTTTCCTGATTTGTGGCATAAATTTTGGCAAACATTATCATATCTTATTTTCAATCAAATCTAAGTCTCCATTTCGATTGATCAAATGAGCTTCAAAATAATTTATTTGATATTTTCCTCATTGTGGTAAAAGATTTTTGGCAAACATTATCGTATCTTATTTTCAATCAATCTAAGTATTTTAGGTCACTACTTGTGATTGATCAAATGGTAAAATAATTTATTTCGATATTTTCATTTTGTGGCGTAAAAAAGATTTTGGCAAACATTATCATGTATCTTATTTTTTCAATCAATGTATTTTAGGTCATCGATTGATCAAATGAGTCAAAATAATTTATTTCTCTTCTTCTTGATTGGTGGCATAAAAGGAGAATTTTTGGCTAATGAAGTCATATCATGTAATCAAATAATTATACATTTAGATTCCTTCATTTTGGCCCAAATAAAGCATCCGATAAATCAAAATCTAGAAAGATATGATCCAAATGCAATATAAATAAAGAATAGATCTTTATCTTTCCGATTTTCTTGGTAATTGACACTCAAAATCAAAATTTGGCATATAAACTTCAACTTAGACATCTTTAATGTAAAATTTTCAAAAAGAACAGATCTTTACATGCGTGTTGAAGTAATTTAAGTCAAATACAAAAGGCTATCTTCCGTCGGTTTGATTCTGAGTCAAAACCTAAAAATGTCAATATAAATAAACAAATTGGCTTCAATTTGACACGTCTACATTAATACAATTTTAAAAGACAGATCTTGTATGTATGTTGAAGTAATCGTTATGTCAAATACAAAAGAGCATCTATGTTGTCCGGTTTGATCTTGATGAATTACAATATATTATAAATTTCAAATTAATAATATTTGAAGTATAAAATATAATACAGATATGAATCAACGGTATACTTAAAATTAATCTCGGAAGAAAAGTCTGACGTCAAACAGATGCAGTTTTGAAGGATTATACTTGAGATAATGAATTCGATCCTTTTAAAGCGGACAGAGTAATTATCAATTGATATTAGTCACATGATCGGAAGGGTAATTATAATTAAAATTTGATGATAAATGATCATATATTCAAATCTTCGTAAAATGATCAAAATTGAAAATAAAATATAAATAAAATGAAATGAATTATTTAAATTAAAACTTAAAAAAAAAAAAAATCAATCCACTCCAATTGTTTGTTTTGGTGTGAATTAAGAAAACTTTTGTTAGCGTGTAAATTAAATAATCATCACTCAAATATTCAAAAAAGTGGGGCGTTGTCTGCTCTGTCCGTGGTTTTTGCGATATATTTACTAAATGGCAGTTCTTACTGAGCTCGGTGTGGTTGTATATGACACCACTAACACGCGAAATTACCCATATGTTCACGGCCGAACTTTCTTCTTTGGTTTTGAAATATGAATGTATTTGGTTGGGCAAAAACCTATGTTAGGTTGATTTATATTTGTCCCTTAGACAAGCATACAGTCTATAGGGCCTTGGGCAACTATTCGTGTATCGAGGATCGGGTCAGTTGATTATTCCTACCATTAAGCGGACTAGGGGACCACGATATGATGATGGACCTATGGGATCTAGGCGGCCGTCGTTTCACAAAAAGTTTTAAATTAAAATAATAAATTTCATAAGTTCTAAACTCCACTCACCGCAATTATATACTCATTATTTAACGATTATTTAGCTGTAAAGTCTTTCAGATTGGGAGAGTAATTAACTATACTTGCCATAGGAAACATGAAATATATAAAAGTTCTCACCAAATGAGAACGAAATCTAGAAGTGTCTTATCTACTATTCATCTCTTCGAAATTATGACACTACTTATTTCTTTTCTTTTGTTTTCTAAAAGAGGTCGGTGGCGAATTTTAGGATCCCACAAGGATATTCAAAGTGAGATGCTTTGTATATTGTATTTATAAATGATAGTCTGCTCGCTGTGATATTTGTTGAAATAAGTAAAAAATTAAATAGTATAGATAATGTTTAGAAGTGAGTACATGAAATTAGTTTAATAAAATTTAAATATATGATATGTAATTTTAATAGGAATGGTAAAAAATTTTATAAGTCAATATTATTAGAAGGGAAGGTGAACTTAATTATAATAGATTTATGTATCTTAGATCTATTATATGGTTGATTGGATATGTATGAGATTTGAACTTTTAGAATTAAGTTTGAGTTATTAAAATGGAGAAGCGTTTATGAGTATTTTAAAATAAGATATATCTTTGTAACCTAAGGCGGCATGGATAGAAGTTTAAAATATTTTCCAAAGAATAAGTTTAACATCTTAGGAAGCATTTTGCAGAAGCAAAATAAAAATGAGAATTCATTAAGCCAACCTCAGATTGTGGAGATAAGGCTTATAAGCTGATGATTATTAGTCTTATTTCGACTTTTTTGGTCATCTTCATTCACATTATTTATTTTATTTCACTTGTTTCTTTTTATTTATCTGTAGAAATGATTGCTAAGGACTTTCCACATGCAGTTCTTTTGAACTCGATCAGCCTTTTATAATTGCATATGCTCCATGTGTATTGTAATTTCACTTAGTTATTATTTTTCATCAATGATCATCTTTCTCTCAACTTCAGTTACCCCCTTTTTCATTTATTTGATCAGTTTAATTAATAGTTTGCATCTGTTGCTGTTGAAGGACATTGATATTAATTGTGAAAATGCCTAAAGTAAGAACAAATCGAATCAAATATCCAGAAGGCTGGGAACTTATTGAGCCTACTTTACGTGAGCTCGAGGGAAAAATGAGAGAAGGTACTATATGGTTTAACACATCCAGCATTTGAACACCAACTGAGAGCATTTTTTCTATTGCTGACATGTATTATTAAAAAGCCATGCTTTATCGACTTTCGACTGAAATTTTTTTCTTATGGCAGCTGAAAATGATCCACACGATGGGAAGAGAAAATGTGAAGCATTGTGGCCAATTTTCAAAATTTCACATCAAAAGAGCCGATACATATATGACCTATATTATCGAAGGAAGGAAATATCAAAAGACTTGTATGAGTTCTGCCTGGAGCAGGGATATGCTGATCCTAATTTAATTGCAAAGTGGAAAAAGGTCAGTTTCCACATCTGATTTGTGCTTTACTGCAATTAGAGTTTTTATTTCTGAATTACTGTCTTTATTTTATTACTGTTTCCTGATTTGTATCACAGACCGAATTGTATTTATCATGTTTGTAGCATATTTAGTGAGCATCAGATACGTGAAAAGAATGTAAATGGAATGCTCCCTATCTTAAGTGCTGCTTCTTCCTACTTAAATTATATGGAAAGCTTATATTAAATATCATGGTTGTAGAATAGCTACTTTTGTTAATTTGTGCTACAAGGCTATAGGATGTGAAACATAATTTTTGAGGAATCAGAAAAAAAAAAAAGTGCAACATAGTTATAAATGTTTGACATTTTTGTATTCCTGGAAAAGGGCAAAATTCTTTTTTCCTTTCATTTATTGTTCACTTTGTAATTTATATACTCCATTGTTTTGAATGACTTGTATGATTTATCCAAAATTTGAAGGTTTAATGCTTTCATTTTAAATGCCATTTTGTTGTTAAAGGTTATGGATGTTGTACTATGTGCTATGACAGTGAAACCTGGGTAATTACAAACTGTGATTATTAAGTTTGGTTAGTTGATGCGTCAAAGCAAGATATACTGGAAACTTGTATAAGCTCTTTTTTTTATAAAAAAAAGATACTATTTCTGAAAAAAGCAAGCATTGTAACTGGAAATTACATACATTTTTTTTAATTTTTTAAGGCAGGCTTCACTTTTCCCATTTTATTTTTAACAATGTGCGCACCATGGAACTCAAAGAGCTTATACATTCAACTTGAGGATTCATGGTGAGATGGATATTCTTACATTTGAATTAGATACTAAGATTACATTTATTATGGGCAAGTTTGCACTGCTGATATACCCATTGCACATCTAAATAGTATTTTTTTTGGAATAGATGGCGATTCTTTTTTTCCTTGGTGTGGTCAAACATTTTTCTTTGATTTGTGAGCTGAGCTTCAAATGAGAGATAAAAAAACCAATATTGATCGTTTCATTTCATATGTGTAATATAAAATACCTAAATCTACTCCATTGTCTCACTCATGCAGTGTTGTCTCCCTCACCCATCGGCGCTCTTTCCCTCAATCTCTTCCTCTTTGGCTCCCACCTAGTCTCATTTTCACTGCGCACCTTCATTGTAGTCGCCACTCTTGCTAGCCACATGCCAACTCAACAATAACCACTGCACCAAGCACCACGTTGTTGTCATGACACGATGTGGATGCCAATGCCATCGCTACACCTAATCATTGGTGCGACCCTCCGTTGTTGTCAAGCCTATTGTTGTCCAAAAGACATTGACTGCTATCGATCAATACCGCCTCTTCTCTTCCCTACTTTTTTCTTTTTTATCTTTTCTCCTCCTTTTTCCTCATTTCTCTTCTTTTCCTTCTTCCTGCTCTCTCTCCAACCTCCTCTCTCCTTTGCAACTTGTTACGAAATATAAACAAGTTGTATTAAATAATACTTGTTGAGATTAAAACATAAAATCTTAAAAGATTCTATTCACGAACAAGTCTTAATAGAGTTTTAATTGAGCTTCTTAATGAGCTTATTCATGAGCTTTAGACGATACTATTCATGAACATAAATGAATCAAAAAATAAGCTGTTTATGTTTGTTCATTTAGCTACTGAGTATTTAAAAAAGTGTCCAAGCTCGTTCATTTTGGTAATTAAACAATCTTGAAAAAGCTTTTTAATCAAGCCGAGCCTTGAGTACTTACTAGTTTGTCAAACACTTGGTTCATTTGCATCCCTATTGATTGTAGAATAACTACTTTTATAATGCTATAAGATGTGAAACATGCTTATTGAGGAATCAAAGAAGAATGTGCAACATAGTTATAAATGTTTGAAATTTTTTATTCTTAAAAAAGGGCCTTTTTTTTTCGCTTCCATTTATTATTCACTCTGTAATTTATATACTCCATTGTTTTGAATGTTTTGTATGATTCATCCCAATTGTGAAGGTTTAATGCTTTCATTTTAAATGTCATTTTGTTGTTAATTCATGGATGTTGTACTATGAGCTTCTATGACAGTGAAACTTGGGTAAGTACAAACTGTGATTATAAAGTTTGATTAATTGATGCATCAAAGCAAGATATGAATGGAACTTGTATAGGTTTTTTTTAAAAAATTACTATTTCAGAAAAGAGTAAAGTGTTGTAACTGGAAATTACATACAAAATTTTTTGTTTTCATTTTTTATGAGTCTTTACTTTTCTTATTTTATTTTTTACAATGCGTGCAAGCGCACCATGAACCTCTAAGAGCTTGAGATTTTGGTACATTCAACTTGAGGATTCATGGTATTTTTTACTTTGAATGAAATACTGAGATTTATTATTATTATTTTTTTTGCATCTTGAATGGAACAAACTTTTACCTGTTACGAAAGCTGTTTGCAAGTTTTTGGTCACTGTTAAAAAATGTTCTCGGATTATAAATTCAGCAGATTCATAACTTTATTGATCTCGAAAGCAATATGAGTCAAGTGGAAGCACATAATCTCCCGCAATATGTGAAGAATTCACAGCACAAGCCTAACTATTAATGGCCAAATTAATGAATAACCAGAGGGAGTACTGCTCATAAAACTTAAATGAGAAATGTCACCAGGTGTTCTATCTTATTTGTCTTTTCTAAGTGGAGGCCTTAGTGCAATTTTTGATATCACATTTGTATGAACGCATCTTCATTTAAATCGTCGGTTATTTCTAATTTTAGGCTTACTGATCAACATTGTGTGAATGTGTTCATAATTAGGGGAATCAAGTTTTATGATTGCATTTATTGAATGTGTTAGTGGTCTCTAATGACTACATTGTTTGTTTCATAGGATACTTTCTGAATTACAATATAAGTAAATTTTTAGTTGTCACCAGTCCACACATTCCAAAAAGCCCCCAAAGGAATTAATGGAAGGTGGATTAAGTTTTTATCAAAGATTTCCCTTGAATAACATAAAAGGAATTAAACAAGGTTTATTTAATTTCTATGACATTGAAATCTTTCATAAGAGCAAACTGCTATGATTAATTACATCCCAAATTTAAGTACTTAGGAACACGCTTGATTAAGGTCATTGACTAGTGAGTGTCAATGATTTTCAAAGCTTCTTTTTCAAGGAATATTATACAGGAGTTTAATAAACGAATTCAATTAAATTAATTTGTATGATACAATGCATTATAAATAGGTTAAAGAATTTACCACCATACGGGATTAGGTATGTCCAAGTATATTAAAATTCATACTTTGATTGAATTTTTACTGAGGAAATATAGTGTGATGAACATTTTATGTTTAATATGATTAATATTAGGAAGTAAGCCTTATAGCTTATAACAAGTTAGCGGTGAAGTGAGTGAAATATCAAATACCCAAGGTAAGAATTATAATTTCATGTGGTGATAAAGCTCTAAAGCTTAAAGCTATTTTAGGAACTAATTACTCCATATTTTGAAGGAGTTAGTTGCTTAAGACGGTTCTTACATTACCAATTAGCTACTTCCCAAGGTGGTAGATGTCTAAAGCCAGGACGACCAAGCAGCATAGAGGGCTAAGGGTCGAGGCGGTTACCGAGGCTAGAGCTAATAATGCTAGCCTTCCCAATCTAGAATAATGATGCCTACAAAGTGGTTTATAACTTAACCATGAAGGTCAAGACATCTGATTCTTTGGTTCAACATCCAAAATGGGGAGAGGAAAGCCAATTTACAGTCCTAAACATTTTGAAAACCATGCCATTCAGATAGATTCCAATGCTTGATTATATTAAAAGATTGCAAACGTTATGATTTATATTAAAATTAAAATATTACAACTAAGCATTATCCCACCTGCTCAACATGATCATTTTTTAAAAAAAAAATATTTTATTTACGAGCAAATATACTCAAACTAATGGCAAAGCTTTTGGCTCTAACGCACACAAAAATTTCATGTTATAGCGCCATTCTTTCTTATGAGAGGTTCTGTGATTTGTTTACTCCATTCGCTCTACATTCATCTGGTACAAAAAGAATCTCCACTTCTACTACCTTGTGCTTTTTTATTAGTCAATTTCCCTATCTATTTTTGAATTTTTTTCATAATCGCAAATATATTCATCCTATTTTCATTTATTTATTTGTTTTTGTGTGTTTCTTGCAGCCTGGTTATGAGAGGCTTTGCTGTCTTCGATGCATTCAACCAAGAGACCACAACTTCGGAACTACATGTGTATGTAGAGTTCCAAAGCACCTGAGAGAGGAAAAGGTTATAGAATGCGTCCATTGTGGATGTGGAGGCTGTGCTAGTGGTGATTAATATTCACTTATTAATCACAGTTTACATCTGTGATAAACTTAAGAGTCCTTAATCAAACCAGTTTATATTACCTTGAGAGTTTCTGAATTCAATTCTCTAAATATTTATGATATGAAGCTTTGTTTTTCATACTGTTTAGTATATGAAGTATGTGGAATTTTTTAATATGCAAAGCATTACAGGAGTTTTATATTAAACAATATGTTAATCATACATCAGTTTGATGGATAATGTGGATATGGCGTTTATATTACTGACAAAAATTCCTATATTCAGTTCGATTATGGTTTTGATCATATGTTTCAGTTCAGGCAGTCATGTATTTAATATGAAAATTTGAATATTTAAAAATATAGAAGCAACTGTTTTAGTAGGTGATAACTATATGGTCTTAACTCGTAATGAAAGTGCAACTTGCTTACAATGCATGCCTATAACTTTAATGATATTCAGCTTTTGTATCATGATAATGTTATGCTTTTCAACAAATTTTATAATTTTTATGAGTTAATGATCTGGATGTTCAGTATTTATATATATATATATATTCAAACACTGAGCATATTATGACAATAATAGTGTTATCTCCCACCATCCAAATACACTTTTATTCAAAGTCATCCTACTATTATCATACCAATATTTGACACATCAATCTAGTGTTTGGTATGTCAATTCTGATTGTCCGAGTCTTGCAGAGTTGAATTTTTAAAGAAGACTCGGGCTATAAATTAAGCACGAGACTTGATATTTTTATTGATTTGAGCTGATGCTTGCGGCTAATGCGCCAGTGGCCTAAAAGTCCACACCTTGAGGAAGAACCAGATAAGGATATATTTTATTTTATTTTTATTTAATAGCCAATTACATGTCAAAGTGTTCTTTTTTTTTCCGAAAGATGGACATACATACCACACAATCTCTATGCATTTATATATCTACGTTTGAACATATCATTTAACTAAAAAAAAAATTAATGATGATGATATTTGATACGATATAAAGATTGAATTTATGTTATGTAAATTTATCTTGAAAAAAGTGTAAAAATATATCATAATTTTTTTAATTAATTGAATAAAACACAATCAATTTTATTGAATATCAAAAGTCATTTTTGAACCTATGATGCCATAGAAGCTAAAGATCATGATGGTTCAATTGTTAGGTTGAGTTGATTGTCAAGATAGACCTGTAAATAGACAATATGCAATGAATCATCATCCATAACATGATATCCTATTGAACCATCATTCTTGATATGTTGGCACCCACACTTGTTGACTTGGTGCTTGTGAATGAAAAAAAAAATTATGTCATATTAGAGGTGCCATGCATATACAATATTTCATATGAATTGTGTGTGTATGTGTGTGATGCAGGAGGGTGATGAAAATATGATTCTAATAAAGAAAAAATAAATGATATATTATATACGAAAGTTCTATCTCATCCTAATGGGTGGATCCGAGTGGATGAAAAATGAAGGAGAGGATAAGAAAAATGAGCTAATGTTTTCTTTGCATGTGTTCAAACTCAATAGTAGCATGTGCCTTATAAAGTCATAGGGTAAACATGTTATAAGCACAATACAAGAATCTTATTTATCACTCCAAGGAGCTATTGTAATTTCCTAGAATGTATACAAGGTTATTTTATCTTTTAGCAATGAGCTATTAAGTACAAATGACGCATGTCATCTTCTAATGAGATTTAGATGGATTGTGCTCTAGTAGACTTAAGAGTGAATGATAATGTGTCAAAATTGTTGTTGATTGGAGTTAAGGAACTATAAACATGTCATCAATCTTAAAATATCTGCATATGGGCCAACATATTGCAAGAGCTAAGCAAATATAAGCGAGATAATAGGCGTATAAAGCTTGTTGGTGAATGAATCTCTTAATAAGACTCATCAATTGAAGAGTTGAGGTGGTATAGTCAAAGGCGAGGAGTGGATGACTAGGTTATGTTCATGCAAAGTGTAGAAGAGTGCTAAAGATGAAGCAACGACCAAAGAGTTGATGGGTCTCTCTTCAAAGATGATGAGGGCCTTGATCGAGAGTTAATTAGTAGGTTATTTGGTTGAAACTGTCATCTCATGAGTCGACAAAAGACATGGAATTAATGTGTTTATGAAAAGTGATGTTGAGAGTGGAGCCACTAGTTGGAGAGTTCGCAAGTTTGGACATACTTATAAATATAGGTAGATGTTATAGAAGGAAAGCTATTGACCTTCACATATGCTACCGAATCGAGCTTATAAGGTGAATTCGATCGACTTCGGATGCTTTAGAGCGCAAATTGGGGCTCAAAATGCATTGGACATCATTGAAAATGGTCAAAACGACCTCCGACTGACGAACGGACTTCGCCATCACATTCAGAACGACAAAACTAGTTAGAATATAAATATTGCATAACCTGATGATCAACCGATCAAGCGCTTGAGTCGTCAACCTGCCTATACATATATCGAGGTCAGGAAGCACCGACGTAAACCAAATGACCTCCATTCGTGAAATTGATTGCACCGTTATTTTCAAAATGTCAAAATCTATCAGGACTGTTCGCACTCAATTCGAACAAGTCAAAATTGATGGCCGGAAATGAATGCATTTTGAAATTGATCCAATTTGACGCCAATTTCAATCAAATGGTCTCCAATCGTGAAACGGACTGCACTGTTGGATCTGGAACATCAGAATAAGCTACGATTGATATATATTAACTATGTGATTTTATCGACCTGAAATTTACATTAAGTCTAATTAGACATTTAAAAAGTTAATAAAAAGCCCTAACTTAATCCTAACAGCCTAAATCCTTAACACGGTGCTGGTTCTATTTCTCTTGACCACTGCTCCTTTGTCGCAAGCCCATCCCTTCACGCGACGAATGACTCTTTCTCCTCACATTGACGAATTCGCCAGCCTTTTTTCATTACGATGATCCGCTGATCTCCTTCCTCAATCGATCCTGCTCAATCTCCTCCTCTAACCTTTCCCCCCTCTTTCACGACTAGTTCCCTCAATTGAAAGGAGGAGGCTTTTCTCTCACTCATTCTTCCACTCCTCTCAAATAACACACAAGTAGAAACGTCTCTTTCTCTTCTCTCCAACTGCAAGTGGGTTCTTGTTCCTTTTTCCCTCATCTTCTTCAAAATCGAAAATTCCCTTTCCTTCTTCTTTCCCTCATTTCCTCCCAAACCAAAACTTCCTCTTTCCCTCATTTCCTCCCAAACTGAGACTTCCTATTTCCCTCATCTTCCCAAAATCGAGTCTTCCCTCCTCCTAATTAATCAGAAGCTTTCTTCCTCTTCTTCCACTATTCTTTCTCTTCCACCAAAACTTCTCTAAATTCCTCTTAGCTGAACTCTTCCTTAGCATCACCTCTTCATTAACGGTGGCGTAGAGGCAACTCACAAAGGTTCCTCTTGGTCGCCAACAATTTCCCATTTATTTTTTTTTCTTCCCCTCATTCTAAGCTAAGAGAAAGATTGGATTCAAATGTTAAAATGCAAGTTTATCATTGTGGTTGATGTTGGATGCATAAATAAATATGTGAATGTGTATATGCATGTGCTTATCTCTTTGCAGGTTTGAAGGTCTCGTCATGCACATTAGGGCATGGAGAGATGAAAATCGGCTGCGGTGTTGCAAAACACCACTCGCTATGCCCATTAGGGCATACTGAGTAAGCCAAATAAATTGTTAGATGTCGCTACCCTAGTTGAAATGCTGCCAAAATTTTATCAAATATTTGGACTTAGAAAAAAAATGGAGGAATAAAAAAGAACTGGCTTAAAAGCATTAATCAAAGAAATATAAAGCTAAATTCAAATTAAAATAATCAAATAAGAAAAAAGAGGGGAAGGAAAAGAACATACAATGAACACAAAAGTAAAATATTAAATCAAAGAGAAAAGAGGCTAAAAACACTTACAAGATTTATCTTAGTAAAGTTGAAATCTCATTAAAAAAATTATCCCTTCTCTTTCAAGCACTTCAACTCCTCAAACAAATGGAATGAAATATAAGGCCCTCTCTTAGCCTTATTTATAGAGATTGGAGGGAGTAATGAGGAACCCATTCTTAAAAAAAAAAAAAAAAAAATTAAGTGAGTCCATGTTCTCGTAAATTTTACAAACAAAAAAAAGAGGGAGAACTAAACAAGTTTTAACTGAGATAGGGGGAGTTAAATGTTAAATTCATAAAGGAATTATAACTAAACTTGAAGTCCACTTGTTCTTTAAATATGAAACCTAACGAGGAGTTAGGGATATTAGAGGGAGCATTGAAGGACCCATTCTTACAAAAAAAAAAAAAAAAAAAAAATGATTCCATGTTCTCGTAAATTTCTCAAACAAAAAAGGAGGGAGAACTAAACAAGTTTTAATTGAGATAGGAGGAGTTAAATGTTAAATTCATAAAGGAATTATAACTAAACTTGATGTCCACTTGTTCTTTAAATATGAAACCTAATGAGGAGTTAGGCATATTGGAGTTGATGGTTGTTTATGTGAATAGAGCCTTTTTATTGTATACTCAAAGTGTTAAATTCATAAACAAGTAATCATAAAAACTAATTGAATAATTGAAAATTAGGCCTGATGTTGAAAGAAATAGGAATCTTGATTGAACATCAAATAAAAGCATAAGAGAGCCTCTTGGAATTAAGATACACTCTTCAAACATATTCAAATAAATTGAAGAAAATTAAAGAATTCATGAGATTTTTCAGGAGATCGAATGATTGCTAATAAGCATGTTTAAATCTTGGAAAATGTTTGAAGTACATTCGTCGCCTTATTAAATACTCGGATTAGATCAAGGAGAAATTGAGTATAGTTGGTGATGAATTTGAGAATTATCATAAGCGAGAGCTTATTGAGTATTCAAAGACTAATCAACTTGGAATCAATTAGATATTAATCCGAAAAATCTAATAAGATATTAAATCAATTAACAACACGCATCGATTCACAACACACCGCAGGAAGATGTTAATTAAGGAATTCTTAAATACACTCGCATGGGCCCCGATACTATGCTGAATATTTAGATTCAAGTGTCCGAGGATGCTACGCGGGTTGCTTTCTGGTTTGGTTTTAGGACCGCGTCCAGGTTAACAAAACCTAAAAAAATAAAAAAAATCTACTATATCTGATCCTCTGTTAAGAGCTAAACAAAGTTGATAGGATCTAAAATTCTCAAATATATTCGATTCAATCAATTAACTACCCGATAATGGCTATGTTGAATGATGATTTCAACCGGAGGGGATACTTTCATCAAAATATGATTCTAATTTCAAATAAAATGAACTTAAATCAAGTATCAATATAAAAATTGTTAAATAAAATTCAATCATTAAAAACTTAAAGCCAAACTCAATCTATCCACCTTCCACAATTGTTATTCAAGGTGACAAATTAAGAAAACTCTAGCTCACAAAGGAGCCAATGTCAAATCAAGTGTTCTACTATATTCACTCTCAATCAATCTCATACTAGTAAGGGCTCGTGTCCTTGACTGCGACAACGAGGCACCATAGATGATATAGTTATGTGAGTCCTCGACAGTGGTTTGGCCAAGGCTCCATTATATTACGATCACGTAGCCATATGCTCCCCAATGGCTCTGCCATTTGAGTTGTGAATCATAGGGTATACTTGATAGGACAAATAAAAAAAAAACCCTCTATCAACTAAGCTAGACTTAAGTCTGTCTCCTTAGACAAATAACACCACATGTCTACAAGGATTTCTTGGATGATGCCATGCGCTCGATAAGGATCTTTTAGTTAGGTCTGACTACCTTCGACTAGTAGACTAGGGACTATGACAGTCCGGGATGACAGAACTATGAGATCTAGATCGGGCACACCATCATCCCCCCAACCATCCACTTTAAGCTAATAATAATGAATTTCATAAATTTTAAATTCTAAATAAAATTTCAAAACTCCACATGCTGCTACTATACACTATCCATTTAGGGATCCAACGACTAGCCTTAATCAAAAGTTCTCTCTCTGCATTGAGAGGGTAAACTATAGGAGCTACCTATAGAAACCGAACCAGATCTAAAGTCCTCACAAAATGAGGATGAAATCTCCAGGTAGTGTCTTATCTACTATCCCATCTGCCTTCTGAAATTTCACCGACTCATCAAATTATACTCTTTTCAATAATGTCAATAGGTTAGTGGCAAATTTTTAGAGCCCATAGATTTCTGGCGACTTCACTGGGGACATGATTCTCTTTCCATCTTTGGTTAGTCATATATGTGCTATAGTAGCAACAAAATATTTAAAAATTCAAAATAAAAATGGTGATTTAAATGTGTAATAAATTTAAATTACCAATATATGAGGCTCTATGTCGAATGAATTATTTTTTAGAGTATATTTTTATTACACTATTATTTTGTTCTATAGTACCTCTGCATTTTGAAAGTATGGGGTGAAATAATAATCATTACACTAATCTTCATCTTTCACTTTTGCAATGAATCTAGCACTCCTTTCGTTGCCTAGGCGGATGCAAACATCACCAATGCCATCATCAATATAGAAGATGTTGGGGCTACCATTCAATTCGATAGCTTGAATTTCCTACATATTATAGCTGCAACTCCTGAAGTACCCATCTGTGGTACACTCATCCAAGGTCATGCCAGAAAGCCTCAGGTTACTAAAGCTCGTACTAGTCATGCTCACTGTTGACCTCAATTTCGGAGTGAGCTTTCAACTTCTTCATCTTTGACATAGGACTACTCTTAGACATTAAGAGTTCCTTAGTCTTAATACACTTCGAGTTATTAGGTGAACCCATAACCTGACCCTAGAGACTTAGAAGAGTTAGACATATGAATAGGTTATGCCTTAGGGGTATTAGGAATACTTGCCTACCCTATAGCTTGAACCAAATCCTTACTTCCTTCTTTCAAGTCCAACTTCAAATCCAAACCAACTTCAAATTCAAATCAACTTCAAACTCAAATCAACCTCAAATTCAAATCGACTTCAAATTCAAACCAAATTTAAATCCAAAACCTTTCTAAGACATTTTGATTTCATCCTATGGACTTAGCTCAAATCAATTCCGTCAAATCTTAAACCAATTCTAACCCAATGGATTTTCTTAAATCATGAATCAATTCCAAATGATTGCAACCCATGATTGAATTCCAAATCCAAAATCTTTCCTAAGCCCCTTTGATTTCATCTTATGGGCTTAGCTCAAATAAAATTCAAAAACTTTTCTCATAACCCATTTATGTTCTCATTTATATTCACAAATATAAATGAAATATAAATTCAAATCATCAAACCAAAACTCAAACCTAAAACCAACCTATACCCTTTCAAGTCAAATTCTTGAACTTAGCTAAATCAAACTCAAATCAATACAAACCATTTGATTTTCTTCATGATTCAATCAATCCTTCAATCATGAATCCAAATATAAACATAAACTTCAATCATCAAACTAAAACTGAATTCAAAATTCAAACCCAAATCAAACCTATGTTTAACCTTTGAACTTGAAATTGTCAAATGAATCAAAACCCATTTGACTCCAAATCACTTGCAAATGGATTTTTATTTCAATCATAAGTCCATATGTGAGTTCAACAAAACTTGAATCAAGCCTTGATCAAGCATCTTAGGCTCACTTGACCCAAAGTGACCTAAATCACCTTTTGAGCCAAATTCTAATCCTACCCAAATTGGATTGAACTAAGCCCATCTAAGCCTCACATTGTGAACAACAATCACCATAAGATGATCAATCACTCAAATTAGGTAAACCAAGTCAAACCTAGCCTTTGACCAAGTCAACACTTAACCTAAATGAAACCCAAACTAGCCAAAATTCACCATAGGCCAAATTGATTGAAACCATTGATCTAAACCAATCCAACATCAATGATTGAACATAATAAAGCCATCAATTGAGCCGAACCTAGCCCAATTGGCCACTTGACCCAAGTTGGCCCAAGTTGACCTAAAAGTTAAAATGTGTCAAATCTTGATTTAAGCCAAATTGATTGCAACCAATGAGTCAAATTCATTCTAAATCACTTGTTGAACTTGGCAAAGCCTCCAATAACTAACCAACCCCAACCTTGTTGACCATGACCTAACTTGACTTAAAATGTCAAATTGACTTGAAACTAAACCAAACCAAAATTGATTGAAACCAAAGCTTGCAAAATATTTCAAATGTTCAACCAAGCCTAAACCAACCCATGACCTAACCCAATTAGGTCAAATGGGTCAAATTGGTCAACTTGACCCATTTGACCTAAATGAAATCAAATGAACCAAAACTAAATATAAATCAAATTAAACCAAACCAATGATATCAAACCATTCCAAAATGGTAATATGAACTTGACCCAATTCTTGGTTTGATCCAATTTGACCAATTGGTCAACTTGAGCCAAGTTGACCCATTTTGACCTAAATGGGTCAACATGAGCCAAACAATATTAAATCAACTCCAAATTCATTGAAAATTGGCACAACTATTTTAATCATGCCACCGCTAAATCAAAGTCAAAGCCAAATGTGTGAGTCACTATAGCACCTAGAGAGGGGGAGGGAGGGTTAATGGGGATATTAAAAATTTTAAACTTAAATCTTAAATTTTAATTTTAGTAGAAAATTAATTTTGATTTTATAATGACAGATACAATTCTTAATGAAAATAAAAGTACAAAGAAAAGAGAGACAATAGACTCCAAACCCCAAAGCCTACCCATGCTATTACCCCCGGCTAGAATCCACTAAATGCAAAAATAGCTTACAGGATAGTACTCTCTCTATAACGGGCGAGTAACCCTACAACAATATGTACTTCCTACAAAGTGAGAACCATATAAATTTTATAGCACAAAAAAAATATAAAATAATAAATTTTGATAAAATAAATTTCTCACAAATATGCCAAGCTATCCAGTTCAAAAAAAGATCTCACAACTTACAAATGATCACTTAAAAAAGTTTTGGCAAGATAAAATGCTCACTTAATATTGAAATAAATATCTTAAAGTGATCTTACTAAGATGTTTAAAAATAAATTCAAAATAATTTCACAATATTCTTTTACACAATAAAATAAATTTGAAGGAATAATTTATTTTATTTTTACCAAAAGATTCTTTCAATTAATGCTAATGATCACAAAGTACTTAAATAAAATGAGTATATGATAGATCTAAGTATGCTAGTAAGCTTTTAATTAAGAGAGAGATCTAAAATAAAAAATAATTTCAGACAATAATTTATTTTAAATGCTTAAAAATATACTTCTAAAATAGATCTAAAAATAAATGATCTTTCACAATAGGACTAATGAAGAAATATTTCAAGAAACCAAAATAAATTTGTAGGAAGTTAAAATTTTCAACAAGTTGAAATGGATCCTACAAACTATCACAAGAGTTTATCACAAAAAAATGATTGAGAAACTTTGATGTGAAAAATAATGTCCAAAGACTAATCCACCAAAATGTATAAATTGGATAGAATAAATAGATGGTGAAAATAGCATGAATAACTAAAAAGGATTAAGATCAAGAGAACAAACTCAAGTAATTTGAGAAAGCTTGCTTAGTTGAAGATGTTGAAGCTTCCAAACCAAGGATTTGATCTTGCAATATTGGAGAACACTTGGAAGAAAAATCAAGAATTTTTTCTTTGGAGGGATTTTGAATTTTGAATGAGGAATACTTTCATGAAGAGAATGAGGGCTATTTATAGGCGAAGATCATATTTTAAAAATATATCATGCAAATCTCATGTTATCATCTAATAATTTAATATTCAATAAAAATATAATTTATATTAAATAAATATTAAATTTAGCACCCAAAATTTGGCTATTCACATGGGTAAGTCAAAAGTAATCAAATATGGCTCTTAATATATTCAAAGAATGTAGCATGCATTCATTATAAAATTAGCTAATGTTTAGAAAATCATAATAAATTCAATTTTAATCAAAAGTGGGTCATGTAACCTCTTAAATTAAAGGAAAAAAATCCAAGGAATCAGATGAAATCGATATGAATTCTTTGATTAGAAAATGACTTTGGCTAAAATACAAAATTTTATATATTTTTGTTAATTTTGACATGTGACATGATATAATTTATATATAATCATAAATATGTTAGTTATCTTATAACCAATAAATTAAATTAAAATACTTAATTATATTAAGTAAATAAAATAATTATACTTAATAGTTTTATCATTTATTACTTTGACAATTTTAATGCTATGTATGAAACATATAATTGAATGTTAATTAAATAAAGATTTATATAAATTAACCTCATTAAAATAATATGTTAAGTTGTGAGCAAATTGATTCATGCCAATGAACTCATATGAATAGTCATATAACCCAAAATATTGTATCTTGAGCTTCACATTATCCTTTCCATTCTTCTACTCTTGTAATTTTCTCTAATGTATTAGATATGTAATTAGCAATTGATATATCTAAAACACATAAAAATATTCATTAGAACATCCAAGCATTTGTTTGTTATCATCAAAATTAATCGAATTGAACATGAGGCTAATTAAGCCAACAAAATGACCATTTTACTCCCAGGTCATAGGGTAACCTATGATCAAATTCACTTGGAATTTGATCATATTCTAACTCAAGATCACTTGACATTCTCTTAGTGGTCCATTTGGACACCAAGGGATTTGGTGCACATGACCCAATGAGTTTGGGTCAGCCAAACCCAACTCAAAGCCAAAACTGACCTACATAATGGAAATTCTCCACATGGAATCCCTCATATCCTCATTTAACACATGTGCAACTCCACACCACCTCTCCTCTACCAAAATCGAACCCCATGGGACTCCTAACAACCTAAACAACCTATTCCATGAGATCAATTTGATCAAAATGACATGTAAGCTCATGACCGTCTGATCCAAGTAGGGGGAGATATACTCCCCCTCAATTCAATTCATTGGACATAACTTGCATTCGATTGAACTCTAGGAACCTAAATAGAGCTTCCCTAAGCTTCTCCAAGATTTCTAAAGCTCATTCAAACTTCTCCTTCTCAGTTTCCTTAAGTTGAAAATAGGGGAGGTGGGAAGAAATTCTAACTCACTCATCACTCCACCAAAGGCCAATTTCTCTTGCAAGCACCATCAGGGGACCTAATCGAGCTCACCCAAATCATTTCCCAAGAATCCAAGAAGGAGGAGTTCACCGCAAGCCATTGAAGGGGAGCTTGGCCAATTAGAATATCCGCTTTATCTTAAACCCTCAAACCTTCAACAAGGCTTCATATCCACTAGACGAAGCTACCTCAACGGTTGAGAGCGCAAGTGACAGTCTCTGGCGAGGTATGAACCAAAATCGAGCTTAACTTAGAAAATTCTTGGTCCTTTGTGAAGGGAAGTGTAATCCCAATTGAATTCCATCATTGGATGTGTTTCTTATTGCTCTAGATGGCATGGGTTGAATCAGCCCATGAAGCTCTAGCTTGGATCAAGCCATGGAGGATGGACGACCTCTATCTATCATAGGCGAGGGCAGGGATGAATCATGGACCATCCATCTCGCTTGTTTTGGATGGATGATCCTGATTAAACGCTTTAGATCTAAGGATATTTTCAATAGTGAATTACCATCCATCAAGATTGACTTGGAGAAAATGCGAAGATTTTATGCTTAACGCATAGATGTGATATAAATTCACTATAAAAATCAAAAAATATATGAAGCTCATTTTATAAGGAGGAATCAATAATTTATTTCTAATTAATTTTGAATAGTAAATTTTACTTAATTAAGATTTAATTAAAAATTTAGTAACCTTAATTACTCCTTATTCATTTCATTAATTAATTCTGAACTTCTCAGACATATTTAAGGGGATGATTTCTTCCTCCCCTAATTTTCTTAAAATTTATTTTTGAGTTAATTAGGGACATCAATTAATGAATCCCTAATCACCCTCTTAATATAATTAAGGGTAATTAAGCATGTGAATAGTAATTTGATCACTTAATTAAAATAATTTAATATTGTTTAAGTGAAGAGGAGGTTTATGGAATGGGTTTGGGGGCATTTTCCCTAAGTTAATCCCTAAACTCCATTGCTTCCTTAATCCAAACCAAATTAAAGATTAATCCACTAATAATCTTAATTAGCTTAATCAAATTCTTAAAATCAATTTAAACTTAATAATAATCCTGGGTAGATCTTTAGGTGTTCAAGAGCAAGGTAAGGAAAATTATTTCCAACTCACATGTGTGGAAGGTTATGAAAGTACTTAATTAAACCCTTTAGCTTAATTAATTAATCATTAATTGTGAAATAGGCCCCTTCCTTTCTTAGGAGCATTGCTTATTTAAATTCTATGTGGTTGCATATCATATGTTGGATCACAATTGTTTGAATAATTATGTTAATGAGTTGTAAGTAAGGGGAAATTAATGGATTTAATTTACACCTTAACCTAAATCAAACATAAAATCAACTTAATGGTTCTAAAAATTAAACTAAAATAATACACACATGAGGGAAATGGGTTAGGACCAGCAAACACCCTTTTTATATTTCATAAATCAAACTCAAAATAAAAATAAAAATCTCTTTAAGAAATGTTGATTCTCTTTAAATGATCTTATTTCATAGGATTGTCTTTAGGAATTAATTAGGGTGAATGAAGTTACATGCTTACATCACTTTATTTCTTTCCAAGCATGCTAAATGTTGTTTGCCATGTGAACTCATGCATTCATACCTTTTGAAAATTCAAATTAGAATGAAATATTTTCTTTATGTCAAATTGCATGCTTTGGTTAAAATAAGAATATGAATGCTATTATCTATTAAATCAAAAATTATTTTCAAAATCTATAAATCAAAGATTATAAAATGAAAGTGATGTAGGACAAGGGTGCTTTTTATGATATGATGTTTATTACATCGATAATTCTTAAATTCTCATAAAAGAGTAATGATAAATGCACACTACTATTGAGTACATTCACAATATTATGAATTTAGTGAAGTTGAAAAGATTTTGATTAAAGTTATGTAAACCACACTAGAGATCTGAATCTTATAAGTGCAAAGAAATAATTGAAATGTTATGAACGATCTAACCTATTACAGATTTAAAATAACCAGAAATGAAGCGGGGATAAGTTGAAGTCGACCTCTACAAATAGTCATATCAGGAGATCACGTTACTTCCTTAAGTTTCTATGGGTTGTGAGCTCACACACTCAAGTAGTCCATCACTCAAGAGGAAAGCACACAGAAGAATAGTAAAAGAAATTTAAGAAGATAACTTTTATTCCAAATCCAAGTACAAAGCATTACAAGAGCCTCCCTCTTTATAAGATTGAAAGAGAGAGTTAAGAATACTCAAACCTAACTCCAAACTCAAACCTAACACTATCATAACTACACCTACCACCACCTACTACCAAACCTACCACAATTATCAAACATATCACTCATTCCACACCAACCCAAAATGTCAGACATACTACAATGACTCATGGGCCATGACATAAGAATAGCCCAATACATATAAGCTCCAGACATAAACAAAATATAAAAACCCAATAATACATAACTTAAATTATAATAAAAGGACCAATCATGGATTTAAGCTTTATGATGATGACGTCGATGATGGTGACGATGATGCCCTGCATCAGCACTCCCTGGCTTTAAAGGATTCTCCTCCTGAGAATAAAAATCTAAGTACTCTTGTAATAGTTATGAGTCTAGTTGATGTAACTCATCAAATGTAAGCCATGAATCTTCAAGTAGAGAAAGACCTTTCCAACGAACGAAAAACCTTTGAGTTCCTCCATCAGATGTGATGATAATCTGGTCTTCTAAAATTTGATCTGGATGATGTGATCTTAAGCGGCGAGATGGTATAGGAGTCGGTGATGAAGTATGAACTTGCATGTCAGTACTATTTAGAGAGGGAATGGTGTTATCCATGGCTTGCCCATGGTATAATGTTAAATCTGATACATTGAATATTGGAGAAATCTGAGCATTCATTGGAAGATCTATTTCATAAGCATTATCATTTATCTTCCTTACTACTTTATAAGGACCAGATCTCTTGAGAGTTAATTTCTCAAGAGTTCTAGTTAGAAATATCTCAGGTCTAACTTTAACAAGAATTAAATCTCCCTCATTAAATTTTATACATCATCTATGTGCATCAACATTAGCTTTATATTTATCATAACTCAGAGTAAGTTTTTGTTGAATTTCATGATATAAATTATGCATGTTTTATGCAAATGAAGATGCAAATGCACTAGACCTATATGTTATAGGAATTCAACAAGATCAATTGGTTTTCTTGGATCATAACTAGTTACAATATGAAATGACTCATACCGGTTGACTTATTAATTGAACTGTTATAAGCAAACTATGCAGTAGGAAGAACTAGGCCCCAACTAGTAGTATGATCGGTCACCAGACACTTAAGTAAATTTCTTAAGCTTCTATTAACAACTTCAGTTTGTCCATCTGTTTGAGGGTGGTAAGCTGTAGAAAATAAGAGTTTTGTGTAAATCTTTTTCCATAAAGTTTTCCAAAAATAGCTCATAAACCTTACATTACGATCAAACATAATTGTCTTAGGAAGTCCAAGTATGTGAACTATCTCACGAAAGAAAATTGTCGCAATATGTGATGCCTCTGATGTCTTATAACATGGAATGAAGTGTGCCATTTTAGAAAATCGGTCAACAACTACTAGGATAGAGTTAAAACATTGTACAGTGCGAGGTAATTCTAAGATGAAGTCCATACTAAGATCTTCCCATGGTTTGTGGGGAATTGGTAGTGGTGTGTATAGACCATAATTTTGTTTTCCACTTTTGCTACTTGGCAAGTACAACACAATGCAATGAGCAACATCTTTCTTAAGACTAGGCCAAAAAAACCTATCCTCCATCATAGCTATTGTCTTATCACAACCAAAATGACCAGACACACCTCCTGAATGAATTTCCTCAATAAGAAAATTTTGAAGTGATGAATCTGTGATACATAGTTGTGTGCCACGAAAGAGATAGCTGTCTTGTATTTGATAATCTAGACTATTAATTGAAACATCAAATTTCAAAGATTCAAAAATTTATTGAAAATCTTTACAATTAGGATAATCATCTTTAACCTTTTCGAATCCAATAACCTTCACACTCATGGTATTTAATAATGTATTCTACTTAAGGCATCCGCAACTTTGTTCGCACCGATTTATGTTTAAGAACAAAAGTATATTCTTGAAGAAATTGAACCCATTTTGCATGGCGAGAACTAAGTTTCTTTTGGGTGTTTAGATATTTAAGCACTTCATGATAAAAATAAAGTATAAATTCTCGTGAAAGAAGATAATGTCGCCAATAACATAAAGTTTGGATGATAGCATATAGCTCATGATCATATGTGGAATATTGTTGACGCACTTCATTTAATTTTTAACTAAAGAAAAAAATAGGATGACCTTCTTATTTAAGAACACCTCCAATACCAACTCAGAAGCATCACATGATATGTCAAATACTTTTTTGTCAAAATTTGGCAATTTTAATATCAGTGGACTTGTTAAAAGTTCTTTAATTTTAGAAAAGGCATCAGCAGCTACCTTTGTCCAAACAAAGTCATATTTTTTTAAGACATTGAGTTATCGGGGCCATAATAGTGCTAAATCCATGAATAAACTTTCAATAAAATGTGGCTAACCCATGAAAACTATGTACATCATGAATTGTGGTTGGGGTAGGCCACTCTTGAATAGCCCTTATTTTTTCGGGATCAGCATAGATGCCATCACAAGAAAGAATGAATCCTAAGAAGATTACTGAAGACATCATAAATGAGCATTTTTTTAAGTGAACATATAGTCTTTCTTTACGAAGCACTTCAAAGACTTGTCGTAAATGTTTCTCATGATCGCTCTTAGTTTGACTAAAAATTAAAATATCATCAAAGTAACGGCCGTAAGATATGAGCCATCACTCACATAAATGTACTTGGAGCATTAGTCAATCCAAAAGGCATTATTAGCCATTCATACAAACCATCTTTTGTCTTGAATAGTATTTTCCATTCATCACCTTCTGTCATATGAATTTGATGATATCCACTTCTAAGATCAATTTTAGAGAAAACTATTGATCCAACCATCATATCTAACATGTCATCAAGTCTAGATATGGGGAACCTATACTTAATCATGATTTTATTTATAACACGACTATCTACACACATACTCCAAGTACCATCTTTCTTTCGGGTAAGAAGAGCAAGCACTATGCATGGAGATAAACTTTCCCCAATAAATCCTTTTGCTCATAAATCATCAACTTGTCGTTTTAGCTCTGCATGTTCATTTGGGTTCATACGATAATGTGGCGAATTTGGGAGTGATGATCTAGGAATTAGCTCTATGGTATGTTGGATACTTCTTAATGGGGGAAGCTCACTAGGAAGTTCTTCAAGACAAATATCTTGATATTTCAATAAAAGTTCATGTACTTTAGATGAGAATGATTTTACACAAGGTTGATTTTCAGAGGTTAGGAAAACTAATGCAAAAATGATATTCCCATTAATCTTTTGTTGAAATTAATGTTTATTAATAATATGTAGGGATTTCTTTTCTATCTAGGAGAAGAATTTTGGGGTTGAAGTGGAGTGACCTCTTAAGCTTAAATTTAAGATAATTCTCTTACCTTGAAAATTAAAAGCATATGTATTAGATCACCCATAATTTGTGACATCCATATCAAAAGCCAAGGTCTACCTAAAAGTATATGAGCAACATCCATGGAAGAACATCACACCAAATTTTATCACTATATTCTCCTAATTGAATGGGTACAACACAACGTTGAGATATAGAGATAGAGGTCTTATCTACCTAAGAAATCTTATAAGGTTGTGGGTGGGTCTTTGGGGTGAGCTTCATCTTAGCTAAAGCATAGGTAGCAATAACATTCATGCCACTATCAATAATTAACTTACATGTCTTTTCACCACTCTTAAAATAAGTGTGGAAAATTGATGTGCGCCTCCAATCAATATTAGCTCATGGGGTAGCTAACACACAACGCATAATAGCTATATGAGACTCATCTAATGCTTCTTCTACATCACTAGCTTCTTCACAAGGGTCAACTGTAATTTGATTATCATTATTTTCATTTTATTGATCCTCATTTTCATAATCTAAGTGTAAGTTTTGACGAGGACAAGTACTTGCATAATGACCAATTTTACCACATATAAAATAAGTAATGCTAGAAGTCTTAGAACCAGATGTTCTCACTAAAGCTTTTCCTTTTTTTTCACTAAGTCCTTTAGGAACTGCTAAAGTAGGAGGGGTAACACACGATTGAGAGTTGTTTGTAGATGAAGTTGTGAATCGCTTATAAGGTTGTGATATAAGATAATGTTCAATTTGAGTCGCCACTCGAAATGCATCCTCAAGAGAATAAATTTCTTAGGTTATCATTTCATTATGAATATCAGTTCGCAACCCAGATCTAAATCTAGAGATTGTGGTGTAGTGATCCTCTCTAACATCACAACGAGTCATCAATTCATCAAACCGTGACATATACTCAATAACAGTTAAAGATCCTTGTTTAAGCATAGTCATTTCATCCATAAGTTGATCATGAAAATTTAATGGTACATATTTTTGCTTTAAAATTTCTTTCATCTCATCCCAAGAAGCAATAGGTGGTTGTCCTAATCATTGATATTTTTGTGTGAGATTAATCCAATAAGTCTTAGCATGACTAGTTAGTTTCATGCAGACAAAATGAACTTGACTTTTTTCTCGACATGGGCATCCAATCAAAATATTGGTTCTATCTACCAACCATAAGAAAATTTTAGGATCAAGTCGACCATCAAAAGTAGGTGGATCAATTTTAACCCTACAATAACATCATTTCTCTATCGAGGGCAAAAAATTAGATAATGGCTCTTCGTAATGTCGAGGATAATGCTCATAAGTATTTCGATGAGCATAACATTCATCTCATCTTAATTGTCTTCCTATTCGATGAGGTGGGTGAGAAGTACCTCATTAAACTAGGGATATTCATTAAAGTTGTTCCTAGGGCGATAAAGGAGTCTAATAGGAGAATGTGGATGAGGCGGGAGAGGAAGAGGAACGGGATCGATAGGATGACCTTCTCTCTTTTCAAGTTGGTGTTCTAGGATTGAGTTAGTTTCGGTGAATGTGTTGTAAGCCTACCAACTTTTTCTAAGGCTTCAAATCTTTTTTGGAATTCATTAAAGGTTTGGTGCATAAGGGTAAGCTTTTTTTTTTCTAGTAAAATTCATAGGAATCATGTTTTCATCTAAGGATTGATCTTGATATCTAAGACCACTATGAGTTGACATGATGATATTCTTTTAAAAGTTTTAATATAAGCAAATATTTAATTAATTTTTTTTTTGAAAAAATATGCAATGTAATGAAATCAAAGACACGATTAAAAAAAGTAAGTAAATGCCCTAATTAGATAAAAATTTTGTATATTTTTTTAACAATGAATTACAAGATTACTCTAATGCAAAAATAAAACTCAATACTGAACAAGATGTTCCCAAAGAAACATACTTGTTCTGATACCAAATATGATGTAGGACAAGGGTATTTTTTATGATATGATGTTTATTACACCGATAATTTTTAAATCCTCACAAAAGAGTAATGATAAATGCACACTACTATTGATCACATTCATAATATTATGAATTTAGTGAAGTTGAAAAGATTTTGATTAAATTATGTTAACCACACTAGAGATCTCAATCTTATAAGTGCAAAGAAATAACTGAAAAGTTATGAACGATCTAACCTATAGCAGATTTAAAATAACTAGCCGCGAAGTCGGGATAAGTTGAAGTCGACCTCTACAAATAGTTCGTCATTGTGGAGATCACGTTCCTTCCTTAGAAGTCCTCTAAAGGTTGTGAGCTCACACACTCAAGTAGTCTGTCACTCAAGAGGAAAGCACACAGAAGAATAGTAAAAGAAATTTAAGAAGATAATATTTATTCCAAATCCAAGTAACAAGCATTACAAGAGCCTCCCTATTTATAGGATTGAAAGAGAGTTAAGAATACTCAAACCTAACCAAACTCAAACTTAACACCATCATAACTACACCTTCCACCACTTCTACTACCAAACCTACCACCATTATCAAACCTACCACTCATTCCACACCTACCCAAAATGTCATATTTACTATAATGACTCATGGGCCATGACATAAGAATAGCCCAATACATATAAGCTCAAGACATATACAAATATAAAAGCCCAATAATACATAACTTAAATTATAACAAAAGGCCCAATCATGGATTTAAGCTTTATGATGATGATGTCGATGATGATGATGCCCTACATTAGAAAGTATGCTACTTATAAATATTTATAAGCTTGCATGTGGTTATAATATAGAAATGTGTTTTATGTAGTTTCTTCTCTTTTCTTAACCTATGTTTGTATAGGATTTGCAAAGTGTATAGTTCATTTGAAAAGAACATAACACTTGTTTAAGTTCATTCTTATTCACTCCCATGTCATGAATTAAGAAGGATCTTCATATTGCATATATATAAACCAAATTAAATAAACAAACAAAAATATTTTGCATGATTCTTCATCCATTCATTTGCTTTTGTACATGTACATGTATTTAAGAAAAGTGGTATATTAGTCTAGGTATCTTGAGATTCTGAGGATTTAAGTAGCCCCAAGTAGGTTTGGTGAAAAATTTCTATATAGGGAGTCACCTTCAAATCTGTGGAGAAAAATGAAAGAGACAAGCATATAGAAATTCATCTTTTTAGGATGTCATGTAGATCCGCAGATGTACTTATTCAAGTGATCATGTACGTCATCAGGGAAATAGTGTTACTATCTTGAAAGATAGAAGTCACTACCCTTTAATGGACCTAATCACCTCAATAAAGACTCCTAAGGATGTTGGGTCTGCAAATGTACCAGAGATTCTTCCCCTATTTTACATGAAAAAGTAAAGTAGGATTTATTTTAAACTAAGTTCATTAAGTTCTCTACAGGGGGAAGCCCCCATAGTTAATTATATCATAAAAAATAGGGATTCTTTAGAAAAACTCTCGATTAAGGTAAATGATCATTATCTTTGAAGAATTTAATAGGGAAGGACTATCAATCGATTGGTTGATTTTTGAAGATCAAATGAGATTGATCAAAAGAGAGAGTTATTATCGAAGCTAAAATGGAAGATAAGTAGGAGATGCACATGATGCAAGGAAACCTAGCGAGCATTTCAAACTATCCTACAGTTGGGCTTTACATTTTTGAAATTGATTTAGTCTGTCTGAATTGAATTTTTCATATAGAAATTTAAGACTTATGATTCTTAACACATCATTAAGGAAATGCCTAAGAGGTGAGGAATTAAGTTTATGGCCCACCAAGTGAAGAGCAACCTTAGAATCTAAATCTAGGGAGCTTCGCCTAGGGTTGAAAGCACAACCTAAATCTAAGGCAAAAATAAGTAATTGGTTTGTGTTCATAAGAAAGAGCAAACCAGCCGACAACTTAGACTTACAATCGCTTGGGGGTGGCCACCAACTAACTCCTCCTATGATTTTAAAAATAAGTAGGCAAGTCTTTATGCTTATGCAAGATAGCTTGGCTATTATTTATTTAGAAAGAGACTAAGTCCTTAAGCTTACTCCCTAAAGAGACTAGATCATGTAAAAGGACATGCTTCAAATGACCTAAATCTAATGTAATTCAAATTTCATTTTATTTTCATTTTGGACAATTATTTTGACTCAAGATAATGAGATTCATATGACTAATGCATGAGAAATAAGGTTATTGGCCAAAATTAGTGAGAAGGGAGGAGATGAGTTTCCACCATGGCTCTCAAAGGTCAAGCCAAGTTTCTTTAGCAAAGGTAAAAGCCCTCCAATCAAGAGTGAAATAAGATGTTGTTGTGCATGATATTATAAAAGAAATGCTCATCCAGCTAAGGGGATGCTAATTCTTTTATCTTGATTTTAAACCTAAGCTTTAGGTGAGGTTATGAGTTATTTAATTTTTATTTTGAGTTGTTAATTGGGTAAAAGATTTATTTTTTCCTAAAGAGCCTAATCCACATCCAAGCCATACATAAAGTAAGAAAGAAACTAGTAAAAGCATGCCACTTAATGCAAATGCTAAATAAATCATCAACCAATTTATAAAGCTAATCACAAAAAGAATAAAAGGTCGTTGTGGTCGGGCACCATCACACAAACCCAAAATATCAAATTAGGTAACCGAGCTCTACCCATATATAATGCAGATTACAAATGAATTAAATTACAATTAAGTAAGGAATTCATTGTTATGGGGGTCTTCAAGCTCCATTTCTTCTTTCTTCTTTTCTTCTTTCTTCTTTTCTTCTTCTTCTTTTTTTTTTCCTCTTCTTGGTTCCTTAGATGGTTGGAAGGTATATTCATAAGATAGGATCTTATGACCAATGCACATCCTAATCCCATAACAATCATTCTAAAATCCTAATTGCACAAATTTACATGAAAAAGAAGAGTGAAAATCTAACTAACACCTGTAAAATAAAGGTTAGCTAAAATAAACCATAAATATCCCAAGCATGTATATTAGAATTATCACCCCACACATGGGTGACTAAGTCCACCTGGCCTATTGGATTATGCTTAGGGGTATAAAGCACCTACAAGTAAAAGCATTTATATTTTTATTTATGATAGCGCCCCTTAAGCACAACCCTTACAGAAAAGAATAGTTAAACTAAGAGCATCCTACCATTCATTCTATAAGCATACACCCTAACATCTATTCTAAAACATATATCACAAAATAAAACAAACATCAAACCATACACCAACTTAACCTAAAGCTAGAAGTGGTGACTTAGGCTAATGTGTGTGCTTTGAAGGTTTGTGCGGTATGCTTAGCTATGGCTTTAGGTTCAAATTTTCTAATTGGAAAAACATGTTCAACTTAGAGGAGGGTTTCATTTAAGTTGTTTAATTATTTTGGGTTAATTTTATTTCATGTTTTGATTAAGTTCAAGTAAATCCTACAATTAATTACTAAGTTATGAAGAGAGGGAAAGAGAAGGAGACTTCTCTTTCCTTCCCTAACCTAAGTAATTTCTAAAGAAGATTCACATTTTAGTTCTGTTTAGGTGAATGTTTTGATTAAATATTTTAATTAATCCTATATTTAGATAAACTTTAAACAAACCTATTTAAAAAGAAAAATATTTTAAGATTAAATAAAATGAATCAAAATTTACATAACACACATTACTTCATTTCTTTCTCAACATATATAACATGAATAAGCCTCAACCTCGGGGTTGTCCAGACTAATATATCACTTTCCTTAAATACAAACATATGTATAAAAGAAATCAAATGAAAAAAGGAGAATGCAAAAGTTATATTAATGGATTCATTTAGTTTATGCAATTTATGTATGCAAGTATAGGTAACCCTTCTTAAGTGATAGCATAGAGATGAATAGGATATGGAATTAAGTGAGTGTTAGGTCCTTTTCAAATGATCCATATATCTCACCAAATTCCTATTCAAAACTATGCTAATCAAAAAGGAGAAAGGAAACCTATGCTAAGCATACCTTTATATTCTTTCACATGCAAACTCATAATTAAAATATAGGTAGCATACTTTCATATTTGGTATTTTATTTACATGTTTTGAAAATAATTTGAATTTAGTAGTGATAATAGCCACTCATATTTCTACTTTAGTCAACACATGCAAATTTGATATAAAGTAAATAATTTCATTTTTAAATTTGAATTTTGAAAAATCTGAATGCATGAAATCACATGACATACAAATTTAACATGTTGGGGAAAGACTTAAAATAATGAAAGCATGTAAACAAACTCACTTTTATTAAATTCTAAAGACATTCTTATAGAATAAGAAAGTTTAAAATAAATGAAAGTGTATTCATTATGATTTTTGTTTAGTTTGAAGTTTGATTTAATTTTAAAAAGGTGAGTTAAGTTTGCTGTTCATAACCTATTCTCATATGTGTTTGATATTTTGTTTAATTTTTAGATAATTAGATCCTTTTTATATATTAATTAGGTTAAGGTATGAATTAAGTAACTTAATTAACCCTTACCTACACCACCTTAGAATAATTAACCAAATAATTATGAGATAATGAGATGACATAAAAACTTATGAGAATTTAAATTTGCAATGCACCTAATAAAAAAGGCCTAATGCAATTTGGCTCATAATTAAAAGTTAATTAAGCTAACGGGTTTAGCTTAAGTAATTTCAAAACACCCTTTCATACATATGAATTGAGTTTTGATTTTCTTAATTGAACTTAAGTTATTAAACACCTAAGAATCTACCCAAAGTAGATTAATTAAGTTCTGAAACTTTTTAGAATTTTTAGAAATTAATTAAGGGGATAATTAATGAATTAACCCTTAATTAAGAGTAGATTAAGGAGAGAAGAAGGGGTTTAGGGAATAGCTTAAGGGAAATGCCCCAAAATTATTTTCTAAACCTCCTATCTACTGGATCTGACCTTAATCAACCCTAATCATGAATTAAAACCACTAATCATACCTAATTATCCTTAATTACATAAGGAGGGTAATTAAGAAATCCATTTGTAATTCTTCTAATCAAGCTTTCAATAAATCTTAAAAAAATTAGGGGAGGTAGAAGTTATCCCTTAAATCATACCCAAGAAATTTGGGATTAATTAGAGGCTTAATTAAAAAGTAATTATCAAAATGAACCTTCGAATAAAACCCAAAATTATAAAAAATTACAATTCAAAACCTATTGAAATTAATTTTAAATTAATCTAAATTGAATTATCTTTCCAAATAATTTTATTTCATATTTTTTTGAATTTTGTAGAGAGAGTTATGAATTTTTGAAGATCCCTAGATTATTTAGCATTTAATTAAACATTCTAATTAATCCTATAGCTCATGACGCGATGCGTGGCAGCGGTGGTCAGTGCACTTTACATGCGTCGCACCGTGAGGGATTCACTTAAACATCAAATCCCAAAGGCTATGGCGATCTGCCATAAAAGATCGAGCCGAGATCTCCCCGTGGTTTTAAAATAAATAAAGGATTTTCTAAACGTGTATTTAATCTCTATCGTCCATCCAAAATGCATGGATGGATGGCCAGAGATCTATCCCTATCAATCTCTTTAAAAAATGGAGACCGTCCACCTTTACAACCATGATCTGAGCTCGATTGAGCTCAGATTAAATTGAAAATCAACCCACACCATCTAAGCATGGGTACAAGCACATCTAATGGTCAAAACTCCATGGAATTAAAGTTTCTTTCACAAAGCTCTACACCACATTGAGTTTAATTGTTGGAAAATGGCATACCTTGTTGGAGGTGATCACCAACGCTCGATTCCCTTGGAGGAGCTTTGTCATGTTGAGATGAAGCCTTGCTGAAGTTTTGAGTACTTGAGGTTGAGTGGATTGCTCTATGGACCACTTCCTCCTTTGCTAGCTTGCGGCTTAGATTGAGCTAGGTCTCCCCTTGCCTTTGGAACTTTAAAGAGAGCTTGGCTGCACTTGACTTGCCTCTCTGATGGAGTGTATGAGGGGAATTTGGTGGAAATTGAGTATGGAGAAAGTTGGCTCTTCAATTTTCCTCCCCTATTTTCATTGTTCAAAAAGCAAGAATAGGAAAATGGCTAGAGCTCTAGGAAGCTAGGGATCACTCTTTTCTTACTCTCTAGTACTCAATCAATGTATTGAAATTGAATTAGGGGGAGTATATCTCCCCCTTGAAGGATCATACGTCATCCATCCGCTTGCCATTTTTGATCGATGGAGCTTAGGCAGTGGGTTATTTGAGGCTTTGAGTGGATTGCCAACCTCCCATGTGCTTGAATTTGAGTGGGAGAGGGAGTTTGAATTTGGAGTTTTGCCCATGGGTGGGTTTGGTCTAGGGGCCAATTGACCCACCCACCATTGGGTTGGGTGCACCACTCTTCATTAGGTCCCTTGAGCTTTAGGAAAGCCTGGATATGAAGAGGGTATGACCAAATTACCCATGGATTAAGCCAAAATTTGTTCTATGGCCTAGGGTCATTTTGCTATTTTTCACTTTGGATATGTTGGGTATGTGGAGAAACTAGGTTTGGCCAAGTTTCATGAGATTTGGAATTCATTTGATAGTTTGGCTCATGTTGACCCATTTAGTCAAAATGGGTCAACTTGGGTCAAGTTGACCAATTGGTCATATTGCAAGGGTGGGTCAAGTTCATATGACCATTTGAAATGTTTTGGTGGCTTTGGTTTGATTCAATTTTGTCTTGTTTTGAATTTAGCTCATATGACTTCATTTAGGTCAAATGGGTCAAGTTGACCTATTTGACCCATTTGACCTATTTGCCAGGGTAAGGTTTAGTTAGGCTAGTCATATGGAGTGGATTGGTATCTTTGTTTCCAATTAATTTTGGTTAAGTTCAAATTTGGCTCAACATGACCCCTTTAGGTCATGTTGGGTCTAAGGTCAATTGGGCTAGGTTAGGTCTAGTTGGCCAATTGAGGCTTTGATTAAGTTCCACAAGTGATTTGGAATGAACTTGACCCATTTTGATCAATTTGGCTTAGATCAAGTTTTGACACATTTTGACCCTTTAGGTCAAAATGGGTCAACTTGGGTCAAGTGGCCAATTGGGCTAGGTTAGGCTCAAATGTTGACTTGGTCAAGTTTAAACATAGGTCATGAGTGAACTTAGATCAATGGTTTCAATCAATTTGGCATATGATGGAATTTGGCCATGTTAGGTTTCATTTTGGGCTAAGTGTTGACTTGGTCAACATTTAGGTTTGACTTAGTTTGGCCCAATTTGATTGATTGACCATCCCATGTTGATTGTTGATCATGATGAGAGGCATAGATGAGTTTGGTTCAATCCAATTTGGTTAGGATTAGAATTTTGCTCATAAGGGTACTTTAGGTCACTTTGGGTGAAGTGAGCCTAAGTGGGTCAAATGGCTTGGTCAAAGCTTGATTTGAGTTTGATTGAACTTGTATATGGAATTATAATTGAAATATAAATCCATTTGCAAGTGATTCAAAGTCAAATGGGTTTTGATTCATTTGACAATTTCATATTCAAAGGGTGAACATGAAAGGATTTAGGGTTTGGTTTTTGAATTGATTTTTGATTTGGTGATTTAAGTTTAGATTTATATATGGATTCATTATTGTAGGGTTGTTTGAATCATGAAGAAAAATCAAGAGTTTGGCTTGATTTAAAGTTGATTTGGCTAAGTTCAAGATTTTGACTTAAAAGGCATAGGTTGGATTTTGAGTAGATTTGAGTTTCATTTTGGGTAGTTTGATTGTTTTTGAATTTATATTTCATTTATATATGTGAATATAAATGAGAATATAAATTGATTATGAGAAAATTTCAAGGGTTTGAAGTAATTTGATCATGATTTAGGCTAAGTCCATTAAAGAGAATTTAAAGGACTTGGGAAATTTTGGAGTTTAGATTTGAATTTTGGAATTTAGTTTGATGATTTATATTTATATTTTATTAATATATGTGAATATAAATGAGAATATAAATGAGTTATGAGAGAATCACATGAGTTTTATTTGGTTTGATCAAGATTTTTGTTAAGTCCTTAAGGGAAGACTTAAAGGAATTGAGAAAATTTTAGATTTTGAATTTTATTTGAGGGTTTGATTTGATTGATTTATATTTATATTTTATTTATATATGTGAATATAAATGAGAATATAAATGAATTTTGAGAAAATCCCATGAGTTTGAATTGATTTGATCATGATTTAGGCTAAGTCCATTAATGGAAAATTAAGGACTTATGAAAATTTTAAATTAGGAATTTAATTTTTTGCATTTAATTTGATTGATTTATATTTCATTTGTATATGTGAATATAAATGAGAATATAAATGAGTTTTGAGAAAATCCCATGAGTTTGAGTTAGTTTAGAGTTGATTTTGGCTAAGTCCATTAATGAAAAATTAAAGGGACTTAGAGAATTTCATGAATTGAATTGGAATTTTGAGTTTAGTTTGATTGATTTGAATTTATATTTCATTTATATATATAAATATAAATGAATTATAAGAAAATCTCAAATATTTGAATTGGTTTTGATCATGATTTTGGTTAAGTCCTTAAAAAGGATTAAGGACTTAGAAACATTTTGACTTAGAAATTTTGATGGATTTTGATCATGGGTTTCAATCATAGATTTCAATCATGGAGTTTAATCATGGAATTGATTTGAGTTTGGAGAAAATCAAATGAGATTGATTTGGAGTTTGACTTGGATGAAGGAAAGTGAGAAATAGTTTAAGCTAAGGGTAGGTAAATTTTCTAACACCACTAAGGCATGACCTATTCCTATGGCTAACTCTTCTAAGTATTCTAAGGTTAGGTTGAGTGTCCACCTAATCACTAGATGTGTCTTAATGCTAAGGAACTCTTAAAGTCTAAGAGGAGTCCTATGTCTAAGATGGAGGGGTTGAGAGCTCATCCTAAAAATGAGATCAACAGTAGGTCTTGTATCTTACACTGCTGGTGTAGAAAATAATAGCACCGTACTCACTTATGTCTTTCATACATATAAATGTGCTTGATTAATGGATAAAAGAGTCCTTCTCTTCAACTTAACCAAAATCATGCATCATGAAACATCCAAATTTTCTAAGCAACATCTCTTAGCATTCATCATTATGGTGTGTTAAAACTTGCATTGCATGTATAGATATGCTTAGGATTTGTTCATGTGCATGATACATATGTTGGAAAAAAATAAATGGTTGTGTGTTTTGTGATAAAATTCACCTTAATTAATCCTAAGATACCTTTCTTATTGAATAGGTTTGTTTAGGGTAAATCTAAACTTAGGAATAATTAAAACACATAATAGAATATTCACTAAAGAAAAATCACTAATGAATCTATCTTAGAAATTATTTAAGGTAGGGAGGAAAGAGAAATACTCTTTCTTTTCTTCTCTTCACAATCTTTAGTAATTAAATATAGGTTCATTCAAACAAAATCAAATCATTAAAAAAAATGGAAAATCAACTAAATTACTTAAATTGAAACCACCCATCTAAATTGAATCTGTCATATTTAGAAAACTTTAATCCTAGAGCCTACCTGAGACATGCCACACAAGCCTTAAAAGGTACACACATTAGGCTTAGGGCAGTGCATGGTTTGATGCTAATTTTATTTTGTGATGTAATATTTTAGTCTGGATGTTAGGGGTGTAGGTGATGATAGATCGATCTTAGTATAATCATTGTCTTCTGCAGGGGATTGTGCTTAAGGGGTGTTGTAATAAAAATATAAATGCTTTAGCTGTGCAGGTTGCTTATTCTGCTAAGAATAATGCAAAATAGGCCAGGTGAACTTGGTTACCCAAGTGTGGGGTGTTACGCCCAATTTATTCATATACATGCTTGGGATGTGTGGTGTGTTTAACTAATCTTTATTTTGCAGGTTTTAGTTAGATTTACTTTTCCCATTTTTCATGTAATTTTGCAATTAAGATTTGGAATGAATGTTATGGGGAAGATTAAGGTGAACATTATTCATATGCACCATGTGAAGCCTTGGAGCAACAATATCCCAACCAACCAAAAGAAGGAAAGAAAGAAGAAAGAAGGAATAAAGAAGAAAGAAGTAAAGAAGAAAAGAAGAAATGAAGAATGAAGACTCCCATAACATGAATTTATTTTTTATTGTAATTAACTCATTTGTAATCCGGGTTGTATAAGGGTAAAGCTCAGCTACACATTTCTTTTCGGGTTAGTGTGTTGGATCCAGACCACATAGGCCATTTATTTTTCTGCGCCAGCGTTATAAATTGTTTGATGTTTATTTAGTTTGTGCATTAAAATGACATATTTTTCCTTGTTTATTCATTTCTTTGATGAATGGCCTCGATGAAATTAGGCTCTTAGAAAAAAATAAATTTTCTATCCAATTAATCAACTCAAAATTAAAAAAATTAACAACTCATAACCTCACCTAAAGCCTAGGTTATAAATCAAGATAAAAGATTTAGAAATCCCTTAGGTGGTTGTTGTATGTTTCACATCATGCATAGAAAATATCTTGCTTGACTCTTGCTTATGGAGGGTTTCCACCTTTGCTAGGGAACTTGGCTTGACTTTGAGAGCCATGGTGGAAACACACCTCATTCTTGTTGATTTTGGCCCATAATCAATTTCTCATGCATTAGGCATATGAATCTCATAGCCCGTGTCAAATTAATTATCAAAAAATGAAAATAAAATATAACAAAAATTTGCATTGGATTTAAGTCATTATTCATGCCCTACACGATCTAGTCTATTAGGGAGTGTGTTTAAGGACTTAGTATCTTTCTAAATAAACAATAGCCTAGCTATCTTACAAATACATATGACTTTCCTGCATGTATTTAAAATAGTAGGAGGAGTTAGTTGGCGACCACCCCTAGGCAGTTGTAAGTACAGAGTCGGGTGGTTTATCTTCTCTTGTGGAGGTAAACCATATGCCCATTTTCGCCTTAGATTTAGGTCGTGCTTTGTCCCTCAGCCAAGCTCCCTAGATTTAGATTCTGAGGTTGTTGTTTCCCTATGCAAGCTACAAGCATAAATCCTCACCTCTTAGGCATTTTTATGATCTTGTATCAAGGAATTGTAAGTCCTAGATTTCTAATAAAAAATTCAATGCAAATAAATAATTCTTTTGAATTTTAAAAATATAAAGCCCAACCATAGGATAGTTTGGGATGCTCGCTAGGCTTCCTAGCATTGTGAGCATCTCCTACTTATCTCCCTTTGGTTTCAATAATAGGTCCCTCCTTTTGATCCCATTTGATCTTCCAAAAATAACCAATTGACTGATAGTCCTATCTTTAAAATCCTTGGAGACAATGATCATTTACCTTAATTAAGAGTATTCTTAAGGAATCTCATTCCTTAAGATGTAATTAACTATGGGGCTTGCCTCCATAGGAAACTTAACAAACTCAATTTAAAATAAACTCTACTTTACTTTTTCATGTAAAGTAAGGGAAGAATCTCTGTACATCTGAAGACCCGTCGTCCTTAGGAGTCCTTATTAGGTGATTAGGTCTATTATAGGATGGTGACATCTATCTTTCGAGATAGTACACCTTTCCTCAATGTCGTACCCGATCTCCCTAATATGAACATTTGGATCTACGTGGTGTGCAACAAAAAAGATTTCATTTTGTTTTCATTTAATTCATTTTAGATGAAGATTAAAGATAAAAATTTATCACAGATTTTTCTAGCAACTCCGCTAGGGAGGATTCCTCTCTCTATCTTTGATAAATGATTATTGTCTTCAAGTATCGATAGTGGATTTATACTTTGTATGAGTATGAGACTATCCTTCTTTTTTGTTGGCACTTAGTTTATTTCATCCTTAAGCTAAGCTAGCCAACATCCTTTAAGGTTTAGGACCTCACTTCGTGTAGGTCTTAAAACCCATATTGCGTTCCCCAATAGGTGAAAATAAAAATTTAATAAAAATATAATTAAATACTTCCTTCGTACCATTTCTATGGTAAGGTAAGATTCATTCAAAAAATAAAGAAAATTGTTTTCAAACACCTCACATAGCATATTCAAATTTGCTAAGTGAGTAAATTCCAAAATCATAAATCAACACAAAATCAATTGACCTTTTACTTTAACATACTCAAATTTATTAAATGAAGGGTCCCCAAACAATAAAAAATAATAAAATTTAAATATGAACCAATGAAAGCATCAATCTTTTCAAAATATTTGACCATTTTCAATATACAAAATTTTGTTGAAAATGGATCCTAAATTCAAAAATCTCTCTTCTAATTCTAAACTCAAAATCTTTCTCCAAATTCAAAGAGCCCCACTTAACATATCCAAATTATTGAGTGTGGGTTTAAGTTATAAAAACAAATTAAAGCAAAGATTTGATTCAGGTTTGTTTTTCTAATTGTAGTAGTTTGACCCAGTTTCGGTCAGTTTCCTTCAGTTCAGTTCAGTTCAGTTTAAATGGCAGCCCAGAAGTGCGTGTTTATTTTTTATTTTGGGATGGATTTGGCCATGGATGGCCTCTCCCACAATTTTTTGCTCACCTCATTCATTTTGAGGTTTGAGGGGGCTAGGATCACGAGGGGACCACCCTCACAACCGTTGTGAGTGCGAGATCGGTCGATCATCGAGAGATGTCTTTGTCGAGTTTGCCAAGAGGAAGGTTGTAGAAGTTCCCATAGTAGTAACAGTTACAACGCCAATGCATTCAGTGGTTCCCATTTTTGCCCTAGTACGGGCTAGCACCCAACCGTAGGCATCCTCCAAGGGGAAGGCTCCCCTGATCCCAGGGATAGTCTCCTCCATCTATGAGGTATGAGTTCTCGTGCTGCTTCTGCTAGCAAGACCCAGCATTGCAATCGATGTCATAAGATTAAGTGGCATCACGAATGCATAGCTAAGGAGCTAAAGGCAGCAGAGGAGTTTCACAGGATAGTCTCTCCTCTTATCACAGAGAATAAGTTTCACCCCCTCTCTGGATTTAATGGAGAGAAAGATAGTTTCACCTCCACCTGTAGTCACTTTGAGGCTCCTACCAGAGATAGGAGGAGGTCGTATGCTGGCCTTAGATCAGTTATGCATCAAGTAGGCGGAGCTTTTAGATGATCAAAATCTGGGGATCAATTTGATTTACATTCTATCATCCCTCATAGTGGAGGGGAGCACATTAGATAGGAGAGGGCTAGGAAGGCCCTGCATCGCATGACAGAGAGAGGAGGTATAGCGAGTCTCACTCATGGAATTTCTCAGTACCCACGCCATCATGACATAGCATTGTATTGCTGAGTAATACACACCATAGGAGAGGAGCTCATGTACAGAGAGAGTCAGTGGTGCCACCACCACACCGCTCTACTCCATGCCCACCATCTCCAGTACAAGTTCCATCATCCACTGTTCCAACAAAGGTTATTATGGTGAAAATTTTCATTTCTAAGGGTATACTTCCATCTTCAATCTACGTGGATAAAATGAAGATATAAATATACTCTTTGCATTTGGACACCATGTAGATTCACATATATTCTTATTAGGGTGATCAGGTATGATGTTGAGGAGAGGTGTACTATCTCAAAAGATAGAAGTCACCACCCTACAATGGATCTAATCACCTAAATAAGGACTCCAAAGGACAATGGGTCTACATATGTACCAGAGCTTCTTCCCTACTTTACATGGAAAAGTGAAGTAGAGTTTATTTTAAACTAGGTTCGTTAAGTTCCCTACAGAGGCAAGCCCTCATAGTTAATTGCATCCTAAGGAATGAGATTATTTAGGAATACTCTCGATTAAGGTAAATGATCATTGTCTTCAAATATTTTGAAAAGGTAGAACTATCAATCGATTGGTTCATTTTAAGAGAGTCAAGTGAGAACGATCAAGAGGAGGGAGTTCTTATTGAAGCTAAATGAAAAACAAGTAGGGGATGCTTAAGATACTAGGAAGCCTAGTAAGCATCCCAAACTACCTTATAATTGGGCTTTACATTTTTGAAATTGAATTAATATGTTTGAGTTGAATTTTCATTAGAATGCTAGGGCTTACAATTCCATGGTACAAGGCTATGGAAATGCCTAAGAGGTGAGGATTTATACTTATAGCCCGCAAAGGGGAGAGGCAATCTCAAAACCTAAATCTAGGGATGTTTGGTGAGGGCCAAAAGCACGGCCTAAATTTAAGGTGAAAATGGGTATTTGGTTTACCTCCATAAGAGAGGATAAACCACCCGACTATTAGACTTATAACCCCCTGAGAGCGGTCGCCAACTAACTCCTCCTACGATTTTAAAATATTTAGGCAAGTCTTATGTTTATGCAAGATAATAATGTTATTATTTATTTAGAAAGAGACTAAGTCCTTAAACACACTCCCTAAAGAGACTAGATCATGTAGGGCATGAATTCATGACTTAAATATAATGCAAAATTTTTACATATTTTATTTTCATTTTGGACAATCATTTGACTCAAGCTATAGGATTCTTTATGCCTAATGCAGAAGTTTGAGGTTAATTAATGGAATAATCAGAGAGTAATTAGCTTAATTACATTCCCAATAAAACCCAAATTGAAAAAATAATACTGTTCAAAATCCATCAAAGTCAATTTTATAACATTCTACATTCAATTATCTTTCATAAGAAATTTATTTTATATTTTTCTAATTTGTCAACACTTAGATATGAATATTTGAAGTTTCCATGATTAATTAGGTAATTAAATCCCTAATTATATAGCTAATCCCATCGGTGCCACGTGGAGGCCGACCGCAGCTTTCCACATGTCGATGAGAGATGCTATTTAAATTCGTAATCACATCGATTGGCGGTGCTATCTTTCTCCGTCCGTCCGATCAAGGATCGAATTACTGACATTAAACCCACGGAATTAAAGGATTAATTCTGGGATCCAACGTGTTTTAATCATGGCCTCCCATCCAAAATGCGTGGATGGATGACCCATGATTCATCCCTGAGTTCTCCTACGGGAAAGGGGAGCCATCCACCTTCCATGGCAAGATCCGAGCTCGATTGAGCTCGGATTGAACTCAAAACTTACCCACACCATCATCATGCAAGGAGATCACATGCAATGGAGATCACATCCAGCGGCTAGTTTCTCATGGGATGAAACTTCACTTCACAAAGGACCAATAGGAGATGAAATTATGCTCGATTTAATGGCACCTGTGGAGGCTATCAATTCTCGATTCTCTTGAAGTAGCCGTCAGTAGAGATGAAGCCTTGTTTAAGGTGTTGTTGAAATTGGATGGATCTTCTTATAGGCCAAGTTCACCTTCAAGTGAGCTCGGTCTTGATCAAGAACACTCCTCCCTTGCTTGGAGAACTTGAATAAAGCTTAGAGTTAGTTTGATTTGATCCTCTAAGAGTGCTTGAAGGAGGAATTAGATTGGTTTTGAGTATTGGATGAGATGGAATTCAAGCGGAGCTCCCTTATTTTCAGTCTATGAAAACCAAGAAATGGGAAATTCAAAATCACTCTAGGAAAATTAGGGAGACTTGGAAATGGTTCCTCTGGCTTCCCTCAGCTCAATCGAATTAGAGACTGATGAATTGAAATGAAGTTAGGGGAGTATATCTCCTTCTAGAGCAATCAGACGGTCGAGCCTCCCTTTACCATTTTTGATCAATTGACTAGATTGGATTAGTTTGTTAGGCTGTTAGGAGTTTCACTATTGACCTCACTTTTGGAGTGAGCTCTTAACATTCTCTTAGACTTAGTAATCTTCTAGACACTAAGATTTTCTTAGTCATAAGATCCCAGTGATTAAGTGAACTTAACATGCTAAGACTTAGAATGATTAATCATAAGATTAGACTATGCCTTAGGGCTTAAGAAAATTACCTATCCTATAGCCTAAACCTAATCTAGATACACTTTCTTAAAATCAATCAATCCTTTAATCATTCCATTCCAACATCACAATCAAAACCATCAAGTAAATCATTCAAAATCAAATGAAAATTAAAATTAATTCATTGATCGATGTTAACAAATCATGAGATAATTTAACTCTAGTTGTAATACCTAAAAATTAAAGTTCAAGTTTGCTCAAAAAGATTATTCACAACTTTAATAAATTATTTGAATCAAATATAATTTTAGTCAAATTTAAGCCTAAATTAAATTTAATCATGATTTGAATATTAATTCACTATATATATAATAAATAATAACGAACAAAAAAAATTTAATATAGACCTAATCCATTTGAAATTTAAAATAAATTACCAAAAAAGAGAGAAAGATTAAACCAATTCTAAACATCAAACAAAATTTATTCAAAATTAAATCAAAATAATTAACTACTAAATAAATAATAAAAATAATCATTAATTATGGTATATATATAATTTATAAACTTCAATTAAATTAAAACTATAATTATACAAAATTATTAAAAATTGTGAAGATTTATTAAAAAAAATCTAAAAAAAAGAAAAAAGAAAAATTCCATCTTTTAGTCACGTAAAATCAAAGGAATATATATATGTATATATATATTTATCAAATATGTATGCTACTATTCTCACGCCAAATTTATTTCTTATAAAAGAGAAATAATAATAATAATAATAATAATAATAATTTTGAAAATCACTCTTCTATTAAAATCGGCAACAACATTAAATTTTATTTTATTTTATTATTATTATTATTATTATTTACGTGAATCTCAAACAAGTTTATTTATTAATATTTTGAAAACTGTTCTCCAATTTTCTTTTAAAAAAAAACTTATCTTGCGCACTTGAGCACGTGAGACTAGTTGGGGACAGAAAAAAGCTGTCTCTTTCTCTCTCTCTCTCTCTCTCTCTCTCTCTCTCTCTCTCTCTCGGCTATTGCTATCAAAAAAGCACGAAACAAAAAAAAGGAAGAGGTCCAGTCCCTATCTCATCTTCCTTCACATGACGACGGGCTTCTAGTCCAAATCGGCGACCACTTCACTTGCCGATCTCCCTCTTCCTCCAGCAGCGAGAGTTTCTTTTCCCTCTTAAACTCCGAGAAATAGCAGCCCTTCACATGAATGACAGGCATATACTCCAAACCGGCGACCGCTTCACTTGCCGATCTCCCTCTTCCGTCCTAGCCAGGTTCTGCCGGCCGTGACTCCTGCATTTCCTGAAGGCCGAGACTCCATCGCAACCCATGGATGAATGCACATCTCCGCATCCTCAACTATCTGCTTCTTCAGTCAGCCTTACATGTAAGGAGAAATCAATTTTTTTAAATTAAGTATCATTAGAATATTAATTAGGTAATTAAGTATTATTAAAAAAAATTTAAGAATAAGTACAGTAGCCTAATTAGTGGACTATGGCTGATTCGGAGCGTGTGTGCATGAAATTAGTCGATTCTTGCTTAGATGTTTTTTTTTATTTACAAAGTATCTTTGATTTACAAAGCTTGAGATATAAGTATGGTATTAAGTCAAAAATAATTCTTGTTGTGCAAAGTATTTTGACAATTTTGATTTGCATTCCTTCTAATAATTATTTTATGATTTAAACATAAATATTAGTAAGCACACTTGTATCTTCTATATTTAGATTTATGTTTTAGTGACTTGAGTTTAGTATATTGATTGATTTAGCTTGTGAAGTTGAGTTAATCTTTAATATTGTGCTTTTTTATAATAGATTCACTTATTAACTTTCTTACTTAATTTACACCTTAATTCATTTGTATAGTGACAAACTTTAAAACAAATTTATTTTATTACAAGTTTGTAAGCTAAAATATTTGAATGTCATACAACACAAAATAGCAGGTGAAAGAGTTGAGTAGAAATAGATAAAAAGATCAATGAATGAAATAGATAAAAGAAAGCGTAGTGAGCACAAATAGACTATCTAAACATCTAACGCCTCCGTCTGCGAATCGCACCACTCCAGTGTGTGCGTGGGTGCAGGATGGCGGTCATCTAATGGTGACCCTCCAGTGCAAGATCTTCGGCAGTCTGCGTCGGATTGTCCTGTGCTGGAAGATAGGTGGCTGTGACTCATACGTAGGCTGATATGTGGAATGACCTGGATCAGTATACGTAGATGAACCTGAATCCACATAAGTAGATGGCTCGACGCTCTAGTCATGATGTGCGACACCCTCTGTAGGCACCGAATCGTAATATGTGTCCCCGATATGTACACTCGATCCGGTCTCGCATAACGGTCATTCGATCAAGCGCATCCACGTGGCTTCGTGGTCATCCATATGAGTATGGTGGAAGATGTCCGAATTGAGTTGTGCTCCTACACGAGAAATAGTATGAAAAATTACTTACATAAATATTGAATTCAAATGAATACTTATATTAGCACTTACATAAATACGCTCCAGCTCGACATAGTAAGTGTTGGATCTGTGACGGGTAAATATCTGAGAAGCTCACGATCAACGACCCATGTCTTGTCCCAATAGGCATCCTGTCAACTTCTTCATCTAATCCCTCGACGAGGCAATCCCTCTCTCAAGCGGCTAATGTGTATGGTCGATCACTTTACCTCGACCATCGATCCTTTTGAAACTAGGATCAGCGGGTACATCTACTCGGGAATGAGGCGGCGGCCAACATTCTATCGGTAAATGCCACTCAACCCTCTTCCAGCTGATCAGAGGGACTCGTGATAACCATATCTCAGAACCCGATGAGCATGTATCTGATAGACGTGCCGTGATTTGCTTTCTCCGGATCACCGCACATATTAAAAATTATGTTAAATTAGAACATGCATTACAGATACTTGAATTGAAGTGTTATCTGCAAGTCCAACTTGAGTAAGCCACAAGCCATCTAGCTCATTTCTGTATACTGCAACGTTCTCCATTGACTGCTGGTGAACATACTTCTTGTTCCATCTGTACACACTACACAGTTTAAACACATGTATAAGCTAAAAATTTGGAAGTACATTTAACAAAATATACCTCAACCTAATGCTGAGATCGTCAAGCTGGGATATGACATAATGTAGAGTCGGTCCCACATGAATATGCTCCCAAGACCATATCAAGAAGGTGAAGGGCCGACCATGTTGGCCTAGTAGGCTGGTCTCGTCTGACTCCCTATCTGGTGGGCTAAAAGCTGCGCACCCATAGCCATCATCTTGAATGTATCCGGGTCCTCTAGTAGTGATAGATCTTTGCGGGTGGACCTCGAACTGATGTCCGTAGTAAGAAACAACCATAAGAAATAGAATGTAAGCAGCGGTGCCAAAAAACTCGCGGGCTGTATGACTCCGTAAAAGTCCATCTCAATCACCTCAGCGGCATGCATGTCTATGCGTGTGCCTGGCCCATCATGAATGTCAACCTGATGTGTGGACTAATCAGGTCATGATACATCACGCGTCGACATGGGGTGTCGTCCCCAATCATCGCGATGTCGAGCCAAGTGTCCCATCTCCCTCACCAATCATAATTGTGCCTATGATAGGTGGCCCATCAATCCGTAGTCTCAGGATCATCGTCCATCATAGTCATCTCCACCGGCAAGGTGGAAGTTATTGGTCTCTGAGACCATCTCAAGCGTGATGATGATATAAAGCGGCTAACAGTGTAGGCCCACCTACTCTAGCCCACGGATGAATCGTCTTCAAGTGATAGGCCACTCCTTCAACATAAGCAAGTGTGACGCGGCCTCAAGTACAGTGCTCTGTCAAAAAAATTTGTCATTAACCAACATAAAAGGTAAGTAGACATAACATAAAAACATAAATTAAATATTACTTACGATGTCGGGTGGCGGATGACCCATGTAGGGAGGCAATGCTAGGATGAACCTTAGTAGGTGTCTGCTCCAACGGTGGGGTGGCCTCCCTAGCATGGCTACGTCTCCGTCTTCTAGCTGGCGGATGATGCTCCTTTGCCATCGTACTTGTCAAAAAAATAAGCGCACAAATTAGTAACGGGCTGAAACAACTACAAAGGCCATTATCTAGCAAATCAACTCTGAATGATCGGCTAGACTTGTCAAAAACTTACATCTCACGTGGGTTGATGTTCACAGGTTCAGGGAAATGTCTAGACTTCCTTTCAGTACGCTGTAACATTGTGGATCCCATTTGGGTGAAAATAGACAAGTTGGCTTCTACTTCGAGTTGCGGATTTAGTCTTTTATGAACAAACTACTAAGTTGTAGTAGATAGCGATGATTAGAGCAGTATCGATAAACCACGTGCCCGTTTTAGGACACCATTAAAACACTCAGATGCATTAGTCGCCATTGTCCCATAATGCATTCCACCGTCATGCACAAGTGACCATTTAACAGGGTCACACTCTATAAGCCATGTGTGTGCTTCTTCATTTACATTTTTAATATCTAACATTAATCGATTGAACTGATGGATATCATCAGTATTTTCTGCCATGTACATCTTTTGACATAGAAATTCAACATCACCAATACCCAATCTACGTATTACCTTTTTAAAATTTTCACGCAGATGATGCAAACAGTGTCTATGAGCTGCCCATGGAAATACTTCTTTACATCCACGTAATAAATTAGCATGTTTATCATATATTATGCACAGATCATGTCTAGCAGACACAACAGGCAAGATATCATGCAAGCATATCAAGAACCACAACTAGACATCAATCGACTCAGACTCCACAATGATAAAGGCTAGTGGAAATAACCCATTATTTTCATCGATTCCAACAGCAGTTAATAATGTACCACGATACTTGCCTAACAAAAAAGTACCGTCTAAGCTCGGCCACTACTCCATCCCATGATTGAAGGACCAAATGCCCAAAAGTCTCTCAGGCGTATGTCTTGCTACGAATTTTGTACCTGTCAGTAAAATCGTAAATTGATTCCATATAAAGACTTAGAGTCTGTAAGACTCTTCCCAAATATAATTTTTTATTGCCTTATGCCTTACCAAGCCTTCATGTACGAAATTTTAACATTGAATTTTGACTCCATTCTATAATAATCTCTCAGGTTTTAGATTAGTGCCCTGGTGAAGAATTTTGAACTACACTCTGATGGGTGACTTACTACATTGATACATCTATGATTTTCACCAACTCTTTATATTCTCCAAGCACCCCCTATGCGTCTGCTGCTGCTACAATGCAAATGTCACTTACATGGTCTTATAGGACTATCATGCTGTACGCATACAACCGTGTAGTTCTTTTGGTTAGAGGTAACTGTTTGGATGAATATTGTTTACTATGCACCACCCAACAACATCAAATTGCAAACTCCGTTTACTTGCGAAACACATACCTTCGATATGGTCACCTAGGATTTCAATATCGTTCGTTAGGACAGTCTCGTCAGATGGGTCGTCAAAGTAAACATCGTTGTCCCACTCTCTCATAGTTTGACACATCCGGACATACTCGTTTGTGGACAACAAATGACTCTCACTATCAATATTTTGGAGTGAGTGATTTTTTAGAAGATTATTACTGTCTAGATTCCCAAGTACAGTGGCTTCTACCCCAAGTGAACAATCATCATCACTAATATCCTGCTCAGACTCACTACTTGAACCACTCAGATACTCTTTCAGCACTCAGGCATATACGGTTCTTCTGAATGATAGACAACATCTTCGCTGCGACAAAACTCATAAGTTTGATGATAACCTATCATATTAATTAGAGAGCAAAGCAGATAAAGGTTGACCATATATTACACGGAATCAACTCATCAAAGCGCATTGTGTCCCCGAGGTGCATGCGATGAAATCATGTGTATGTGTGGTATATCTCGACCTTATTACGGATCAGCTGATGTGGATGAAACATTAACATCCTCCACTTTGACATACAATACCAACATCTGATGGGAAGCTTCATCCAGTGTAACTTCACAAACGTCATCGTCAGATATTACAGATGCTATAAATTCGCCACCCACCAGATAATGACCTGTAAGAGTGATTGTGTGACACTCTAGATCAATGTGCAAGGTTCTCATAATCCGTTGCTTCAATTACGATAAGGTGCTCTGACGTAGAACCTTAACGATTTTGACCTCCCACACCTTGGTGAATTGCTCATATTTAGCCTCCATAGAAAAGGATCAGTGAAACAAATTCTCTATTCATTCTTGCAAAACAAACTATATGAATAATCAAAAATTCATATCAATCAACACCCTAAATAATACTACCCTTGTCTACTTAACACCTGAAGCGCAACGCCAACAAAAACCTACAAATCAAATCCCAAATAAAAGTCTAACCATACAACTCCCTATCTCTAGCTCACATACTCTATTAATTTATAAATTGATAGAAATAGGGATTTGTCATGTCTTCTGAACAATGAGGATGTGCAAAAAAAGGTAGAATCCTGAAACTTCCCGAATAAAATGGAGCCGCCGGAATCTAATGTTGGCTTCCAATGACTGCTAGATGGGAGAAGGAAGTTGTTAGACGGCATGAACGTGGCTGTCGGGAAGAAAGGGAGTTTATTTTGCATACGGAAGGTATGTAGGCGGTTGGAGCGATGACGGTGGTCGAGTTTTGAGTGGAGAGAACTGGATGGAGAAATTGGGTGCTCACGGGGTGGCGGAATCAACGGGTGGCGAGTGAATCGGCGAGTATTAGGGCGATCGGGTCGATCGACCTAACAAGAATTAGGCGGCGTAGTAGGTGGCCCGGTATCCCGTGTAGGCGATTGGCCTGTTCCGCACGCCATCCGCGTCGGCGTGGCGATCCACTAATTGGGCGACTGTACATATTCTTAAATTTTTTAACAATACTTAATTAACTAATTAACATTCTAATGATACTTAGTTTAAAAAATTTCCGTGAAGAACTCCCCAACATGTTCTCTCCTCATTCACCCCTAAAGAGGCACATAGCGGTCCTTCTTTGGACACAAGTTCGTTGCTTGTGCTCCACCTTGACCTTCCATTCTCCATCTCCACTCTACATTTTACCCCCTTTGAGTGCACCATCGGATCTAAAACTAGTTGTTCTTGTGGGTTGCATGGTGCCGATTATGTTGGGAGTGTGCTTTCTTTTCCTTTCCATGGTGCCTCACAAGAATCACTACTCCCAAGTTGTAGAAAAGGTTGCCTACTTTGAAATATTAGATCATTGTCCATGGTGGATACTACTATAACGACCACTTAGCATCCCTTATGGTGATCTTGACCACTTTGAGTTTCCATGATCCATAAATCCATACCATTTAATTCATTCTTATTCTCACTTTCCTTTGTCCCAAGAGTTTTAGGAGTTGGGGAAGACCACTCTCATCCCTTCTCAAGTTCTCAAATATGGAGTTCTATCAAATTTGATGAATAGTAATGGTGCTCCATCTTTGGAGTGTTTGGAGGCATCCAACAAGTATCTCAACATGGTTTCTTCTAGCGAAGCCACCTCTTGGTCGGAATCCACCGGACATTAGCTCCGATGAGGTATGATTCTTAAACGCTCAGAAAACCTTAGGGATCTCATATTTGATGTGTTGAATGTGAGCGTCGTTAGGAACCAACCTTAAGAGCCCGTGCACTTAACCTTTTTAATTCTTATGGCGAGAGTTTAGAAACAAAAGCAAAATGATTTATTTTATATGTTTGAAATAAATTGTTTTGATTAGGTTGAATGACGTAGCGATTTGATTTCACCTATTAAGCCACGATTAACTCGTGAGTCATTTGATTTTTGATCAAATGATCACGATTAATCTAATATTTTATTTATAATTAAATTCAATAAAAAAAGATTTAATCAATCTTTAGAATTTAAAACAAAAAAAGGTGATAAAACAAAATAAAAAAGGTATAAATTAAATTATCATAAAATCTAAATAAAACTTAATATAAAAAATGATTAAAAATTAATTAAACTAATAATATTATAAATATTATAATAAAATATAAAAAGATGCTTGAACAAAATTTATGAAAATCAATTAAAAAATATTAATTTGATCTCTAATTGTTATATGTTGATTCTAAAATCAAAAAGAAAATATAGTTATGTGACATATCCTTGATTATAATTAACTCAACTATTATTGGCCAAGCTTTATTTGATTAGCTATTCATATAAAATTTTTGGAAGAATTCATAACTAATTCAAATCACATTTTAAAACAAAAATATATATACATATAAACTCAAATCCCTTAGGACATAAACAATATAAGTCAAGTAAAATATGAGCAAAACTTGTATAATTCATATTCTAAATATCATAATCAAATCAAATAAACATAAAATTAAACATAAACTCTAAAGTTATTAAATCATATCCAATTACTCTTAATTTCAAACAATATCAAAAATAAGTCAAACAAAAATAAAACTCAAACAAATAATCTAAATCAAATCAAATTAAATTAAATTAAGAAGGACTCATCAATTTAATACATGATAAAATTAAATCTAATTCAACCTACCTAAGTAAGATAAACTTATTAATTATTAAAATATGTAAAATCAAAACATAAACTAAAATATAATAAACATGATAAATGAATGAAATTAAAATGAAATTTCAATCATAAATAATCAAACTCAATTAAAACAAAGAAAACTTTCAATTCAATTTATCCAATCGAACTATAAATAAATAGACATAATCAAATCAAATAAACATAAAATTAAATATAAACTCTAAAGTTATTAAATCATACCCAATTACTCTTAATTTCAAGTAATATCAAAATAATTCAAACTTAAATAAAACAAACCTATTGAACTAAGATAAGGGATTAATCATCAAACTAAAGAGATAATGTATACATAAACTAAACGTCTAAATTCAATAAATCAAACCCTTAATTGAAATTCAAATGAAAGAATACATTAGACTTCAAATAAATTATAAGTGAATTAAAATATATTCACCAATCTAAATCAAACTTAAATGGATTAATGAAATCAATAAATTTAAACAACATCGAGATTAATCATATGAAATTAAGGAATTAAATTAAAATCCAAGGGAAAGAAACTAGAGATTGAATTAAAGGATATTGAATTATCAAAATTTAACTAAATCAACACATTTAATCCAAAATTAATCAATCAAAAGAAGATGAAATTAAACAAACATAAACTTCATTAGAGATTAAGGATATTGAATTATCAAGATTTAATTAAATCAAAACATCTAATCTAAAATTAATCAACCAAAACACATGAACTTAAACAAACTTAAACTTCATTAGATATTAAGGATATTGAATTATCATGATGTAATTAAACTAAAATATCTAATCCAAAATCAATCAATTAAATACTTAAACAAACTCAAATTCTAAATTCTAAATTAAGTCAAATAAATCAAATCAAATGAATTACATAAATTCAAATGGGCTAATTAAGATACTTAAGGATCTTAGTTATACTCTTTAGGAGTTAGGATGTTGAATAGGATGAATTCCATCTACAAATGGAATTCATTCTATTCTTCATTCTTGAAAACTTAAACATCACTTTAACCAAATAAAACTGAAATAAAAATGAAAAAAAATAAATCATTTAAATTGAAATCACCTAAAGGTAAAATTTAAATAAATTCAAACTCTAAATTGAAACTTAAACTAAAAAAACCCTAGTAAAGTATTGTCACATGAGCCTTAAGCACACACATTAGAATACTAAGTCACCACTTGCTAAGTTAGGGCATTGTATGCATGATGTTGTGTTTTATTTTGTGATGTAATGCTTTAGACTGGATGTTAGGGTGTATGTCTCGTAGATTGGATGTTAGACCGTTATTAGCCTAATCATATTTTCTACAGGGGGTTGTGGTTAAGGGGGCGCTATAATAAAAATATAAATGATTTTCCTGTGCAGGTTGCTTAGCCCCTAAGCGTAACCCATGCTAGGACAGGTGGGCTTGGTTACCCATGTGTGGGTGCTAAGTCCAAATTATTTATATAACTGCTTGGGTTGTATGGTGTGTTTAGCTAACATTTATTTTATAGGTGTAGCTAGATTTACTTTTCTATTGTTGATGTAATTTTGCATTAGGAATTAGGATTAGTGCTATGGGGGATTAGGATGAGCAGTGGCCATAAAGGTTAGTCCCTGGGGTGCCTTGTGATGCCTTTGGAGCAAATCAAATCAAAATAAATAGAATGAAGAAATGAAGAAATGAAGAAAAGAAGACCCCCTATAGCATATATATTATTTTTGTAATCCGGGTTGTATAAGGGTAGAGCTACCCTTTTTTCTCTTTTTTGTGTACTATGGAACTCGACCTTGGCATTTTATTCATTTACGGTAGTCTATAAAGTTGTTTGATGTTGTGTTTAGATTGCACATTAGAACAACAAGATTTTCATAGTTTCTTTATGATTGATGTTTGAATATGTGGCCTGGATGCGGTAGGCTCTTAGGATAAAATTAATTTTCTATTAACAACTCATAACTAAAATTTAAAATAACTCATAACCTCACATAAAAAGAATTAAATCAAGATAATAAAATTTTTAGTAAACCCTTAATTTGGATGGATGAATGTATAATACCATGCATGTCATATTCTTTCACCTCTTGTTAAGTGGGGCTTCCATCCTTGCCAGAGAATCAAGGCTTAACTTATGAGCCTTTGGTAGAAGACACCCCTTCTCTCTTGATTTGGCCCATAATCAAATTCTCATGCATTTAGGCATATAAAATCTTGTGTCAAAATAAAAGTCTAAAAGAATCAAATAAATTTGATAAAATTTGCATTAGATTAAGTCATAGATTCATACCACTCATGCTCTAGTCTCTTAGGGAGTGAGTCTAAGGACTTAGTTTCCTTTCTAAATGAATAACTCTAGCCATCTTGCAAAGCATAAGACTTACTATATGAATTTAAAGCGTAGGAGGAGTTAGCGTCACTCCAGGTAATAAGTTAAATGGTCGGTGGTTTATTCTCCATTGTGGAGGTAAACCATATACCCATTTATGCCTTAGATTTAGGTCGTGCCTTTGTTTTGTACCAAGGCTCCTTAGTTTAGGAATCTAAGGTAGCTATTTCCTTCGGGCTACAAGTATAAATCCTCACTCTTAGGCATTTCCATAATCTTATATTGTGGAATTATAAACCCTAACAATCTAATAAAATATCAACTCAAATATTTAACTCTTTTCAATTTCAAAAATATAAAGCCCAACTATATGGTAGATTGAAATGCTCACTTCTTCTAGTATCACGAGCATTTCCTACTTTCTCCCTTTATTCCAAAAATAAGCCTTCTCGATCTATTCCATTTAATTTTCTAAAATAGCCAATCCTTGATAGTGTAACCTTGAAATCTTTGGAGACCCTTATTTACTTTAATCGAGAGTATTCTTAAGGAATTCTCATTCCTTGGGATGTAATTAACTATGGAGGCTTGCCTCCATAGGGAACTTAACGAACCTGGCATAAAATAAATCCTACTTTACTTTTCCATGTAAAGTAGGAGAAATATCTTTGGTATATTCGAAGACCCATCATGCCTTAGGAGTCCTTATTAGGTGATTAGGTCTATTATAGGATAGTGATTTCTATCTTTCGAGATAGTACATCATTCCTTAATGTTGTGCCGTCACTTCAATAAGTACCCCAAGATCTGGGTGTTCCATCCTCAAAAAATAAACACCACGTGCACGTAGTGGGTTTGAGTGTAGAGTGGAGTAGTGGAGCTCCCATGTGCCTTAAGTGGAGGCGGGATTCCATGTGCTTAATTTCAAGTGAGGTGGTCGGTTTTAGCCTTAGGTTGGGGTTAACAAATCCATTGGGTTAGGTGCACCACACTCTAGTGTCCACTTGGTAAGGAGGGCGATCATGAAGAGGATTTGACCAAATTTCAAGTGATTTTGGCCAAAATTTATCCTATGGCCTAGGAGTAAGATGGTCATTTGGCTTGGGTTTTAATTTTAATATGTTTAGTATGATTGAAAAATGGATTGGGCCAAGTTTTAATGGATTTGGAGTTGATTTGATATGATTTGGCTCATCTTGACCCATTTAAGTCAAAATGGGTCAACTCGATCAATTGGTCAAATTGGGTCAAACAAAGGGTTGGGTCAAGTTCATATGACCATTTGAAATGTGTTTGTGGTTTTGGTTTGATTCAATTTGATTTATATTTGGTTTTGATTCAATTGAGTTCAGTTAGGTCAAATGAGTCAAGTTGACCAATTTGACCTATTTGACCTATTTAGGTTCGGTCATGGGTTGGCTTAGGTTTCATTGGTCATATGAAATAGATTGGTATCTTTCTTTCCAATAAATTTTGGTTTAATTTGATTTTGACTCAATATGACCTTTTAGGTCAAGTTGGGTTCAAGGTCAATTGGGCTAGGTTAGGTCTAGTTGGCCAATTGGAGCTTTGGTCAAGTTAACAATCATTTCGGAATGAACTTGTCCCATTGGTTTCAATCAATTTAGCTTAGATCAAGTTTTTATATATTTAGACTTTTTAGGTCAAGTTGGGTCAACTTGGGTCAAGTGGCCAATTGGGCTAGGTTAGGCTCAAGTGATGATTTGGTCAAGTTCAAACATTGATCATGAATGATTTTTGATCAATGGTTTCAATCAGTTGGCCTATGGTGGATTTTGGCTAAGTGTTGACTTGGTCAACCCTTAGGTTTGACTTAGTTTGACCTAATTTGAGTGATTGACCATCTTATGATGATTGTTGTTCACAATGTGAGGCTTAGTTTGGCTTAGTTCAATCCAATTTGGTCAGGATTAGAATTTGGCTCAAAAGAGATATTTTAGGTCACTTTGGGTCAAGTGAGCCTAAGTAGGTCAAATGGCTTGGTCAAAGCTTGATTTGAGTTTGCTTGAACTCACATACAAACTTATGATTGAAATATGAATCCATTTGCAAGTGGTTTGAAGTCAAATGTGTTTTGATTCATTTGATAATTTCAAGTTCAAAAGGGTGAACATGAGCTTGGCTTAGTTTTAATTCTTGGATTTAGTTTTGGTTTGGTGATTGAAGTTTATGTTTATATTTGGATTCAAGATTGAAGGATTGATTGAATCATGAAGAAAAATCAAGAGCTTGGCTTGGGTTGAATTTGATTTGGCTAAGTTCAAGATTTTGACTTGAAAAGCTTAGGTTGGATTTTGATTGAATTTGAGTTTGATTTTTAGAGTTGGTTTTGATTATTTGAATTTATATTTCATTGATATATGTGAATATAAATGAAAATATAAATGGTTTATGAGAAAATTTCATGAATTTGAAGTGATTTGAACTTGATTTAGGCAGTCCTTAAGAAGGGATCAAAGGAATTAGGAAAGATTTTTGGAATTTGGATTTGAATTTTGAATTTGGTTTGATTAATTTGAATTTATATTTCATTTATATTTATATATGTGAATATAAATGAGAATATAAATGAGATGTGAGAAAATTTCTTGAATTTGAATTGATTTAGATTTGATTTAGGCTAAGTCCATGAGAGGGAATCAAATGGATTTAGGAAATATTTTTAGGAATTTGAATTTGATATTTGGATTTAGTTTGACTGAGTTGAATTTATATTTCATTTATATATATGAATATAAATGTGAATATAAATGGGTTATGAGAAAAATTCATGGATTTGAATTGATTTAGATTTGATTTAGGCTAAGTCTATGAGAGAGAATCAAAGGACTTAGAAAATATTTTGAACTTGAATTTCAATCATGAGCCTCAATCATTAGTTTCAATTATGTGGGATTGATTTGGATTTGGAGGAAATCAATTAAGCTAGAATTAATTTAAGTTTGACTTGAAGGAAGGAAGTGAGGAATTTGGTTCAAGCTATAGGGTAGGCAAATTTTTCTAACACCCCTAAGGCATGACCTATTCCTAGGGCTAGGTTGAGTGTCCACCTAATCACTAGATGTGTCTTAAGACTAATGATCTCTTAAAGTTTAAGAGAAGTCCTATGTCTAAGATGGAGGGTTGAGCTCATCCCAAAAAATGAGGTCATATGAAAGTAGCATCAGGAAAAAGAGAGCCCCACCGGGTGATCCGCTATGGCCAAGAGATCCCATTCCATCTACATGCCGACTAAGGTGAGGTCAGCTCTCCGCTGACCTCCCCAGCCAGGTGAAGAGGGAATGACAACCATCAGAAGTTGTTCCATCACCACCACCACCACAATAGGCTATGGAGTTAGCAGCAGCCAAGGGAGGAGGAGACAGTGCCACTGTTCCCATGGCCATAGATTCTCCTAGGAGTATTACTCCACCCAAATCCAATGACAACTAGGAGCATCTTTCTTCTACAGAGCACCAGGTTAGCTCTAGATATTAGCCGTTCATGACAAGTGATCCCAATGACCCAGATTGCCGTTCACCGATGATATTAAACATAATATCTAGTGGAGAAGAAGGAGATCTAACTTAGAGGAGGAGAAGGTCAATTTTGATCCTAGTGAAGATGATCTGTTAGAGGATTCAGCAGGAGTGCACATGGTCGATACCAGGGGTTCTCTCCTTTGTAATCAACAGAATTTGGAAGGTGATGTGGCCAAGTAGGATGATACTTCCCACTGACCCAACACAAATTAAACAAAAGGATGAAAAAATTGATAGGATGGGAAAGAGGCTTGAAGATTTTCTAGTAGCAGCTGAACTAACCAAACCCGCAATACATCCTACTTGCGAAATATAGTTGAATTATTGCATGTCTTGGATCACCTACCTCCAGTAGCACAGTATATGAAGGTAGTGGATAATACCTCCGTACAAGAAAGTGACATTAAAATCATGGTTGAGCAACAAGTGAGGGGAGCAAGCATGAAGCATGAGGATCATCGCCCAAAAGGTAGACCCTACCGAGGAATTTGATGTCATGTATCCTAAGAGTTTTGATGGCGGAACCCACGCACATAAAACTTCACAATGTTGCAACACTGGTACGATGCATTATTGCTCTTCATCCAGCCTTAGCATAGCCTTCAATTGTTACATTGAACTCCCCAATAGTTCAGTGAAGACTTTTGCTAAGTTGGAGCAACTTTTTATTAAAAGGTTTGCTGGATCTCAGCAAAAGGTGACTGTATGTGATCTCGTTGTGGCTCAACAACACCCTGGTGAGTCCCTCATTGATTATATTCTTAGATGGAGCAATTTGAGTATGAAATACAAACCACAGCTATCTGAACAACATGCCATTGAGATTCTGCTAAAGAATATTCATGGCCTGGTCGCCTTCATGCTCAAAGGTTTTACCATCAAGATATTTGAAAAGCTAATCAACAAGGTGGCTAGCTTACAAGGAGAAGCCAAATAGTTGCTTTTTCTAGATCAATCAACAAAGTTAAAGCCGCATAAAGCTTATGAGAAGAAACCAGGAGCAATAACAGTAGTAGACAAGGGGAAGCAGCTGACTAGAGAGCAGTATGAGAGATCTTGAGCTCCACAGTCGTCACTTTCACCTCCTATACCATCACCTAGGCCATCCTACCTACCACCACAGCAGCCTCCAGGGCCTTCGCCTCCTCCTCCTCAGCCACATTCACAGCATCGATACACATACCTGCCACCAGGTAGCTACCATCGACCTACTCTTATGGATAAACTAAATAAACCATACTTATTTAAGAGGGAGGTAGTTAGAAAAATCTTTAAGTATCTCTTAAAGAAACAACTTTCAGCTACCCGAGCCTAGAAGACCGAAGGAAGTGGGCAAGAGCAATGATCCTAACTTTTGCCCCTACCATCGCATGCTAGGCCATGTTTTGGAGGATTACTTTACATTCAAGGACTGGCTTGAACATAGCTACAAGATAGGTGCCATAGTTATCCCAAAGGAATACTTAGTGGAACAACCATCCAGTTCCATTAGAGTAATCCTTGTGGATACTTGCGATCCTCTCAAAACCAAAGAAGGTTGTGATATCTCCTTATCTTGAACCTCTAAAAAGATTGTATCAAAAATCAAGAAACTTTCCTTGCAGGTGCCTGAGGTAGCTCAAACCTCCAACATCAAGGAAGGTTTGCAAGTTGCCAAAGAGAACTTAGGGAAAGGGGGAGCTCAAGCAACAGCTCCACACCGTGGATAGCCAAGCGGAACCAGACCGAGCCCGCCTCCACCCATCTACTACTACTTCAAGAGCACTTCTACTTCTAGCTCTTCCTCTAGACATCTAGATCGATGGATGGCATCAAATCCTCACTCACTTATTTTCTAGATTTACTACTATGTACCTTCAAAATCCAAGAAATCATGGAATAAAGCTAGTTTGAATTACATCTGTGTTACTTCTGATGGGTTGTCTTAATCTATTCTTTTAGAAAGCTCTCTAAGTCTAAACAATAATTATAACAACTATGATCTTCCCTTTTTCTAATTTAGAGATGGACTTTCCTTCTCTGAATAATATGGGGTCACCTCTTGAGATAGACTTGGAATCATTTGATTCTAAGGGTCCTATAGGAGAAGTTGTAGGTGAGTCTGACGAGCAGGTAGAACCTTCCACTAACCTGCCACAACAGATCACCAAAGTCAACCTCCGTAGTGGCAAGGTTCTACCTCGTATGGCAGCACCCCAAGATAAGAGGAAACAAGTCATTGGTTCAGATGATTGAGAAGCCTCTCCACATAATGCTCTACCCTTAGATATGCTTATGGAGGATAAGCCCAAAGTGGATTATAATGTCCTCTCTCACCTAAGAAAGTTGCCATCTAAGTTAAGCATATATGATGCCCTTTTCTTATCCAAAGAAATGAGAGAGTCATTAATCAAGGCTCTTCTTGATCTAGAAATATATTTAACTCAGTTGATCGCTGTTGGAGAGGAGGCACATTATTCCAGAGAAGCCCAAGGAGTCACTTTGACAGATGAAGACCATCTTTTGGGGGACATGGAGCACAACCGTCCCCTCTACATTATATTGGACATGGGCAGATTCAAACTTTCTAGGTTCTTGGATCCAGTGCGAATTATGAGTCTAAAGACCTTGCCTACTTGAGGATTGACATCTCTACACCCGAGGAGATCATGATGTTGAGAGGATTCAATGAACAAGGCGATAGGGCTTTAGGTTTCATAGTGTTACCTTTGAAAATAGGTGAATGGAAGAGTGAAGCCAAGTTTTATATCATTGATTCAAATACCACTTTCCTGAGCCTGGATATATTAAAGAAGATGAATCCATCCTCCCTTCATCAGTGCATCAAGTTCAGAAGGGATGGAATTAAATAAAGGAGATGAAAAGCCATTTTCAGTCAGAAAGGTTGACATATATGAAGATGCGACCTACTATCTTCCTTAAAATACATTTTCTCATGAACTTGGTCAAAATTCAAATGTAAAAGAAAAAGAAGAAAAAGAAAAAGAAAAAGAAAGAAAAGAAAAATGAAAGTTCAAGTGAACGAGAAAAGGACGTCAAGGAAGAAGTAGAGCCACATGTCACATTCCACCCACAGTTCATTCCATCATATGGACATATAGATAGATAACTCGACCTCTACTGGCAGGCGTGAGGCAGCAAGTGAGAGGTGGAAGACCCTATAGCAAGCAATAGGTTATGTTCTCATGAGTACCCTACTATTCACATAGACTTGGAATCTAGCTGAGGATAAGTCTCATATGATTAGCATACCCAACCTTTTCATTGGAGGTGAAACTCAAGATAAGTGATGAAGACCGTGCCTCCAAGCAAAAATTTTATTCAATCAAGCTTGTGTGAAACTCGTGGAATTAGAACCTAACCTCACTTTCCTCTCAAAAAGTTGAAAGTTTAGTAGTCAAGAAAGCCCCTCAGTATTCCATGTATGTCAAGCTGAAGAGATTCCTATTGGGATCATCATCATCAAGTCCAAAAGCTAATGTAGAACTTGAGGATAATTCATATAAAGAATTAATGTAATTGCCTTTTGATTGGTACTTTCCTTGTATTCTTAATCTTGCAAAGAAAGGTTTGATTCCTTATACATGGTCTAAGCATAAGTCAGAATACTTTGAAAACTATGGAACAACAGGGATGCGTAATCAAGATCGACGATTGACAAGGGTCGGCCGATGATGACAATCAAAGTTGTATAATCTGATAGATTCTTCTCAAACCACACTAGCTCTTATAAGGATGTGTATTTAGAAACTTCAGATGATCTCTAAATCAAAGATGCACTGTTAGAATTCAAAGAAGAAATCCATTCAACAATCGACAAACTTAAAGAAATCAACCTGGAAGAAAATCCACGCTCGACAAACATTAGTTTGTTGTTGAATGAGGAAGAAACCAATGACTTAGTTAGGCTATTGATCGAGTTTAGGGATTGCTTTGCATGGAGCTATGAAGAAATGCCTGGATTATCTCCCGACATAGCAGTCCATAAACTAACAATAGATCCTAGCACTAACCCTATCAAGCAAGCTCCTAGATGCATACGATTAGAAATTGAACAAATGTCTCATCAAGTCAAGAAATTGATCGATGTTGTTTCATCGAAAGAAATACCTACAGCCGGTCATACCGTTAAGAAAAGAATGGCCAAATTTATATGCATTAAACTTAAATAAGTCTTAAAGATGAGTTTCTCTTCCTATACTAGAATTAATGGTGGACATCGCCTCATCTCATGCAATATTCTCCTTCATGGGTCATCTGGCTACAACCAAATCAAGATGGCCCCAAAGATGAAAGAAAATACTACTTTTTGAACCCCAATCAGAATCTATTATTATAAGGTCATGCCTTTCGGCCTTAAAAATGCTGATGCTACATACCAACGGGCCATGACTCAGATCTTCAATGAACTCATTCATCATCAAGTTGAATGCTATGTTGATGATCAAGTAGTCAAAACTAGAGGAAAGGAAGATCATATCTTTAACTTGAGAGTAGTTTTTGAACGGTTAAGATAATATAACCTCAAAATGAATCCTTTGAAGTGTGCATTTGGAGTAGCTTTAGAGAAGTTCCTTAGTTTTGTTCTCCGACACTGGGGAATAGAGATAGATGCATAAAAGATCAAAGTTATCTTAGAAATATCACCTCCCAAAAGTTTAACTCAACTCAGATCTTTCCAAGGGTGATTGGCATATCAAAGACTCTTTATCTCCAATCTATCGGGAAGATGCAAACCATTTTAAGTACTTGTCAAAATGGATGCCAAGTTTAAAGTGGATGTGCATGCTCTTGAAGATATCAAGCAAGATTTGGTGAAGTCGCTAGTTCTAGCAACCCTATCTTGGAAGGCCACTCATCCTCTACACGATTGACTCCCTTGTGCTTTTTGCCCCAAGGAAAGGAGAGTGCTCTTACCTACCATCATCCGATCCCAAGCATACTACCCACCTATTGAGAAATATTTTTATTTTTAATCTTTGCATCCCAAAAGTTACAATATATTTTCGATAAGATGAACTTGATTTCAACCAATCCACTGTATCTCATGACACATCCAATGCTATCTATGTTTCAGTTGGTCCATGATTCTTCTCACGTTTGATATCACATTCATACCTCCATGCGTAAAAGGATAACAAAGAAATTTCTTACACCCACCGCTGATGAGTGATCTCCCTAATAAACAAATCATGAACTTAGAGGTTGAAAACCACCATTGGGAGATGTGTGGACTTCCTTTCATAAAGGAGAAGAGCCATGATCTACTCTTCCGTGCAAAGGTAGGAATAGTTCTCTTACACCATGATGATTCTCATACTATCTCCAATCCACCAACAATGAAGCTTTGATTGCTGATGAGTGAGTTAGCCATTATAGTTTGTCAAGAGCATCAACATCTACATTCAGCATCATGAATCATATTTGGGTCTTAAGGTTCTAAAACTTAAGCTTCATCACTACCATGAGTACACCATGAAGCTATTGGCCCAGATCCCTGAGGTCACCATCTACAAGGTCCCTCGAGGAGAGAACGCAGTAGCAAATGCTTTGGTAATACTTGCCAGGGAATTGGCATGTCCGGAAGATGAGTCCATTTCAATAAGGGTCCAAAATAGACAAGTTATATTCCTTATTAACGCTGAACTCGTCGAGAGACTTTCTCTTAAATGGGAGGTTGTCTGCCAAGGACAAGGAGATTGGAGGCAACCATTCATGGATTACTAGAGGCAAACTACCTCAAGAGAAGTCACAAGCCCATCAGATGAAACATAGAGCTCTCTCCTATGCTCTCATGGATGGCACTTTGTACCAATGATCCTTTGATCAAATATGGTTACTTTGTTTAGATAAACACGAAGCCCATAGGATCATGAACGAGGGACATTCAGGTCTATGTGGAGCACATCAATCCGGTCCAAAGATGAAAGCAAAGATCAAGATAAGATACTACTGGCTTTCGATAATTACAGACTGCATGGATGTATCTAGAAGATGCCATCAGTGCCAGGTATATGGTGTGGTCCTACATCAACCACCCAACATTCTACATCCTACATTGGCCTCATGGCCATTTGAGTGTTGGGGTATCGACATTGTGGGTCCTATCGATCCTCCTTCTTCCAAGGGTCATTGGTTCATCTTAGTTGCCACTACTTTTCCAAGTGGGCGGAGGCAATCCCACTGAGAGGTCATAACTCAAAGATATGCTCTTTTTGAGGAACCATATCGGATATAGGTTTGCCTCAAATTATATCCATAATAAATTCAATTCAAGAGCACCAAGATCAACAGCTTTGCCAGAATATACCATATAGATTGAAGGTACTCCACCATATACTACCTAAGAGTGAATGGCCTAGCAAAAGTATTCAACAAAACTCTCATTCAGATACTAAAGAAAACTTGATGACAACAAATGATACTGGCATGAGCAATTAGTTGAAGCTTTGTGGGCATACTGCACCACATACAGAACTCCAACTCGATCTACCCCATTCTCTTTAGTGTATGGATCTGAAGCCATTCTACCATTAGAAGTTCAATTCCCATCACTAAGGATAGCAATGGGTAACAAGATCACTAAAAGCAGAATGCAAAGTTACGGTTAGAAGAGCTCAAAAATTTGGAGGAGAGATGCCTACGGGTGTGCCAGAACCTCAAGTTGTACAAGGACAAAATGATTCAAGCTTACAACAAGTTGGTTTGCCCTATAACCTGTCAAGTAGGAGAACTTGTATTAGTTCTAAGGAGACCAATTATTGCCTGTCGAAAGATGGGAGGCAAGTTTGAACCCACTTGGGAATGCCCTTTTGTCATAGAGAAGACCTACCAAGGAGGATCTTATCAGCTTATTAATTGCAAAGGTGAACACCTGATGCTTCCAATTAATGGGCTCTATTTGAAGAAATATTACCCATAAAATCATATTTGAAAATAATTATCATCAAAAGAATAAAATTTCATTCCAATTCATCAAAATCTTCTCTTCTTTCGAAGTATTATTTGTGTGTCTTGCGAATCTGCCACGACGTGTTTATGATAGGTGTAAGAGAACGCAAGAGGCATCTTATCCCTCTTTCACAACAAGAACACAAATCAAACATAATTCCCCTAGTGCTACTAGAATAAGCGTGAGAGAACCCAGAGGCATCCTATTTCGACTAGCACAACTAAGTTAGGTGTAAGAGAACCCAAGCGACATCCTTTCTTGGTGGGATCATAATTGCCATTCGCGGCACCATTTCATCAAATTGCCAAACTTGTTTAGGATAGGTGTAAGAGAACCTGAGTGACGTCCTGTTCCCTTGAACACAAGCACAAAATTAAACATATATCTTTTATCTCAGGCTATTTTGATGTGAGAGCAAGCCCCCTATGACACTCACTCATTAGCTGCTTCAGTCGGGTTAACATGCTACCTCGCTAGTATCTCACCCCAGTAGTCACTTATCCGATGGATGTGAGTCCCCGCGCTTTCTTCCTAACTTGACCATTGAAAATCAACGAGCACCTTGTTAGTTTGGTAAGCTTCACTGCTCAGCCAGTAAGCTACCTCATGTTGATTTTGTTTAAGAAGATGTGAGTCCCTGCTTTCTTCTTAAACTAACCACCATGTATTGACTATGTTGAGTATATTTGAGGCTTAGGATAAGTCCCCTAGTGCCTCCTTTCCTCTTGAGTCGATATAAGTCCCCCAATGGCATTCACTTAGTAGTCGCCCTAGGTAGGATCGCACTTGTCGAGCTGAAACATACTATCCCGATGATTAGTTCCGTTATAGAAGGATGTGAGTCCCCATGCTTTTTTCCTAGCTGATTGTCCCAAACTGATGGGCACCTAAGGTTGGTTGATGTTCTTTATGCTGACAGCGACTTTCCCGGTAGATACACCACTCTTAGAAGATATGAGTTCCTACGCTTTCTCCTTGAGGTGACCACTAAATACATATGTAAATTATCTTCTCCAGGGTGTTGGATAAACTCCTTAGTGTCCCTTCCCCTATGGACACTCTATTTGGATCACCTCCTTAGCTACCCTATTTAGACACTACCCCGGATGCACAGATTTTCTCTTGATTTAGTAAATTTGAGATAGGTCTAGGCTGATATAAGCTCCTTCTCAATGTGATCCATCGTAACCATGTGGTCCAATAATCAAACAAAAAACAACAAATTTATTCTCTTGTGGATTAGAATTCAAGCCCCAGACCCCTTTTCCCAAGCAGATCATCTTTTAGTGATAACTCCCTATAGAATTTCGACTACTTGAGTGAGATAAGTCCCAAGATTCTTTCCTTAGTCGTTCAACATTTTGCCATAAATAAGTTACCCCATCCATTTCACTGGAAGATATAAGTCTACACATTCTTTAGCATGACTATCACAACCGACATGAAATTAGGTTGATCCTTGTTGTGTCACCCTGGTCTTTTATTCAAGAAATGTGAGTCGAAGCTTTCCTCCCATCACAAACCGAAAAGGCAACCCCTTTGGTTTGATAGTTCTCCCCTCGGCCTGGAAGATACTCCCTTTGGATTGGTAAATCTATGTTAAACTAAGGCCAACACCCACCCATCTATCCATGGATCCATAAAAAATAATTAAAAATGAAATTAATCTTGACTATCTTTGAATTGATTTAAGTCCCCCAGTGGCATTCACTCAATAGTCAGCCCTAGGTCAAATTGACATGTTTCCTTGTTAATGTGTCACCCTAGGTCTTTTATAGATGTGAGTCCCCAGCTTTCTTCCTAAACTACCAATCGAAAAGGCACCCCTTTGGTTGGATATTTACTATGTAGACTACCCTATTGATAAATCAGAAAGGCCAAACACATCCCCTACTCAGTGCAGTCCATCGCAGACCGATGGGATCCATAAAAAATAATTATAAATGAAATTGACTTTGACTACCTTTGAGTGATTTAAGTCCCCAACATTCACTCAATGCCCTAAGGGTTCAATCCTGCTCCAATGGATCACCCTAGCAATCGATCCCTACTTTGGAGGATGTACTACGCTTTCTTCTAGTACAAGCCGCAACCGAAAGACACTCTTTGGTTGGATAGTCCTACCATGTGGTAGACTACCCTTTGATTAAATGAAGTTATAGCCAACATGGCTACCTGTAATCCATCACAAACTAATAGGGTCCATCTAAAAAAATTCAAATTTTAAAAATCTAAAAAAAATCAATCAACCTCCCCAATGGAGTAAAATCTGAAAAAAATTCAACCATCCTTCCTAGTAGAGTCAAATCAAACAAAATAAATCAAATTAATCAAACCAATTAGCTTCTCCTCAGTGAGATGCAAGTCTTTCTAGTTCCCCTGCAGATCCCGAATTCTAATCCCCCAATGAATTTCACAACCTCTTGTCCCCAGTGGATGACTTGAACTTGCTCTCCTAGTGGAGAGTTCACATTTTCATCCCTAGTGGAGCACCAAATCCTAAATCAACAAATCAAATCAAATTTCTCCCCAACGAGACATAAATCAAATCAAACCTCTCATCCCTTGGTGGATGACTTGAGGAGGTTCACATACTCAGTCCCTAGTGGATTCCTCCTTCACTCTCTTATGTTGTTGGCATGAGTAGACTCACATTGCATTAAGCTCTTGATTCCTTTAGACCTTGGGTTAGATCATTTATAGTGCTTGATCGTTTCGTTTTGAACTTCTGAACATCAACGCGATGCCTTGTTAGTCAACCACACCTATTCTTTATTGACCTCACTTTTGGAGTGAGATTTCAACTTCTTCATCTTAGACATAGGACTCCTCTTATATATTAAGAATTCTTTTATCTTAAGACACTTCTAACGATTAGGTGAACACTTAACCTAACATTAAAGACATAGAAGAGTTGGATATAGAAATAGGTTATGCCTTAGGGGTGTTAGGAAAACTTGCCTACGCTATAGCCAAACCAAATCCTTACTTCATTCTTTCAAGTCCAACATCAAATCTAAACCAACTTAAAATTCAAATCAATTTCAAATTCAAATCAACCAAATCAAATCAAATCAACCAACTCAAATTCAAATAAAACCTTTATTTTGATTTCATCCTATGGACTTAGCTCAAATCAATTCCATCCTTAAACCAAATCCCTAATGGATTTTCAAATCATGAATCAATTCCAAATGATTGAAACCATGATTGAATTCTAAATCCAAAATCTTTTAAGCTTTTTGATTTCATCTTATTCTTAGCTCAAATCAAATTCAAATCACTTCAAATTCAAAAGATTTTCTCATAATATTTTATATATATATATATATAAATATAAAATCAATATAAATTCAAATAATCAAACCAAATTCAAAACTCAAACCCAAATCTAACCTAAAACTAACCTATACCCTTTCAAGTCAAATTCTTGAACTTAGCCAAATCAAACTCAAATCAATCCGACCCTTGGATTTTCTTCATGATTCAATCAATCATTCAATCATGATTCCAAATATAAACATAAATTTCAATTATCAAACCAAAACTAAATTCAAACCTAAATCAAACCCATGTTCAACCTCTGAACTTGAAATTATCAAATGAATCAAAACCCATTTGACTCCAAATCACTTGCAAATGGATTTATATTTCACTCATAAGTCCTTATGTGAGTTCAACCAAACTTGAATCAAGCCTTGATCAAGTCAATTAACTCACTCTTGACCCAGAGTCACCTAAACCACCCTTTTGAGCCAAATTCTAATCCTATCCAAATTGGATTGAACTAAGCACATCTAAGCCTCACATTATGAGCAACAATCATCATAAGATGATCAATCACTCAAATTGGGCAAACCAAGTCAAACCTATCCTTTGACCAAGTCAACACTTAACCCAAATAAAACCCAAACTAGATAAAATCCACCATAGGCCAAATTGATTGAAACCATTGATCTAAACCAATCCAACATCAATGATTGAACATGATCAAGTCATCAATTGAGCCAAACCTAGCCCAATTGGCCACTTGACCCAAGTTGACCTAAAAAATTAAAATATGTCAAATCTTGATTTAAGCCAAATTGGTTGCAACCAATGGGTCAAATTCATTCTAAATCACTTGTTGAACTTGACCTCGGCCACCAGACAACCTCGACAATTGACCATGAACCCAACTTAACCTAAAAGGTCAAATTGATTTGAAACCAAAGCTTGCAAAACATTTCAAATGTTCAACCATGCCTAAACCAACCCATGACCTAACCCAATTAAGTTAAATGGGTCAAATTGGTCAACTTGACCCATTTGACCTAAATGAAATCAAATGAACCAAAACTAAATATAAATTAGATTGAACCAAAACTAAATATAAATCAAATTGAACCAAACCAATGATACTAAACCACTCCAAATGGTCATATGAACTTGACCCAATTTGACCAATTGGTCAACTTGACCCAAGTTGACTCATTTTGACCTAAAATAGGTCAACATGAGCCAAATGATATCTAATCAACTCCAAATTCATTGAAAATTGGCACAACCCATTTTTCAATCATACTAAATCTGCCCAAATCAAAATCAAAGCCAAATTATCATTTTACCCCTAGGTCATAGGATAACCTATGATCAAATTCACTTGGAATTTGATCATATTCCAACTTAAGACCACTTGGCATCCTCTTAGTGGCCCATTTGGACACCAAGGGATGTGGTGCACATGACCCAATGAGTTTGGGTCAACCAAACCCAACCCAAAGCCAAAATTGACCTACCCAATGGAAATTCTACACATGGAATCCCTCACATCCTCATTTAACACATGTGCAACTCCACACCACCTCTCCTCTGCCAAAACTGAATCACATGGGACTCATAACAACCTAAACAACTCATTCCATGAGATCAATCTGATCAAAATGGCATGTAAGCTCACTCATTCGATCCAAGTAGGGGAGATATACTCCCCCCAATTCATCAACATCACTTGCATTTGATTGAACTCTAAGAACAAGTGAAGCTTCCTAAGCTTCTCCAAGGTTTCTAAAGCTCATTCAAACTTCTCCTTCGTTCCTTAAGCCAAAATTAGGGGAGGTGGGAAGAAATTCCAACTCACTCATCACTCCACCAAAGGCTAATTCCTCTTGCAAGCACCATCATGGGACCTAATTGAGCTCACCCAAATCATTTCTCAAGCATCCAAGCCATGGGAAGGAGGACCTAAGACCAAAGCCACAAGCCATTGATGGGGAGCTTGGCCAATTAGAAGATCCACTTCATCTTAAACCTTCAAACCTGGCTCCACTCCTAAGCTACCCCCCAACGAGAGCTGACCCTGAGGTATGAATCAAAACTGAGCTTCACTTAGAAAATCCTTTGTCCTTTATGAAGGGAAGTGTAATCCTAATTGAATTCCACCATTGAATGTGTTTCTTATTGCTCCTAGATGGTGTGGTTGAATCAGCCAACCAGCTCAAGTGAGCTTGGATCAAGCCATGAGGATGGATGACCGCCTCCACGCAGGGTGGATGAATCATGGACCATCCATCTCATGTTTTGGATGGATGGTCCTGATTAAATGCTAGATCCATGATTTAATCCTTGAAACCATGGGTTTAATCTATCGATCTTTGATTGCCCAAGGAGAAAATGACAGACACGCATGGATGACAACTTAAATAACCAATCCGCCATGCCATGTGAAAGCGCACGTAGCCCATGTATGGCATGTGATTAGCTATATAATTAGGGTATTTAATTATTATTTAATCACTCAAAGTTCAAAAATACATAATTAAATATAAAAAATCAAAAAATATATAAATGATGGCTCATTTTAAAAATAATTCAAAGGGGAATCCAATAAAATTATTTTTAATTAATTTTGAATAATAGATTTTTCTTAATTAGGGTTTAAATAAAAATTTAATAACCCTAATTACTCCCTAATCATTTCATTAATTAATTCCAAACTTCTCAGACATATTTAGGAGGATGACTTTCGCCTCCCAATTTTCTTGGAATTTATTAATGAGTAAATTAGGAAAATCAATTAATGAATCCCTAATCACCCTCTTAATGTACTAATTAATAAGCATGTGAATAGGTTTAATCAATTACTAAAATAATTAAATATTTTTAAGTGAAGAGGAGGTTTATGGAATGGGTTTAGGCATTTTCTAAGTTATTTCCTAAACCCCTTCCTTTCTTAATCCAAACCTAATTAAGGATAAACCACTAATAATCTTCTTAATTAGATTAATCCAATTCTCAAAATTAATCTGAACTTAATCAATCCTAGATCCTTAGGTGTTCAAGAGCCTAAGGTAATTTAAGGAAATCATTTCAACTCACATGTGTGGAAGGTTATGAAAGTACTTAATTAAACCCTTTAGCTTAATTAATCATTAATTGCGAGCCAATTGCATTAGGCCCTTCCTTTCTTAGGAGCATTGTTGATTTAAATTTCATGTGGGTGCATATCATATGTTGGCTCACAATTGTTTGAATAATTATGTTAAGGAGGTGTGAGGGGTAATTAATGGATTTAATTTACACCTTAACCTAAATCAAATATAAAATCAACTTAATGGTTCTAAAAATTAAACTAAAATAATACACACATGAGAGAAATGGGTTTGGACCAGCAAATACCCTTTTCATATTTCCTAAATCAAAATAAAAACAAAAATAAAAATCTCTTTAAGAAATGTTGATTCTCTTTAAATGGTCTTATTTCATAGGATTGCCTTTAGGAATTAATTAGGGTGAATAAAGTTACATGCTTACATCACTTTATTTTTTCAAGCATGCTAAATGATGTGTGAACTCATGCATTCATACCTTTTGAAAAATCAAATTAGAATGAAATATTTTCTTTATGTCAAATTGCATGCTTTGGTTAAAGTAAGAATATGAATGGCTATTATGACTACTAAATTAAAAATTATTTTCAAAATCTATAAATCAAAGATCATAAAATGAAAGTATGCTACTTATAAATATTTATAAGCTTGCATGTGGTTATAATATAGAAATGTGTTTTATGTAGTTTCTTCTCTTTTCTTAACCTGGGTTTGTATAGGATTTGCAAAGTGTATAGTTCATTTGAAAAGAACATAACACTTGCTTAAGTTCATTCCTATGCACTCCCATGCCATGAATTAAGAAGGATCTTCATATTGCATATATATATAAACCAAACTAAATAAACAAATAAAAATCTTTTGCATGATTCTTCATCCATTCATTTGCTTTTGTACATGTACATGTATTTAAGAAAAGTGATATATTAGTCTGGACATCCCAAGGTTGCGAGGCTTTAAGTAGCCCCAAGAAAATCTTATACCTTACACTGTAGAAAATAATGACATCATCACTTATATGTCTTTCATACATGTAAATGTGCATTTGATTAATGGATAAAAGAGTCCTTCTCTACTTAAACAAAAAATCATGCATCATGAAACATCCAAATTTTCAAACAATATCTCTTAGCATTCATCATTAAGGTGTGCTAAATACTTGCTTTGCATGATAGATATGCTTAGGATTTGTTCATGTGCATGATACACATGTTGGAAAGAAATAAATGATTGTGTGTTTTGTGATAGCAATTCACCTTAATTAATCCTATGTTGCCTTTCTTATTGAATAGTTTTAGAGTAATCTAAACTTAGAATTAATTAAAACACATAATAAAATATTCACTAAAAAAAAATCACTAATGAATCTACCTTAGAAATTACTTAAGGTGGGAGGAAAGAGAAGTTATCTCTTTTCTTCTCTTCACAACACTTTAATTAAATATAAGTTCATTTAAACAAATCAAATCATTAAATAAAATTGGCAAATCAACTAAATTACTTAAATGAAACCACCCATCTAAGTTGAATCTCTCATTTAGAAAACTTCAACCTAAAGCCTAGCTAAGACATGCCACATAAGCCTTAAAAGGCACACATTAGCTAAGTCACCATTTCTAGCTCTATGTTATGCATGGTTTGATCGATTTTATTTTATGATGTAATATTTTAGTCCGGATGTTAGGGTGTATGAGACCGATGATAGGATGATCTTAGTCTAATCATTATCTTCAGGGATTGTGCTTAAGGGGTAATAAAAATATAAATATTTTTGTGTGTTGCTTATACCCCTAAGCATAATCCAAAATAGGTGTGGACTTGGTTACCCAAGTGTGAGTGTGTTTAGCTAATATCTATTTTGTAGATTTTTAGTTAGATTTACTTTTCCCATTTTTCATGTAATTTTGCAATTAAGATTTAGAATGAATGTTATGGGGAGATTAAGGTGAACATTAGTCATAAGACTAAGTCTTATGCACCATGTGAAGCCTTGGAGCATCCATATCCCAACCAACCAAAAGAAGGAAAGAATGAAGAAAGAAGGAAAGAAAGAAGAAAGAAGAAAAGAAGAAAGAAGAAAGAAGAAAAGAAGAAAGAAGAAATGAAGAATGAAGATCCACATAAGATGAATTCCTTTTTGATTGAAATTAATTCATTTTTAATTCAGGTTGTATAATGGTAGAGCTCAACTACTACTTTTTTTTAGGAGCCCACCACAAAGGTCTTTTATTCTTTTACGCCAGCTTTATAAATTGTTTGGTGTTTGTTTAGCTTATGCATTAAGATGGCATGTTTTTCTTAGTTTATTTCTTACTTTGATGAATGGTCTGGATGCGATTAGGCTCTTATAGAAAAATAAATTTTCTATCCAATTAATCAACTCAAAAATTAAAAAATTAACAACTCATAATCTCACCTAAAGCTTAGGTTATAAATCAAGCTAAAAGATTTAGCAACCCTTAGGATATGTTGTATGTTTAACATCATGCATAAAAAACATCTTGCTTCACTTGCTTATTTTTCCTTTTTCCAGGGAACTTGGCTTGACCTTGAGAGAGCCATGGTCGAAACACACCTCCTTCTTGCTGATTTTGGCCCATAACTAATTTCTCATACATTATGCATATGAATACCATAGCCCGTGTCAAATTAATTATTCAAAAATGAAAATAAAATATAACAAAAATTTGCATTAGATTTAAGTCATTATTCATGCCCTAAATGATCTAGTCTCTTAGGGAGTGTGTTTAAGGACTTAGTCTCTTTCTAAATAAATAACTATCTATCTGCAAAAGCATATGACTTGCCTACATATAAATCAGAGGAGTTAGTCACCCCAAGTGTAAGTCCACATTGGTGGTTTATCCTCTCATGGAGGTAAACCATATGCCCATTTTTTCCTTAGATTTAGGTCATGCTTTGGAACTCACCAAAGCTCCCTAGATTTAGGTTTCGAGGTTGTTATTTTCCTTTCTACAACATAAATCCTCACCCTTAGGCATTTTCATGATCTTGTATCATGGAATTGTAAGTCCCAGATTTCTAATAAAATTCAACTCAAACAAATAATCTCTTCAAATTCAAAATATAAAGCCCAATCATAGGATAGTTTGGGATGCTCGCTAGGCTTCCTAGCATCGTGAGCATCTTGTACTTATCTCCCTTTGGTTTTGATAATAACTCCCTCCTTTTGATCAATCCCATTTGGTCTTCTAAAAATAACCAATTGATTAATAGTCCTATCTTTGAAATCTTTGGAGACAATATTCATTTACCTTTATCGAGAGTATTTCTAAGGAATAGCATTCCTTAGGATGTAATTAACTATGGGGCTTGCCTCCATATGAAACTTAACAAACCCGGTTTAAAATAAACCTTACTTTACTTTCCATGTAAAGTAGGAGAATATACATCCAAAGAGCCATCATCCTTAGGAGTCCTTATTAGGTGATTAGGTCCATTGTAGGGTGGTGACTTCTGCTTTTTGAGATAATACACCTTTTCTCAATATCGTACCTGATCCCCCAATAAGAACATCTACGGATCTACATGGTGTCTAATAAAAAAAGATTATATTTTGGTTTTCATTTAATTCATTTTAGATGAAGATTAAAGATAAAAATTCACCACACTCAACAGTTCCAACCAATCAACATTGGAGTTCTCGATAGAGAACTTCAATTTTAAAAGATTGGGTCAATCTAAAGCTCCATGATGAAAAAGAACCGGTGGGTGTATGTCTTTAATGCCTCATGGTACAATTGCTTCACCAATTGAACCTTTCGTACCTGGAAAGCATGTTCATGAAGCTTCCTCATCAGGAAGCAAATTAACCAGAAGGCTGAGAAGAAGAAGAAATGTTGAGCTGAGGGCTCAGCAGATCTTCTTTGAAAGACCTAGTCAACAAGCAATACTACCACCAGAAGCGAGCATTCCTACCCATAACAACTTTGACAATCTAAAGTGGGTAAAAAGAAATAGCTCTACTGGTGAAGTAAAGTAGTCTTTCTGGACCCAACAATGTCAAACTCCACCACCACAGAGGAGACAACCTGAAACACTATCTGTCATAGTACACAAAATCCTTAAAGTTTCCAAGGACATATGCTTAATGAAAAGAAAATCTTAGAGGCCAGTGGTGATTGAAAATCGCTCCACCAAAGGGTTGCCATCTCTTATGGTAACCATTCATCGCAAGTATGCTTATGGTAAACACTTAGACCAGTATGCAGATTCTGATGAAAGGTCTTGGTGAAAGGATAAGCAGATATGGAGGCCAAGTCCCTTTGATGAATTTTTGAATAATGAAGGAGGTGTGATATCAATGCATATACTCAAAAATCCTAAAAAACCTCATCATAAGTGGATACCTAAAAGAAGGGATATCATTGATAAAAAATATGATGGTCGACACCCTAGAGAATCCTCTAGGGATCCCATCATCGATCAGATTCACCACCATAAGAGAATGTTGATTTTGATCGCAGTCCTTTAATGGAAGAAGTGTTTATTCCGTACACTGAACTAGAGATCCACTCGAAACATCGATCAAAAATTCATGTGCAAAAAGAAGACAATAAAGAGGATACTATGGAAGTGGAAGTCCTTTATATGGTCAGGGATATAGATGAACTTTTCCATCCATAAAATATGATCTAACCTAAACAATTCTACATTTATGAAGAAGAGTCTTCACAGAAGCAAGTAGAAGATGGATCTTCAATCTCTACTGATGAGGAAGAAGAACAAGATCAAAATGAGAAAGAGGTCATGGGCGTTAAAGCTATTTATATGGTTGAACTAGGAAATGATCAGCCTGGTACACGCTTTTATAATCAGTGTTGTCGTTTAGCCCTAGCAATAGTTTCCCCTACAAATGCACAAAGAGAAGGACAGTCAAGTTCTTTCCCTGAAGATGAGCAGGAGCAAAACAACAAGAAATAAAGGAAGAAGAAGAGCCTGTACTTGTTGACACTATGGTGCTAGCTAGAGAGCAAAAACAAATGCAGCATCAAATGAAAGTCAAAGATAAAAAAATTGCACAGCTTGGTATCAAGATGAATGATATGATGGTATAAATGAATATCATGATGGATATATTGCAGAATAATATCACATCAAATGTAGCACTTATTTTATCGGCTAATCAATATGTAGCTAATAATACATCTTCTATATCACTAGTTGCTCTACATCACAACCTCATTTATGCTAAAGCGAGGAATGAAGTTAACCAACTACCTCTTCAGTCGATAATTCAAAATATATGGCTAGGACACCAAGAATGGTAATAGCTGGTTAGCTAGAAATAATAATTAATGAAAAGATAAAGGTAGTTATTGCTTCAGAGCAAGCTGAAAAGTTGGTGAGTAAGGGTCGCAAATTTGAATATGATCAAGTGTCATACCTGAAAGGTTACTCAGTGAAAAATTTAATACTTTCAATGGGCTTGGTAACCCAAAGCAACATCTAGCTCAATTTAAGGTTATTTGTGGTAACACAAGAGGGAATGATGTGTTGCTTTTTTAGTTAGTTTCATCGACTTGACCTCACTTTTCAGTATGTAGAATTGAATGATTGGTTAAAACTTTCTTGAGTTAGAAATAATATTCGTGAAGAGGTTCTAGTGGTGAGAAAATAACAATCGACTTTCTTATTGAAAAGGAGAAAAGATGAGTCAGTGACAAAATTCATAACTAGTTGGCATAACCTAAGTATGAAATGTGAACAATAATTAGAAGAAGAACATGCGATCCAATTGCTAATGGGCAATATGGATGATAAAATGACACCATTTTTATGTATGGCATCAATTACAACATTCTAATACTTGCTTGATAGGGTGGCCAAATTTGAAAATGAATCACCCTAAGTATGAAATCTATACAGATAAGGAAAAGAGAAACAAACCTTCAAACTCAAGAAGAAACGAAACTCATGTAACTTCCTATAGCTCAAATGGTGAAAAGCGGGTGATATATAATGTGGATAAAGGAAAGCAACCAATGTGCAATGATGACAAGGGAAAGAAGCTTGTCTAATCCATAGCAAAAATTAGTATTAGGAGGCATTGATAAACCTCAGACTTTTTGAAGTGTTGCAGAGCATCCAAATCAAGCAACAAGAGATGTGAGTAAATGCGATCATCTCTTAAGGAAAAGATGAACAAAAAATATTCCTTTAGAAGGGATAGTGTGGCTAATTTATTTTAGCAAGTAGTCAAAGCTGATCTATAATTAAATTAAAAGGCCTGAAGAAGTTGATCAAGTCGATAATCTAAATTATTATCCCTATCATCGGATAATCAGTCATCCTATTGAAGATTATTTTATCTTCAAAGATTGGCTAGAAAGGAAGTATCGGCGAGGTGAATTTACATTATCGAATAGCTCTAGTTAACCCAAAAAGAGAGTCTACAATGATGATTACATCCTCTTCCGTATCATCCATTAAAGATAAAAAGAAGGAGAAACTAGTTCAGATTGAAGAATGGGAAACAGTGGTCTCCAAAAAGATCATGAAAATGCTTAAACAGTTAAAAGGCATCCCTAGTGTTAAGTGGAAATCACTACTTGAACCTATATTGGACTTAAAAGAGATACCTAAACTAAGTATTTGGGCTTCTTAGTGGCATTTTGATAAGGCTACTTCATCATAGTGCGAGGAGCAGTCTACTAAACACATGCCTCATAAATCAAAGAAGCCAGCTAAGAAAAAGAAGATCAAGAAGAGAACTACAACTCAAAAGATTATTAACAATTTAGAGGAGTATCACCAGCTGACAAGACAATCATTTAAGCTTGCAGACTTTATGCCTAAACTTCTCATTGTTGAATTGAATGAAGAAGATAATGGTGAATCTTGTCCAGTAGAGACATGATAAATCATTTATGTGATATCGATGTTCTTCATCGTTACTCCAAAATGATAAGGGTAGTCGAGATACTCGACCACTAATCAAAATTTTTATCGGAAAGCAAAGAGCTTGAAGAGTTAACATCTAATTTTATTTAATGACTCAACAAAAGATAAGATTGAGATGAAGATTTATATTTTTCGATGGAGAAGAGTCGGACTCATCGATATCATCACGTATGAAATGTATGAAGTTGAAAAGTGATTCAATCCTTTTTAGTTATTATCCCAAATAAGAAGTGAATTTGAGAAAACTACTTCAAAAAAATCTGAGTAAGATAAGGTGATTCAAGTTCAGTTGAGAAGAAGTAAAGTCTTACCACCATCATCAAAGAAGGGGAATTCAAATAAAGACAAGGCAAACAAATTGATGTCAATGAAGATATCATTCCCAAAAATCTTAAAATAAAGTCTAAATTAAGTGAAAAGATAGATTATAATATTCTATCACATCTGAGAAAGATCACTGCACAACTGAGTGTGTACGAGGCTCTCTTGATATCAAAAGATCTTTGAGAAACTTTGATGCAGGCTCTCATAGATCCGAAAGTTATGAAGCTTACTTTGCCAAAAAAAATGCATCATTGAATCATTGCAAACTCAAGATCTCCCAATAATCATATTTTCTGAAGAAACTCTTATGTTGGGAACAACGGATGACAACCGTCTTCTATATGTTATCGTAGAGAGTGATGGCATCTTAATCGGCTGAATATTGATTGATCCAGGTTCTTCCATCAATCTTATGAGTCTAAAGGTATTAAGAGAATTATCAATTGATATCCAACATCTTGGGAGAGATAGGTTGATGGTTCATGATTTTAATGAGAAAGGACAGAAAACCCTGGGTTCCTTAATTCTCTCGCTCAAATTTTGGGATTTATATACATAAGCCAAGTTTCATGTAATCGACACTGATACGTCATTTAGAGCTCTCTTGGGTCGGCCATGGCTACATGAGTATGGCATGGTCCCATCAACTATGCATTAGTGTATGAAGTACTTAAAAGAGGAAGAAGAGTTTAGAATTCCTGGCAATCTACAACCATTCTCCATCCATGAAGCAAAGATCTATGAAGATGCAAAATATTTCATCCCTAAAGAGCCTAAGCCAATAGAGCCTCTTGACGTAGTAGCATCCACTTCAGGAACTAAAAAGCAACTTCATAAGGTGAAAGAGCAGAAGCAAAGAGGAAGAAAGAAGGTCATGCCAACTTTTCGTAAAGCACTTGATTCTACATCTAAATCAAGAAGATCAGTTTCTCATTTGGGAAGTGACACACAAGAAGAAGAAAATATTCCTGTCAAACCTAAAGGAACTTATAAACTTTCAAGAAAGAAAGTATGAAATAAGTGATTCGATTGATTATGACTTTGAATCTACTTATGAAATAGAGTTGGGTCGCATCAAGAAGGATAGCTCATTTGGCAGTGTCAGAGGACTCCTTCAAAATTATACCCATCCCTTAGTAGTACTTCAAAGAAATCACTCCATTGGAGGTTCATAACATTGAAGAATTGATAACATTCTATGTGTCATCGTTGAGTGAGAGTGTAGAAATAGGAACTCTATTTTATAAATCTGAAGAGTCTCAGCCTCACAATTTTGATCAGCATACTCAACATGAAGATGCCGATGGGATAGTGCCAACAAGAATACCAATATACTATCCAAAAAAATTGTGAAGAATGATGCATAAGCTTGGAATTCATATTAGAACTACTAAATATAGAACTCAAATTTTTAACAAGATATGGAGCCAAAGAAGTCTCGCATCAGAAGTAATAAGTTTATCAAGGTCTTGAGTTCATCCATAAATCTCATCAAAATAAAATTTGTTATAATATAATAGAGATCGAAACTAATAGTGATGAAGAAGATGATCTCCATGAAATCCTTCTTATGAATGATGAAGAAGTAGAAGCCAAGTATACACCTGAAAAACTCAAAGATGGTGGAAAAATAACTATTATGGATGAACTCAAGGAAACCAACCTATGAGTGAGGATGATCCTTGTCCAACTTTCATTAATGCCTACCGATGAGAAAGTTGAAGAGCTAAAATGCTACTTTGTGAATTAGGATTGCTTTTCACGGACATATTTTGAAATTCTACTTGCTATTAAACTAGATGTGATGCCTAATAAGCAAACTTCTAGGTGAATGAGATTGGAGATTGAAGAATAGGTAATTGCAGAAACTAAGAAGCTGATCGAAGCAGGCTTCATTCGAGAGGAGAAATATGCAGATTGGATAGCTAATATTTGTCCCATTAGAAGAAAAGAATTCAAATTGTGTCGCATTGACTTGGGACCTAAATAAGGCATGCCCAAAAGATGACTTTCCACTTCCAATATCATAACTACTAGTGGACAATACTTAACTGACATGTTCTTATATGGATGGATCATGAATATAATCAAATAAAGATGACCTAAAGATGAAAGACATACATCATTAGAACTATTTACAGTTGTTACACATGTCTTTTGGTTTAAAAATACTAGAGCTACATACCAAAGAGCCATGACACATATTTTGATGAGTTGATTCACCAGAAGGTGGAGTGTTATGTTGACAGTTTGGTGGTGAAGAGGTTAAATCATGAAAATCACTTTGAAGACTTGAGAATTGTATTAGAGAATAAAAAATATCTCAAGATGAATACTCTAAAATGTGCATTCGGTGTATCCTCCAAAAAATTTCTTGGGTATATTGTATGTCATAGAGGAATTGAAATTGATCCTGCTAAAATCAAGGCAATTGTGGAGATGCCTCTACCAAAAAGTTTGTGTCACCTCCGTTCTTTACAAGGACAACTTGCGTTCATCCGTCAATTTATATTAAACCTATCAGGATGCTATCAATCATTTACAAAGTTGATGAAGAAGGATGCTCCATTCAAATGGGACAAGAAGTGCCAAGAAGCCTTCAATAGTATTAAAAGCTACCTATTAAATTCACCAATCCTTGCGTACTCTCGAAGCCTCTCATTCTATACACAACTACATTAGAAGAGTCCCTTGAGAATTGGCATAACACAATGAAGAAAAGTAAAGGGAATGCTCTTTATTATATCAATCGAAGATTAAGCGAATGAGATACTCTCAGATATAGAAGCACTTTGTCATTGATCTTTGCGGTCAAAAGCTTCATCACTATATATGTTATCTCATAAGATTACCCTCATCTCAAGGATCGATCCAGTACTTGATGATAAGACCAATTGTGATTGCAGCAAGATGGGCGATATTGCTTTACAATTTGATATCACATCGTTAGAAGTAGTGAAGGGACAAGTCTTAGCAGATTTTCTTGCTACACATCCCATCCCTATGGACTCTTCCCTTACTGATGATCTGATGAGCAAATTATGCTCATTCATGAAAGAGAAAATCACAAATTTGAGAAATGTACTTTGATGGAGCCTCATCGATCAAACATGTCCAACCTCTAAATTTCCAAGGCAAGAGCGAATGACATCATCTTCATAACACTAGAAGGAGGGATAATGAGACGATCATATAGGTTGATCGAGCCAAGAACTAATAATGAAGGTGAGTATGAAGCATTTGTGGCAGGTCTTGAAGAAGCCACTTTCATAGGCATTCAAAACTTGCATATTTTCGGTGATTCTCATATTATAAATCAAGTACTTGGCATCTATAAAATCAACAAGCTTGAGTTAGCCTTCTATCATAAGTAAGTTCTCAATCTTATGAAGCAAATACCAAATATTACATTAACTCGAGTCTCTCGATCCGAAAATAGCAAAGCAGATTGCTTAGCCAAATTAGGTAAGGAGATGGCAAGTATGAATGGTGATTATGTCATGATCGGCATATTTACTCAACTAGTTCTAAAAAAAGTATCAATCCCATGGAGAGGTTATCAAATTTGACAGTGGATGTGACTCAATTGCTCTCATTCTTCTCAAAATCAACAAAAGTTATACCCATAAGACCTAAGAATGAAATTTCTTAAGAAAAGCAGTGGAAAGCCTTTATTGTAGAAGAGCCACATGATTGAAGGCAACCCTTCATCGACTACTTTAAAGAAGAAAAATTATCAAATAATAAATCACTAGCAACTCAAATCAAAAGAGAATGTTTTTATGCTTTTGTCACACTTTATATATCATTTGAACAAATGACTACGATGATGCTAAATGCGGTAAAGTGATGGTTGAAGTTCATGAAGGACTTTGTGGTGCACATCAGTCAGGTCCCAAGATGATATCAAAAGGATGAGTTATTATTGACCATCTATGATGAGAGGCTGTATCAATCATGCTAAGAGGTATCATGAATGTCAAGTACATGGGAATATAATCCATCAACCTCCAAATTCACTACACCCAACAATAGCATCGTGGCCTTTTGAATGTTGGAGCACAGATGTAATTGGACCAATTGATTCATTGTCGTTAGCTGGACACCACTTCATCGTAGCAGTGACTGACTATTTCTCTAAGTGGGCTGAAGTTATCCCATTTAAAGAAGTTACTACTGAGCGAGTGATTAACTTCTTTATGCATAATATGGTCTATAGATTTGGAGTGTCGTGTCGAATAATTTCTAATAATGGCATAGCTTTCAAAAATATAAAGATTTATAGATTCATCGATCGACACAAAATTGATTGGCGATACTCTTTAATATATAATCCAAGAGCAAATTGTTTGGTAGAGGCCTTCAACAAGACATTAGTCAAGCTGCTCAAGAAGATCCTTACTAAAAATAAGAGAGAATGACATACTAAATTAATAGAGGCACTATGAGCGTATCGAACTACCTACAAGACACCGACTAAAGCCACTTCCTATTCATTGGTGTTTGGAACTAAAGTAATTCTTTCGCTTAAAGTCGAGTTGCCTTCACTTTGAGTAACCATCCAATACAATCTAACTGAAGATCAAAATGCTCATTTGAGAATGGAGGAACTCGATGCGCTTGATGAAGTTAGATTGCAAGCTCATCAAAATTTGAAAGTTTATCGAGCAAAGATGTCCAGGGCTTTTGACCATAGTGCGACCTCGAACATTCCAAAAGGGGAATGGGTCTTGTCGAAGACCAATTATTCTAATCAAAAAATTAGTTGCAAATTTGAGCCTAATTGGGAGGACCCTTTTGTCATTGAAAAAGTGTATCAATGAGGGGCATACCAACTCATTGACTAAAAGAGTGAAAGACCAATGCTACAAATTAATGGTCGATACTTGAAAAAGTATTATACATGATAAAGACATTCTCAATATATAACAGAAATCCCCACAAGATAGGGGATATTTTTCTAGTATATCTATTTAGGTCATCATGTTTCATCCATCCCTAAATAAATATACTTCAAGATGAAAAACTTTTTTAAAATTTCCACTTTACAGGGGGCATTTTAGATTTTTATATATAGATGAAATCAATGTTACATGTTAAAACTCTCTTAAGAGCATATCAACTCAAATATCGATGTATTTGTGTAATTTCATCTTGAAAGTTCTTCTAAATGTGCTTTAAAATTCCCCATGCAAGACAGGGGGAATTTTTAGTTTATGTCAAGTTTATGTGAGTTGACATCATGTTATAAGATGAGATCCTCTAATAAATTCAGATTCAGGTTGACATCGAGCTTTACGCCGAAATTCCTAAATATGTAAATAATTGTTATTGTTAAGTTGCAGGTTCTTATAGGAACAAAAAGAATATATTTCTATTGAGTTAGAAAAATATCAACCTCTACATCCTTAAATATCAAAGTTTATCTCCCATTTGCCAAATTAGAAGATCGGAGAACTCCCAATTTTGGAAGCTTCAATCAACTGAGTTGGAAAAACAACAACCTCTACATCCTGAAGTCTTGGACACTGATGGGTTCTAAAGGTCAAACTCAACAAGCCCATAAATGGCCGGTTACTGACGCTCTTCTCACTCAAACAAGTCAAGAAAAGGTCATAGTGAAAGAGCCCCCATTCGTTAGTCCGATGCCCAAATCACTAACCCATCACAACTTAAGTCAAAGAATCAAGTATATTCTAAATGTCAAACTCAATGAGCCCAAGTGTGGCCGAGTTGCTGACGCTATCTTCACTCAATAAGCCATAAGAAAAGGCTATAGTGAAAGAGCCCCTGCTCATCAGTCCAATGATGATAGCTGTTCAATCTCAAATCGAAGCTAGCTTAGTGATTACAAGCAATCATAATCTAAGAGATCTTTCTATCGATGAAAGATAATAGAAAACTCTCAATTCAAAGCTGCCTCAAATCAATCTATATATTGCTTGCAGGATGATATTTCAATATATTATCAAATGATCCAATCAAGCAAAAAAGCACAAAAGTAGCAGAGGAAATGCTGATGTCCACTAATACAACAAGATAATACATGACTGATGGAAAGATAAACAAAAAAAGAAAAAAAGTACATCATGGGATCCTAGACTGTAGCTCCTAAAACTGTGTTAAATAAACTACTAAAGACTGATGCTCACTCTCAGCCAAAGCATCGGTAGCTCAAAGCGCTCAACTACCATAGCGGTGGCGTATTTGGTAATGGTGCTGCTTTATAGCTCGAGCTCTCTTATCACCTTTCGACTGCTGACTCTCGATCACGACGGTCTGTCTAACTTAGAAAAAGCATCTATCAAACTCTGACGGTCATGTCGTAGAGCCTCAACACTCTCCTCAAACTCATCATCTGCTAGGTCAGCCGCCTCCCTACAAAGCCTGACCTTCTCCTGAAGCTCTGCCAGTAAAGTGCCAAATCGGACAATACTGAGCGATCTCATCTGGTAGATTAAAAACTCTATGTCTCTACAGAGAGTCTCCAGATATCAGAGAACCTGCTCTTCTAAGCCAGTATGAGCTAGAAGATCCAGAATAGTGTTCATATATGATGTGAAGCTGTCTAGTGACTCTAGTGAATCCAAAGTAAGCTGAGAAACCACATCCCTCAAAAATATCAAGCAATCATGCCCTTATCGTGGATCGTGTATGGATATCGATGATAGATCTTGGACTCATAACCTACATTAAGCATGAAATAAATGAAAATAATCAGCATAAAATAGAGCAATAAATGTAAAGAAGTACAACTAAAGAACAAAGAGAGAAAGAAAGTACTTAAACATGACAAATTTGACTGAACTGGTGTGTCATAAGTGGCATAGTCCTCGCTGACCTTCACTATCTGATAAGCTCTAGAGCTATATGTTGGCTCAGTAGAAGCCCCACTAGGTATGAGATCTCTCATCTCAGAAGTCTCCCCAGGACAATGGACAGAGTAAGGCTCAATAGGGAAGAGTGGCTCTATAGAAGGAGTAGCAAAATCTGAGGCAATAGTATCAAAGGCAGGCACACTAGACGGCTCAACTACAAGGTCCTCAGTAGCATAAGATCTTGGCCTATGGTATCTCGTCAAGAGTTAGAAGTCATCGTGGAAATGGACTCATGGCAATATCAGAAAGCAACAGTCAGGTCGATTACACCTACGTCTATGAGCTAGTGAAGAGATCTCAGTGTAGGCAGAATCCCTAGCTCGACTCTATGAGGTGGTGTCCTCGGACAGCTCATCAACGGTGCATCTGTCATGAATCAAATTAGAATATCGATACATAATATATTTTAATGATACGATAAAAAAAATGAGAATGAAAAGAGAGTAATATATTGATTATACCTATATCTTGCTATCTCTGTTGGTGGTGACTGATGGGTAACGACCTCAAGGGACTCTAAAGACTCACTATGCTCATATCTCTTTGTACCACTAGGAAAGGACCAAAAGATAGTCGTACCCATGTGAGATGAGTATAGTTGACCCCTGTGTGGATCTACGGAGGAGCTATCCAAAAATGAGACCAAGCTTGTAAATGTAGCCAAATAAGCGGCGGTAAATGCGTGTCTCAAGGGAATCATCCTGATCTTCCTAATATCTACTACACTTGGGATGAGTAGCCTACCATCATGAGCGGTCGACTGGAAGAAACTAAGCTGCCATGCAACTCGGTTGGGCTGATAGCCCTCTATAACAACTGACTGCCCAAATCGATAACATAACTAGCCTGGATGTATACTGAAAAGGTACTCAACTACTCTTAATATTTGATGGCCATGAAGTAATGAATATCTGTCATTCTCATCAAGATTGTCAATAAGATCAACCTCTATCAAGTCAGATGGTAAACCAAATATATTTGGATGGTGAACTAACAAAAATTGATCTCCCAAATGAGGAGCAAAGAAGAACATGTGAATCTGTTCCATCTCGAAAGCAGATGATGCTAGTATAACTGCAAGACGGTAGGATATCCTCACCCTGAAAAGAATGTCGGATACTCAAAATAAGCAAAGGCACCATGTATGTGGTGACCAAGCGTGTGCCAATGTAGAATCACATCTTCAACTCTGAGAATCCACCCAAAATCACCCCAATATCCTATAAATTTTGCTGCTTTTGGAGCCAAAGAAACTTCACCTCGAGAAATCTCTACTAACAATGCACACACAATGAGATCCTACATAATGGGAAGTACAAAATGTAGTATGTCACTACTCGCTAAGAATATATCCTCGCTCAATCCCTGTATAGATGGAGAAGTCTTCCCTGCTGGTAAAGTAGGCTCCATAGTCTCCTCAGATAAGTAAGCCATCGGACAACCCGAAAGGGTCATGTAGTCTTCTGTCTCCTTAGATAGAGCATAATCACGTAGAAGCTCACGAATCCATGCACTCACGGGTAATGCGATAATGATCATCTAAACATCGATGCCAAAAGTCTAGTGATAATGGTTTAGAAGATCAATATAAATAGAAGGCATAGCTAGCCTACATCATCATTCACTGTCATCAGGTTTCCTGAAATGACTCTCATCGGTGGAACCACTGCGGTAACCAAATGGAGACCTCTCCCAAAGTAGCTGTAAACTCCTGGGTTAATCAAGTGTTACTACTGGTATCCAGAACTCCATTATTACGAACAAGAAAGGCATACCTCCAAAATCAAATAAGACATATATAGTGCCTCATATGCCGGTTGTCATGGGTATCTCACGGCGAGCCGCAGACACACTAGCCCAATGTGAGCGTATCCATGTGGAAGATTAAGAATCTACGATGGAAGAATCTCAAAGAGGTCTAATAGACTACCTCTTGGCGGTGGCAGAAAGTCCAAAGCTGTCTCGTCCCTCAATCTTTGTCGAGTGGGGATGTAAAACATCATAATATCTGGGCCGACTTGAAATTCTTGTGACTATCCCAGAGGATTGTAGTCGCACATTTTGAAGCAATGGTAACCAATCTAGGATCTTCAAAGGCAAAAGAATCAAGTACTCGGGAAGTATGAAAGAGCGTCTTGAAGAAACTCGGTAAAATCACATCCTCGTGACATATTGGTGTGCTGCTCAATCCTATCCCTGATATCAACATCTCCATGAGGATCATGCTTGTCAATTTCCAACCAAATAGCCTCCTCGCTAGGCTTAACAGATGACAGATCATCAGGTCTTCTCGAGTTGAACATTTTCCTATCGAGTGATTAGAGAAACGTCACATAAGAATCCAAGTGACAGCATAACAAAGTGTAAAACAAAAAAGGGAGTTATACTAAGAAGCAGTAAGAAGAAGGGGAACAAAAACAAAAGAGCGAAGAAAGTCAAAAGGGTCAACCAATTTTTAACAAACGCGACTCACTCCATGTGTGAATCACATTTGTTGGGGGGTATTTATTGACCTTCACATATGCTACACAAGCCGAATCGAACTTATAAGGTGAATTCGATCGACTTCGGATGCTTTAAAGCATAAATTGGGGCTCAAAATGCTTGACGTCACAAAAATGGTCAAAATGATCGACGACGGACTTTGTCATTGCATTCAAAATGTCAAAACTAAGAATATAAATATTGCACAACGATGGTCAACTAATTAAACGATCAGTCGTAACGCATGCATATCGAGATCGAAAGGCAAAACTAAACAACCTATTCATGAAATTGATTGTCGTTAGTTTTGAAATGTTAAAATCTATCAAGTAAGAATTTTACACTCAATTGGACGTTTACACAAAAAATTGAGCGATCGAAAATGATAACGTCATTTTTTTGAAATTGATCCAATTTGATGGATTTCAATCAAATGGCCGATCTTGAAACGGACTATTTGTGTCAAACATCGAATAAGCTAAGATTGATATATATATATATATATATATATATACTATGTGATTTTATTGACGTAAAATTTACATTAAGACTGATTAGACATTTAAAAAGTTAATAAAAAAGCCCAAACTTAATCCTAACTAGCCCTAAATCCCCTTAACCGACCGTCCGACCCTATTTCTCTTCGACTGACTCGCTCAGCCTCCTCTATCGCACGAGCCCATCCCCTTCACGTGCACGAACGACTCTTTCTACCTCACACGCAGACGACCCGCTCAGCCTCTTCTTCACATGAGGACACACGATCCCGCTCGATCTCCTCGTCCAACAGTTCCCCCCTCTTTCACGGCTACTTCCCTCAACCGAAAGGAGGAGGCTTTTCACTCGCTCGTTCTTCCACTCCCTCCCGTCTGAAATCGCACGTAAGCAAGGAAACCTTCCCCTTCTTTCTCTTCTCTCCAGCGGCAAGTAAGGGTAGGGCTCTTCTCTTCTTCCTTCTCCATTTCTTCCCTCATCTTCTTCAAAACTGAAAACTCCCTTCCCTTCCTCTTTCCCTCATTTCCTCCCACAGAAACTTCCTCTTTCCTTCATTTCCTCCCAAACTGAAACTTCCTATTTCCCTCATCTTCCCAAAATCAAGCCTTCCCTTCCGTTTCTCCCTTCCAATCGGACGAATCTCAACAACCCGTAAGCTTTCTTCCTCTTCTTCCACTTTTCTTTCTCTTCTTCCACCAAAACTCCTCATGGCCGAATTCTTCCTAGCTGAACCCTTCCTTGGCCTCACCTCTTCATTAACGGTAGCCGAGAGGCAACTCCGTCATTAGGCGGGTTCCTCTTGGTCACCGACAATTCCCCATTTATTTTTTTCTCTTCCCCTCATTCTAGGCTAAGAGAAAGATTGGATTCAAATGTTAAAATGCAAGTTTATCGTTGTGGTTGATGGTGGATGCGTACATAAATATCTGAATGTGTATATGTATATGCTTGTCTCTTTGTAGGTTTGAATATATATATTCTTTGCATTAGGTATGTGAGATAAAATCACTTGTGTCATGAGAATCATTAAGATTAGGGCGTACCAAGTGAGCCAAATAAATTGTTAGATGTTGCTACCCTAGCCGAAATGCTGCCAAAATTTTGTCAAATCTTTGGGCTTAGAAAAAAATGGAGGAATAAAAAAAGAACTTGGTTAAAAGCACTAAACAAAGAAATCTAAAGCTAAATTCAAATTAAAAAAAATCAAATAAGAATAAAGGGGAGGAAAAGAACATACAATGAACACAAAAGTAAAACATTAAATCAAAGAGAAAAGAGTAAAAGCACTTACAAGATTTATCTTAGTAATGTTGAAAGCCCACTAAAAAATTATCCCTTCTCTTTCAAGCACTCTCCTCAAAAAAATGGAATGAAATATAAGGCCTCTCTTAGCCTTATTTATAGAGATTGGAGGGAGTAATAAAGGACCCATTCTTACAAAAAAAAAAAATTAAGTAAATGAGTCCATGTTCTCGCAAATTTCTCAAACAAAAAAAGAAGGGAGAACTAAACAAGTTTTAACTTAGATAGGGGAGTTAAATGTTGACTTCATAAAGAAATTATAACAAAACTTGAAGTCTAGTTGTTCCTTAAATATGAAACCTAATGAAGAGTTAGGGATATTGGAGTTGATGGATGTTTATGTGAATAGAGCCTTTTTATTGAATACTCAAAGTGTTAAATTCACAAACAGGTAATCATAAAAACTAATTGAACAATTGAAAATTAGATAGAAGAAACAGAATCTTGATTGAACATCAAATCAAAGCATAAGAGAGCCTCTTGGAATTAAGATACACTTTTCAAACATATTCAAATAAATTGAAGAAAATTAAAAAATTCATTAGAGATTTTCTAGGTGATCGAATGATTGCTAATAAGTATAAGCGATAAATCTTTGGAAAATATTTGAAGTATATTCGTCACCTTATTAAATACTCGGATTAGATCAAGGAGAAATTGAGTATAGTTGGTGATGAGAATTATCATGCGAGAGTATTGAGTATTCAAAGACTAATCAACTTGGAATCAATTAGATATTAATCCAAAAAATCTAATAAGATATTAGATCAATTTTACACCTTACTTGCCACCGTTTGCACATATACAGGCATCATTCATTAAGACATTTTTAAATACACCTGCATGGACCCCGATACTATGCTAAATGTTTATATTCAAGTGTCTTAGGATGCTATGCGGGTTGCTTCTCGGTTTGGTCTTAGGACCGGGTCCGGGTTAACAAAACCTAAAATAAATCCATAGATGATTCTGTTATGAGCTAAAGCAGTTGGAGATCTAAAGTTCTCAGTATATTCGATTCAATCAATTAACTACCCGATGATGGTTGTTGAATGGTGATTTCAACGAGGAGGATACTTTCATCAAAATATGATTCTAATTTCAAATCAAATTAACTTAAATCAAGTATCAATCTAAAAATTGGTTAAATAAAATTCAATCATTAAAAACTTGAACTAAAACTCAATCTATCCACCTTCCACAATTATTTGTTCAATGTGACAAATTAAGAAAACTCTAGCTCACAAAGGAGCTAATGACAAATCAAGTATTCTACTATGTTCATTCTTAATCAATCTCACGCCCGGAGGGGATCGTGTCCTCACTCACGTGGCGAGTAGACTTCACAAATGATGCAGTTATGACCGGTCCTCGATTGTGGTTTGGCGGTAGGCTCCATTATATTACGATCCGCGATCGTGGCAGTATGCTCCCTAATGGCTCTGCCCTTTGAGTTGTGAATCATAGGGTATACTTGATAGGGCAAAAAAAAAGCCTTCTGTCAGCTAAAGTAGACTTAATCCTGTCTCCTTAGACAAATGCCACCGTAGGTCTATAAGGATTTCTTGACGACGTAACACATGCGTTGCTGATAAGGATCCTTCGGTCAGGTTGGGTCTACTACCTCCTACTAAGTAAATTAGGGACCACGGTCTAGATGGCGAACCATGGGATCTAGATCGGGCATGTCATCATTCCCCCAACCATCCGCTTTAAGCTAATAATGATGAATTTCATAAATTCTAAATTCTAAATGAAATTTTAAAACTCCACATGATGCTACTATACGCCACATTTATCCAACGACCTTAATCGAAAGTTCTCTCGGCATTAAGAGGGGTAATTAACTATAGGGGCTTGCGCCTGTAGAAAACCTGGAACCATAAGTCCTCACAAAATGAGGATGAAATATCTGGGTAGTGTCTTATCTACTATTCCATCTGTCTTCTGAAAATTTCACCGACACATCAAATCATACTCTCTTCAATAATGTCGAGAGATTGGTGGCGAATTTTCGGAGCCCACAAAAGCCTAATATTGTTGCTAAAGATTATGGTTCTAACAACACCGGAGAATCAAAAGTTTTGTTAATCAAGTAATTTAACGTGAAAATGTTGAGCGTGTGTTAAACAAATTGTGCTATGTGTTATTGAACTGATAGTAATTTTTTAATGTAAACATTTGGGACAAGATCAGCTTCATCTTTTGTCATTCTCATTTAAAATAACCTATCGAAATAAGAGCAATTAATCGAAAATAGTATATATATATATATATATATATTATATATATATATAATTCATTATATTGAAAAATTATAAGTGAAATATAGCTCACATAAGACTGATCCAAAAAAATGGTTGCTTGATTCTAAAAAGAGAAGTTTATCTGACCCTTGTAAATCTAATATAAGGCGGTCGATAGAAGTAAGATCATATAAACAGCCATCTAATGATAATATGATCAATCCACTCATAATAGAGATCTTGAATCTCTATGCTCATAATTTACTACTAAGATTAGTGCGACCTACAAAAATTCAAATCATAAATTTTAACAAAGTGATTAAACAATACAATAGAATAAATTATCAGAGTTACAGTAAGAATAATAATTATGCTGTAAGATGGCCATCTATATTGATAATGTTAGAAAGGATTAGTTAATCAGAAGTTGCGATTTTGGATGATGGAGTATAAGATTTACGACATGTGAGGATATAGTTGCAATACTATTATAGGTCATGAAGGCATCAATCGTGACCTGCTGCAAATGAATAATATGCAGTAAATCTTATAGGTAAGGCCTATGATACAAGTCTTATAGGTGACGCCATTTTCGTAAATTGATAGCACAAGGAAGAGGTCATTCCATTGCTATCAGTGGCTAACAACGAATCTCTCACGGTAAGAAAATATAAAACTTACGACAGGATGAGTTAACCTTTAATTTTATTTGTGAGCATAACATAAGGACAAAAATTGAGTTAGATATTAGCTAAGATTGATATTTTATTTGTAGTATTTTAATACTTGTTACCGTTGACATTACAAACTAATTAATATTAACATTATTGTTCTATACAAGGACCTACTAATCTTAGATAGTATTAATTAAAAACTAAGTCTTGATGGCTCCCTCACTGTAAATTTCTCTAAATAAAAGGAGAATGTTGGCCTCTTCGAAACTCATCAGCATTGCAAGCTTCAGCTCTGATAAATTGAGCTCTCTCTTTATGCAGCAATGGCAGACGACGAGCAGGATGTCGAAAACAACAGCGACGCCTACACCAAAGACGGAACAGTGGATCTCCATGGCCGACCTTTTCTTCGAGCGAAGGGAGGAAGATGGACTGCTTGCTCCTTCGTAATCGGTAATTCATCCCTGAAACTTCTAAGCTCCGTCTTGTTTCTGAAAGAGAATATCGAAACCTTTGTTTAGTTGAGAAAAAAAAAATCATTTCTGTATTTGGCTGGCAGTGGTAAATCTGAATATAGGATTTTTGTTTAATATATCTGCAGCATCTGAACTACTTGAGAGGCTGGCGTTTTGAGTTGCTTCAAGTCTAGTAATCTATCTTACAAACGAGCTGCATCAAGACACCGTGACTTCTGCTAAGAATGTTAACAATTGGATGGGCTCACAGTTGATGCTAACAATATTGGGTGCATGTGTTTCTGACGCTTATCTCGGCGGCTACTGGACCACAATGCTCTTCTCTGCAATTTACTGCTTGGTATTATATTTAATTTAGGTCCCGTTTGGAAACACATTTTTTACTGATTTACGTTTAAAATAACGGTAAAAAAAGTATGCCAAATCCTGCTTGGCTATACAACTATAAAACCCTATTTTGATACTTAAGCTTAGAAGCTATTTCTTAAGAAAAAGTCCAAAAAGACCACGTATTCGCACGTCTTCTGCTATCGCCTCAACATATAGGCATATCAATCGTTTATTTTTTTTTGTTAAATGGGCGGTAAGTGGTGCTGTAAGTAGAGAAAGAACTAAGTTTTTTTTTTCTTAAACGAAGTGCTTAAAACGGGTTATTCAAATGAGATTACTCTAATAGCTACATTAGTTTTCAAAACTATATTTTCTGAAAATAGCTTTTAAATTAACTTTTTTAACAAATATAGCTCATCCAAATGAGGCTTTAGGAAATTACTACACGAATTCAGATTGTTCATATTATTATATATTTATTATATATCATTATGAGATAATATATATTCTCTCGTTAACATATTTGCATGCTAGAGTTCGGTAGAGTGAAATTTGAGTGCGTACATAGATGTTTGAAGAATTAATAATAAAACTCTAGAATTTTACGTGGAAAATCGAAAAGAGGAAAAATCCGCGGCCTTTGCGTAGAAATCTTCCACATATATTTATTTTGGAGTACAAGTTTTCCGTCTGGGATTCTGAGGTATATAGAGGGTTGTGAGAATCCCAAATCAGCGTATGCCTATAGTAATGGTGAACGGCAGATTCGGCGGTAACGATGAATGTTGTCGGGATGGTGACCGGCGAAGATGGTCGTCGAGGATCGGCGACAGTTACCGAAGATGGTAGTCGGCATCGGTGGTCGGCGATGATGACCGGCGACGATGGTTGACGATGATGACCGACGACGAGGGCCGGCGGTGATGACCAACGATGGAGATTGAGCGAAGGATCAGGTGGGCCGACAAATGACGGCCGGCGCCGTGGCAAACAACGGAGCGCCGGCGACCGCCGAGTGGTGGCAATAAATTATGCCTAGAGGATTTTCAAGCTTTAGAGCTCTCTCCTCTTGCTTGCCTCTCATGAAGGATGAGCTATTTATGATGAAGAGCGTCTGTAATACATGCAACCAACCACCTCTCCATCTGACTCAAAATGATTCATTTGATCATATGATGTATTTTGTGTATTTGAATGCTCAAATGAAGTCGGAATTATGAGATCTTGGGCTTGTTAGATACGGCTCGTCAAGACGCTCGATTTGATTATAAACACTCCATGTTTAAGAGTCGATTGATAATAAACGTTTGATCTCGATTAGTCTTGATTCAGAATCAGATTGCTTTCGACATCAAGATTCGTGCTTCGACTAGTAGAATTTTCAAGGTCATATCAGTTGTCCCCCTATTTTTCGATGATATTATCTTAATCATTCAAAAATATATATATGACGAATACTTAAAAATAGCATTCTTCAATGAAATTTGCTGGTCCATTAACCATACATTTTGAGAGAACATATCTTCATGAGAGCACAGGATTATGATCACAGAAGCGGATGCAGGGCCGCAGATGTGTACACGCACGGGCGCAAGGTTTCGGGGTTATGGACTCATCCGAACATTTACGGGTGTTCGAGCGGTCAAAGGACGCCAAGAAGGAGGTGCGGAATGGGTTGGGTCGTGCGGCCGGGCGAAAATCACGGTCATTTTCAGCCGACGCTCGAAGGTCGAGTGGGTCACATGCCAGCCGACGGATCCGGTCGCGCTGTTCGGAGCGTGGGCGCGATCGCGAAAGCCTGTAGGGTCGATGGACGCCAGCGGGTCGGCGGGTCGCCCGCAAGAGCGCTGTCGGTCGGGCTGAGCGAAATGGCGGAAGCGTGGGACGCTGACGCCGACAACGAGCTACGCACGCTGTCCGCGGTTCTGGTAAAACATCCATTTTCACCCGTTTTGGCCCGTTTCTGCCTATTTTGAGCAGTTTTGAATGATTTTGGGCAGTTTTTAGTGATTTTTGACCTTTTTTCCCTTATAGAGGTCTATAAAAACCCCTTATGATTAAGGGAGAAGGCACACTCCTCATATGCTAGAGTGTCCCTCTTCTTCTTAAGAGGAGATCGTCGACGGTCCAGCATATACGCCGCGGTTCTCGAAAGAGAGGCATCAACTGCCTCGGTGGCGACCAATGCCTGTAGTCGGCGATGGCCAGCCATGGTGGGCGCGGAGATTGCGGCGATGGTCGGCGTGGTGATGGTAATGGGCGGCAAATGCGGACCGGCTACGGTTTGGCCGACGAGGGTGGTCCAGCGGGCAGCACGAATGTCATAGGGCGCGTAATGCAGGGATGACCGGCGACGATGGTGGTGACTAGCGGAGATTGCCGACGATGGTCGGCGGTGACCAATAACTGGTGGGGCGGCCGACGGGGTGGTCGCAGGGTAATTGGCTACCAGAGTTATGCAATCAACGCCAGAATGGCGGGGATGATCGATATGGTGACCGGCCGAGATTGCCACGATGGTCGACCACGCACATGATGCGAGAGTCACACGGTGGTCAGCGGTTGTGGGGTGGTTGGCGGCAATGGCGATGGTATGATGCGAGATGACATCGGTAGTCGGCGGGGATGACCGGTGATGATGGTAGTGACCAGCGGAGATTGCCGGCGATGGTCGACAGTTTTTCTTTGACCTATCCGAAGTTGTTTGTCAGAGTGTGACTCGATGACGTTAACTTGTATAGAAGAGGTCGAATTGAATCTGCTGAGGATTTTTGACCTATCCGAGGTTGTTTGTCAAAGTGTTACCCGATGACGTTAACCTGCATGGAAGAGGTTGAATGAAATCCGCTGAGGATTTTTGACCTATCTAAGGTTGTTTGTTAGAGTGTGACTCGACGCGTTAACGTATGGAAGAGGTTGAATCAATTGAGAATTTTCGACCTATCCAGGTTATCAAGTGTGACTCGATGAAGTTTACTTGGATGGAAGAGAATTGAATCCGTGAGAATTTTGACCTATCCAAGGTTGTTTGTCGAGATTCGATGAAGTTAACGATGACGCTAACTGTGTGGAAGAGGTTGAATTGAATCTGAGGATTTTGATCTATCCGAGGTTGTGAGAGTGTTTGCCGATGATGTTAACTGTATGGAAGAGAAATTAAAACATCTGTTTATGGTTGTATCCAAAGTTGCTTCTTGACCTTTGCTTTTTTTCATTAGTATTACTGATTTGCTTCTCGAACTGGTAATCAATTAGATATCCAGAATATTGATTTGGATAATCTTTTAAGATTAAGAGTCCCCCCGCCTCTAACAAAAAATTGAAGGATAACGATGAATCTTCATTCTTTGCTTACGCTCCTTAAAAGCTTGAAATGCTCCACCTTGATGGTGGTTTTGATCTTGTTGGGAAACTTGGTCGTCATACAAGATGAAATAATGGAAATCAATTTCCCCCAGACGGCACCAAACTATTGCGTGCTAGAAAACCAGTTGCGGAGAGTGAAAGTTTACGCCTTAGCTTCGTTGTAGAGTCTAGCACACACAGAGATGTTTGAAGAATTAATAATAAAACTCCATAATTTTCACGTGGAAAATCTCAAAAAGAGGGAAAAATCACGGGGCTTAGCCTAGTAGAAATCTTCCACTATGTATTTGTTTTGGAGTACAAGTTTTCCCACGGATTATGAATTGTATATGAGAGAATAATGGGAATCCCAAAATCGGCAACAATGCCATATAGTAATGGTGAATGGGGTCGGCCGATGACGATGAAGGTCGTCGGGATGGTGACCGGCGAAGATGTCCCTCGAGGATCGGCGGCGGTGACCGACGATGGTAATCGACGGCGGTGGTCGGCGATGATGACCGGCGACGATGGTTGACGACGATGACCGGCGATGAGGGCCGGCGGTGACGACCGACGATGGAGATTGACGACGGCAACGATCAGCAGTGGGGGCTGACGGCGGCGGCCGGCGGCGGTGGTTGGTAACCAACGAGGGTGGTCGACGATCGTCGAGTGGTGGCACGATTATGCTTGGAGGATTTTCAAGCTTTAGAGCTCTCTCATCTCTCTTGCTTGGCCTCCTCTTATATGAAGAATGATGAGCTATTTATAGTGCGAGTGGCGTCTATAAATACATGCAAAATCCAACCACCTCTCCATCTGACGCTCAAAATGATTCCTTTGATCATATGATGTATTTTGTGTATTTGAATGCTCAAATGAAGTCGGAATTATGAGATCTTGAGCTTGTTAGATCCAGCTTGTCAAGACGCTCGATTTGAATATAAACACTCCATGTTTAAGAGTCGATTGATAATAAGTGCTTGATCTCGGTTAGTCTTGATTCAGAATCAGATTGCTTTCGACATCAAGATTCGTGCTTCGACTAGTAGAATTTTTAGGGTCATATCAATATTAATATACAGTCAATACATAAGAATCAAGATAATCATCATATGACTCCGCATATAATAATCTCTCTTCTCTATAAAAATTAGGAATGTCATCAATTATGTTTTTTTAAATAGAAACAGTGGCATAGTGAAATATGTAACAATAATTAAATAATCATCAACTTGACAAACATGTATAAAACTCTTGCATATTGATTTAAAAAAAAATTTTTTACTCTCAATTATTGAATTTGGTTTCGACTATTTCCAATTCTAGGCGTATAGATCTCAAAATTATGATGCTACTAAAAAGTTAAAAATAAAGTATCTGATGGCTTGTAAAGTTATTCATTTTGGCAGGGAATGCTTCTTCTAACTCTTACTGTTTCGCTCCCCTCATTGAAACCACCGCCATGCAATTCGTCAAACGCCGAAAAATGCGACAATCCAATAAAAGGATTTCGAATCATCATCTTCTACTTTGCATTGTACATAACAGCATTGGGTATTGGGGGAAGGAAGGCTAACACTTCCTGTCTCGGCGCCAACCAATTCGATGTTTTTGAACCAAGAGAACAAGTTCAGAAGCTCTCCTTCTTCAACTGGTGGACATTTGCCTTGTTCTCAGGCGCTCTCTTCTCCAGCATTTTCCTTGCCTATATCCAAGAAAATATAAGCTGGTCAATAGGGTACGCTTTAACGACGCTGGCAATAGGATTTTCTACATTCATTTTCATTGTCGGGACGCCATATTACAGGCACTTGATGCCTTCAGGTAGTCCATTCACTAGATTAGTCAGAGTCTTGGTTTCTGCTGCAAGGAAATGGAGGGTTTCTCTCCCTAATGACCCCAGGGAATTGCATGAGCTCGAGTTAAGGCATTACTTGGAGGAGAGGAAGACCAAAATCAATCACACGAACACACTAAGGTTTGTGAAATATTATTTTAACTATAAAGCCTACTAAATTAGAAAAAAAAACTATAAAGCCTACTAAAGTAGTAGGTTTGAAATAAAGGTTATTATTCTTATTGGAAGCTTATGAAACTTAATGTAAATAGTTCAATAACTCTAACCAATATTTTTGAATATATTTTGAAGAATATTGTAAGTTAATTTAAGACAAATCTGTAAGAATAATTGTAATTGGTCAGAAGTAACAGATGTGAAAACCATCAAACTATAACAACATTACTTTTCTAAAGAAAAATTGCTGCAAGTGACATTTGACATACTTATCTATAATTAACTTTGGGCAAATTTTTTAAAATAGGTATGATTTAAAATGTAATTAATAATTTAAGTATCTTAAAAAAATATTTAGATATAGGTATAATCACCGCTTAACGCCACTTGCTTGCCTCAATCGACTTGCACTAATCGTCTGCTTTTAATCTCCGCCGTTGACGGACATTATATCGCATGAAAGTCGATCGTTAAATGGGCGACTTACATGTAACTATTTTTTTAAAATATTTTGGCAACTTGGTTGGATTTAGATTTCACTATTATCTATCATTGGAGCTACTCTAACTTTCGATACTTATATAATGCTTCTCATTCTCCTTATCAATATTTTATTAAATTCTTAATGTTTTATCTCAAATTGCATAAATATATGAATTTGTTAATTTATTTTATTTTGATGAAATTTTTTTAAATAAGCATATTTTTAATGATCTGCATATATTTTTATGCTATATTTTATAAGTATTTGATTAATTAGTAGATAAATATAGTTTAAATATTTTTTTACTTAATTCCAAATTTGTTTAAGATGAAGTTTTTTTTATTGAAAATTAATGACATTGTAAAAAGTGTAAAACTACATGAACTATTCTAAAAAGTTTCTTTAACCTCTCACACACACACACACATATTATATATATATATATATATATATATATATATATATATATATATATATATATATATATATACATATATAATTTTACTTGATAATAACTGAGTGTAAGAGTCACTTATATAATTCCACTACTATCTATACCCTCAAGCTTCAGAGATGATTATTCATGTAATTTGAAGTAACTTTTTTCTTTGATTTTTACATATTTATGTAAGTATATAGATCTCTTTATACACTAATGATCAAGATATTATATCTATCATTTAAGATATTACACTAAATATTAATATTTATCTTATTCATGTGGACAAACTTTTGATCTTATGTGCAAATCATTAAAAGCATACTTATTTATAAGTGACTCCATTTTATATATAAATAAATTTGGAATTAAATAAAATGTCATTTAAATTATATTTTTCTACTAATTAATCAAATACTTATAAAATATAACATAAAAATGTGTAAATCATTAAAATATACATATTTATAAAATTTTCATGAAATGATAGATAATAGTAGAACTTAAATCCAACCAAATTAGCAAAATATTTTAAAAAAATAGTTACATGTAAGTCGTCTTAATTATAAGTCACCGCCTAACTAATTAGACACAAAGACTTAAATTGTGACTACGCCGCCGATGACGGAAGAAGTCACCCTAAACCAATTATACCTATATCTAAATTTTATTTTTAAGATACTTAAATTACTAATTATATTTTAAACCATACGTATTTTAAAAATTAGCCCTTAACTTTGTCTTATTTTTAATTAATAAAATAGTTTAGATAATCTTAAAAAAATATTAGGATGCCGCCCGCTCATATTATAATAGTTTTTTTCTTACCTATATTATTTCCATCGTAATTATAGAGGATCCCCACTTCCCTATAATGGTGAAAAGGGCGTAGGCTCTGCGTGTGAGTTTGTCATAAAAATGGCTCAAATATTTAAAAAAAAAAAGGCGTAGGCTCTGCACTGACGTTATAAAAAGCTTTGAAGATAATGTTAGTAAAAACCTACTCTAAATAGCTCATGTAAGCATATTAATAAGAAAATCTTAAGCTTAAAGGAATTTTATCTTGTCATTAGCATTTTTAAGCACAAATCTATTAACTATTTTTTTAATGCCTATGGTACTAATTATAAATTACGCAATAAAAGTGTAATTTTTTCTTTTTGTCTCTTCTATATATACCTTCTGTAAAAAAAATTCATCTATATATTATATTCAAATAACTTTGACTGTCTGTTACACATGCTTTAATCATTTAAACTTATTCCCTATGAACTCAATGAAAAACACTCTCATATCCTTCACTAAAAAAAAATTTCTTCTTTCATAAAAGAACAAAAAGCATGCAAACATCATGACTGATATCTTGCCTTTCTCAGATTTCTTGATAAGGCTGCAGTGAAAAGCACTGGCTCAGACAGCCCGTGGATGTTATGTTCAGTTACTCAAGTTGAGGAAACCAAGCAAATAATGAAGTTATTACCAGTATTCATCGTAACACTTATGCCAAGTGTGTCGTTAGCTCAAGTGACAACTCTCTTCGTTAAGCAAGGCATAACATTAGATCGAAGCATAGGGCCTCAATTCAAAATACCACCAGCAAGTTTCATCTCTCTCTTTCTTCATTATTAGTAACCTCCTAACTATTGTGATTTACGAACGGCTCCTGCCATCAATTAAGAAGCACACAAAGAATCCCCACGGCTTCGCTTTGTTGCAGAAGATCGGATTCGGTAGTGGAATGCACGTTATCATTATGATCATGGCTGCGTTAACGGAGAGATGGAGGTTGATTATAGCAAAGAAACACGATCTAGTTTACAAAGATGGAATTGTTTCTCTAACTATTTTTGCGCTGTTGCCACAGTTTGCATTAATGGGGATGGCAGAAGTGTTTGTGGGAACTGGTAAGATGGAATTCTTCTATGAACAGGCACCAGAAGGCCTGAAGAGCTTGGGAAATTCTTTATTCTTCTCAACCATTGGGATTGGAAACTTTTTTAGTAGTTTTATTTTGTCAACGACAGCAAAGGTCACAAGTAAAGGTGGTGGAGAAGGATGGATAGAGAATAACTTGAATGCCTCTCATTTAGATTACTATTATGGCTTGTTAGCAGTTCTTAATTTAATTAATTTTGTATTTTTCTTGATTGTTGCCAAATATTTTGTTTATAACGGGGAAGCAAACATGCGGGTAAATGATATTACGGGAATTGATGATCAGGTAATATAGAGGCAGATATAGAAATAAAAGAAGAGTTAAATAGTTAACAAGGTTGTTAAGCGATGTCCTGGTTTATATTTGAAGGAAAACTTAATTTCATATAATTATACTTCATTAGTATATAGTTAGCATAAAGCTAATATATATTGTTATTATAATTACTTTGTTAGCATGTTATTATTTAATATTGAGCCAAAGGAGTAAGGATCGATATTTAAAATTGAGGATGGTTCCTCTCCTGCCTATAAACATAAAGATAGTGATCATGTACTAAGATAAATATAGGTGACTAGTATTATATGGAAGTACATAATAATAAATAAATGAATAACATCTTATGTATTTACTTGTCTTCAATGGACATCATGTCTTGAAGAAGAAGAATCTAAAAATATATGCAAATACTTAAGTTACAAAACTTAATAAGACTTACATGTTATTATATTAAAATAATTACAAAAATGAAATGTAGAAGTATATATTGATTATTATTGTCTTTACTCATATGTGCATACCTATGTATACTTTCATAGAATAATAATTTATACATATACTTTTATTTATGTATAATACTTATATCTATATATTATAACTAGCATTATAGAACAAGTTTATTAGGATCTTACACTTTGAGAGCAAGACCCAATCAGATTTGGCAGCATGTTATGGATCACTAAGAGTGTTTACTTGAAATATATGAAATTAAAGACTCCCAAATTTATGTTTATATAATACACATAATAATAAAAGTTCTTATTGAATAGTTGTGATTATCAATGATCATATATAACTGTGTGGGCTTGTATGTACAATGTTTCATAAATGAAATTATTATTTTCTAAATTAAAGTGATATTTTTATTTTTATTTTAAAATGATACGTAAGAACATTCTTTTAAGAAAATAAATTATTTATTTAAGAAATAAGAATCAAGTAGTTCAAAAAAAAAAATTTAATCATGGGATTTATTTTTATGGTTGTGATTTAAGCTTCATAAATTGTAAGATGATAAAACTTGCAAGTATGTAACTCCATAACAATGTGATAATTCAATCTATATCCCCCACTATTGGCTATTCTATTCATAACTCAAATAAACTCGATCCTAACTTATAGTCATGCAACCTAACCGCTAGCTCTAACAATTCATCTTCTCTCACTCTTGCATTCCTTTGTCTTGAAGTTTGCCTCTCTAATACATCTCTCTTTGATCCTATCTTGATCATAGCTTTTCTCGGCCTCATTTATATTACATAGTGAGATGACCCTCACCTTGTCCTCTCTTCCTCTCACCTAGCTCTAACTTTAGTGCTTTAGCATAATATTGATATTTCTTATTATTCAATGATGTTCTTGCTTCCTAAACTAAAGGAGAAATCATGAAAGCTCCTTGTTATTTAACTGAATTTAACTACAATTAACATACACATAACATATTTATAATTACTTGAATTTAAGATTTTTTGATTAAAAGCGTAAGTTCTCAATCGCTAGGTTAAAATTTAAGACAGATCAGTAATAGTTCTCTATGATGTTGTCTTATGTCATATCTAACAGTGAATAAAAAAACATTTGCATTCGAAATAATTATTAAAATTGTTCTTAACTTTAAGAAATTCAAATTATAAAGGAATACTTATTTACCAATACTTAAAGATAATTAAATAATTTTTAATGATAATACAATAATATTTGTTACGTGCCAGAAAACTAGTTGCAGTAGAATAAAACTTCATGTCTTAGCTTGTTAGAAAATCAAATACACACACAATAATTGAAAAGAGAGTAAGAAACTCCATACTTTTTACGTGAAAAAATTCCAAAAAGAGGGGGAAAAATCACAGGGCATAGCCTAGTAAAAATGCTTCACTATATCTACTTTGGAGTACAGAGTTTAAGTCTTCCCGACGACAGGATTATAATATTGTATGTGAGAAATCCTGATAATGGGAATTCTAATCGCTACAACGCTATGCAGATAGTTGGATCAGAATGCTTGTTGATGATAATCAACAATGGTAATAGGTGATCGATGACAATGGTGGTGATGACGAACTTCGAACTTTTAGCTCTTCTCAGCTTTCTCCAAAGTTCATTTCTAGCTCCTCCCCTTCATGACAAGAATGGAGTCCCATTTATAGGATTCTGAGAAGATATTTTGGTCATTGTAGCCAAAGTTCCAAAACACTCCATCGGACAGTGTATATCGATTCATTTAATCATAGATATTTTTTTGGTGATTTGACCATTCAAACGATCCTTGATTTGAGTGATCTTTAGTTTGTTAGATTTGTCTCATCGAGCCGCTCGATTCGACTATAAGCACGCCAAATTTAGAAGTCATTCGATCATCCAGTCAGTGTCTCGAAGTTTCATATGTAACTTTTAAGCTTGATTTGAGCTCATTTGTGCTCGATTTGACCCGATTTTAGTGGTATTGGACTTATCTTACTAAGTCATTTAATTTTATTGTATTCATGCTTGATTTATAAATTTTAGAGAGATATCATTTGTCCTTCTATTTTTGGATGATAAACTTATTTCATTCTATATAAAATCACTTTAAGTGAAAATTATTAGGATTTATTATATATATTGTGCATCAAATTTATTTATTAATTAATTATAATATATATATATATATATATATATATATATATATATATATATATATATTGTATTATATATATATATATATATATATATATATATATATATATATATATATATATATATATATATATATTGTTTTTTAAAGAGAGGGGCCTCCCAATTTGCCCCCTTTTTTAAAGGGTGGCATTTTGCTTGAATGAGAGTGAGCCATGGGACCCACAACTCTTTTCATTTTTTTCTGCTGTGAGAGGAAAGACTCTTTTAATGAATAATATAAAGAGTTTTTTAATAAGGAATATAAAGAGTATTTATTTATTTAATTTTCAATGAAGAATGTTAAGAGTTTTTTTAAATGAGGAATGTGAAGAGTTTTTTTTTTTAAATGAGGAATGTTAAGAGTTTTTTAAATGATGAATGTGAAGAGTATTTTTTTAAATGAGGATTGTGAAGAGTTTTTTTTAATTTAAAATATCAATAATTTTCTCTTCTCTCTCTCTCTCTCTCTTTGCTTGTAATGAGGAATACGAAGAGTTTTCTTTAATTTTTAATTTTTATTTTTTTAAAAAGAATTTGAAGAATCATTTTTTCTAGTATAAATATCCCACATGGGATAATGAAAAATTCACACCTTACTTTCTTCCCTTTGGTAGACTCCACTAACTTGCATAATAGTGACAACCCCTCGTTTTCTCCCCATCTGGTTTCCAACTGACTGATGGTATGCGATCCAATTCGCCTCCACCATACTTTCAAACTTGAAAAATATGAGTATCTTCAAGTGAGCATCCTTCAACAGATATCCCAATGTCTAACCATACAAGATGATGGGTTATCATGGGATAAGATCCGACGATATAACGTCAACTATCAACAGTGATACTTTGATAATCTTCAAGAACAAGTTTTATTTTCCAAATGATTTTGTGGCTATTCCTCCTAAAAGTTCATAACGAGTTTTTCTCCTCAGGGTATGGTACCTTATGAGGCTTTTGCTTTATGAGATTTTGATGTACATGTACATTCCGAGATTTTGCCTTTTGAGATTTTGATTGTACCTTTGAGGCTTTTCTTACGTGAGATTTTCGTATCTTCTAAGGCTTTTGTCTTCGAGATTTTGATGTATTTGTATCTTCCTGAGGCTTTGCCTACTAAGATTTTGAAGTACTTGTACCTTGAGATTCGCCTATGAGGTTTTGATGTACTTGCATCTTCCACGCTTTTGCCTTCAAAGGTTTTGATGTACATCCTTCCAGGCTTTTGCTCATCGAGATTTTGATGTACAGACCTTCTGGTTTTGCCTAGTGAGGTTTTAATGTACATGTGCCTCTAAGGTTTTTATCTTCTAAGATTTTGATGTACATGTACCTTATGAGATTTTGCCTCGAGATTTTGATGTACATGTACCTTATGAGGCTTTCTTATTGATATTTTAATGTACCTATACCTTTTGAGGTTTTTGAAGTACTTGTTTGTGGAAAATTCACCACCGACCTCTCGACAAATATTAATTAATTGAAGAGAGTGATGATTTAAATGTCGATGTAATTTTTAGAGGGTAGATTGTATAGTAGATAAGACACTACCCAGAGATTTCATCCTCATTTAGTGAGGACTCTAGATCTGGTTCTAAGTTTCCTATAGGCGCAAGCCCTTATAGTTAATCACCCCTCTCAATAAGTGAGAGAGAACTTTCTATTAAATCTAGTCATTGGGATCACTTAACGTATCGATGTATAGAAAGATATAGAGTTTCGAATTTAGATTATGAAATTTATCATTTCAGCCTTAAACCGGATGGTTGGGGAATGATTACATGCCCGATCTAGATCATATGGTTTCGTCATCCCGGGCAGTTGCGGTCCTAGTCTACTTAGTCAAATGAGGTAGTCGACCCAACCTGACAGAAGGATCCTCATCAACAACACATGGGTTACGTCATCTAAGAAATCCTTATAGATCTGGGGTGGTGTTTGTCTAAGGAGATAGTCTTTAAGTCTACATTAACTGACAAAGGGTTGTTTTGCCCTATCAAGTATACCCTATGATTCACAACTCCCATTGGGGAGCATACGCGCTACGGTCGTGATCGTAATATAATGGAGCTAGACTAACCAAACCACGTGAGGACTCGTCAGACCGCTTCATCTAGAGCCTACTACCAAGCCACACGCCGAGGACACGGGTCACGCCATCGGCGTGAGATTGATTGAGAGTGAATATATGTAACACTTGATTTGACATTACCTTCTTGTGAGCTAGAGTTCTTAATTTGTCACCCCAATAAATAGTTAAGGTGGACGATTGAGTTTGATTTAAGTTTTTACTGATAGAGTTTCATTTAAGCAGTTTGAGATTGTTACTTAATTTGAATATGTTTAAGAGCTTTAGATCATATCAACTCTATTTAGCTACTAATAGAGGATTAGATCTATTGTCACCTGACAGAATCAATTTTTTAGATATTTCACTGATTTGAAAGTCTTATTATAGGTTTTTATGTTTTGTTAACCCGACCTCCCTAAGACTAAACTGGAAACACCTACAAAGATCCTCGGTAGACTTGAATTTAAGCATTCAGCATAGTGTCGGGGCCCATGCGGATGTATAATAAATTTAGGTAATTTTATGTTTGAATTATGAGATTGATTTTGTATTTTCATTTAATTCCAATTTAGCCTACGCAGCCTTTTCAGATATTAAAATTTGTACTTGAAATCTCTATGTCTGAACACATGCAGGTGTTTATAGCTTTAGATAGTTTCACTTAATTAGTGATCTCGCTGATCTTAAAATTCATAATTAGAATGAAATCCCTCAATTTTTGATTAAAGGAAGCCCTATGATTTTTGTAGAATTGGATTTAGTATCGCCTTCTGTCTGCTTATACAAAGAGTTACAGATTTGGTGGCGATAAAGGAACTTTGATTTAGATTGTAGTTTAAAACATTACTTGCACTTAGTTTACTTGTTGAGTTTTTGTAATTCTCCCAATTTGATTATGTTCAATCTACATCACTTTTGATAAGTTATGTCGATTTCAATATTTATTGTTTTAGCCCTACTCATGCTTATTAGCTGTATAGTAATCACCTCCATATTTGTATAAGAGTTATTAAACTCAATTTGGATTCATCTTTAGACTCTAAGTTTATTGCAAGTTTGTTATGAGTTTAGTATTAGTCTCCCCAAATTCCAATTAAAGCTTTTTTAATTTTGAGGAATTTACAAGAAAAGAGAACTTACTTTACTTCAATTTAAGCCATAGAGAATCGCTATTAGAGTTTGTAAGTTTAATATTAGCCTCCCCAAATTTTTCTTGCATTTTAAATAGGTGTTCCATTCTTTCCAAAATTTTCTTTAAAGGCTCCTCCCCTATTTCTTTTTGATTTAACATTTATCTTCATATTTATCATATATCCTTCTGTTTAACTTAAGTTTAGATAACTTTTATTTGAATTTGTTTTAAGTCTTGAATTTTAGTCTAAATTTCGGCAGCCTCCCGACGTCATCCCCGCAGTAGGTCACGGAGTGTTTTGGCTTTCTGATGCCCTTATGAGTGTATGAGTGGTGTCTTATAATCAGTTTTCATCTTGTCGCGCCCTCTTGAGCACGACGAGGCCTTCAAATCTGAAAGAAGACAAATGCAATATATATTCATTCTCCTTTTTTGTTTGATGCTTTTAGTTTAAAATTAGCTGCAGATTTCCTTACTTAGTGCTCTTAAGTCAGTTCATTTCACTCTCTTAAATTTTCCTAAGTCAAAAGATTTGACGCAATTTTGGTAGCCGGATCATCCCAGTCATTCGATCGGGTGTTTTGCTTACTCTACACACTTTCGAAGAATGGTGCTTACGACACTACAACCAGTTTTTCATCTCATCGTCCCTCTTGAGTACACGCACCTAAAAAAAGAAGACATACAATGCAACATATACTCATCACCCCTCCCATTTTTTTTTAAGTCTAGAATTAGACAAAATTTTGGCAAAGATTTCCTATGGTGCACATCTAACGAGTGTGGCTTACAGACCCCTCTTGAGATAGAGTGTCTTATGACACCAACAAGTTTTTTTTTCATTTCATCGCCCTCTGAGCATAGGTCTTCAAACTCAGAAGAACATAAGATGTATATATATATATATATATATATATATATATATATATATATATATATATATATATATATATATATATATATATATATATATATATTCACATTCACATCACACATGTTTTGATGCATTATTCTGCGCAACTTCGACAAAGGAACGGTTAGGTATGCAAATGAAAAAGGCAAGGAGTATGATCGAAAAAAAAGAAGAATTCACCTCGATGATGTTCTTCCGACAATGCAAAGAAGATTGGAAAAGGGAGTGTGACGCCAAAATCAAAAGAAGACTCTTGACAATGTTCTTCCGATTGCGCGAGGCAAAAATTATCGGTTATCGAGGAATGCTTAACGGAAAGAAGAATTCTCCTTGACGACGTTCTTCCCTGTCATGCCAAAAATTAAAGTGAGAATCGCATAAACCAAAATTAATTAACCTCGACGATTCTTCCCGACGGTGGCTCAAGTGGAAAGGTTGCGGGCTGCGGGAAAAAAGATTTCGGCGGGCTGGCTTGCAGGTTTGCGGGCTGCAAGAAGGAGGCGGGCTGGATGGGTTCAGAACGGGCTATAAGAAGGAGGTGGGGTGGAGTGTGCTGCGGAGCGGGTCAGAAGGCAGGTTGGCAGAGTAGGCCGAGCCAGACACGAGACTATCGGGTGCAACGGAAGCAGGTCGCGTGGAGCGGGGGCACGTGGGCCGGTGGAGCCCAGAGTGGATGCGCCGTGGACGGAGGCGGTCATGGCAATGGGTCGGGATGCGGCAGTAAGGGCCTGTCGCGGGATGGCAAAAGGTCGGGATGCGGTAGCGCGGGTTGGTCGCGGGATGGCAACGGGTCGTGGTCTGGCAGCGCGGGCCGATCGCGGGATGGAAACAACCGCGAAGCAGGTGCAGTGGCGCAGGCCTCACAGGATTGGGTCATGGAACGGGCTGGAGCGCAGGATTGCCTGCGCCAACGGGAGGAAGGCGGATGCTTGCGGGCTTGTGCGGGAAACGGGTCGGTGGAATGAGGCTTTGCAGGCCGCAAGAGGTGCGGCTACGGGTTTGGCCGGTGCGGGTGCGAGCTGCGACCGAGGCAGTATAGGAGATTTAGAGGGGAGACGGAGTTGGAAAAGAAAAATTACTGTGCCGACAGGGAATCCCTAGAGGAGAGGAGGCTGGCTGGTTTTTTTTTTTTTTTTTTTGGACAAGTTGCTAGAAAGAAAAGACGTGGGAGAATGGAGAGAGTGGGAGGGATCTCAAAATGGAACCATTATTTTTTTTCCTTTTCTTTTTTTTTATATTTCCATCCAAACCGAAAATAGTGGGGAATAGTTGAGCATGGGGAGGGTAATTTAGGGATTTTAAAAAAATTTAAATTGATTAAATGATTTTAATGTGAATTTCACGCCGATAAATGCACATAGTCAATATATATATCAAGCTAAGATAATTATAATGTTTCGAACGCAATGACATAGTCCATTTTACGATCGAAGGCCGTTTGGTTCAAGTCGACGTCAAATTGAGTCCATTTCAGCTCAAAATGCTCATCGCCACTTTCGACCACTAGATTTTCATGCAGACTCATCTAAATTGAGTCCGTCTTTCTTGATAGATTTTGATATTTTGAAGCAAATGGTGCAATCAATTTCATGAATAGAGGTCATTTGATCCTCGCGATCTCCGACTTCAATACGCAAAGATGACGACAGCCGATGATTGATCATTAAGTCAAATATTTATATCAACCAATTTTGATGTTCTAAATATGATGGCAAATTTCATTCATCATCATCGAGGTCTTTTAACCATTTTGAGAGTCGTGCATTTCTTGCAGCACCACTATTGATTATTTGACATTTGCACAGACTCGCCTGAATTAAGCGTGAATAGTCTCATTTGATAGTTTTTAATATTTTAAAGCTAACACTGTGATCAATTTCATGAACTGAGATTGTTTGGTCATCATCACAGCTTTTCGACTCTGATATGTGCGTCGATACATTGATAACTCGAGCGCTTAATCAATTGCTCGTTAGATTTTGTAATATTCATATTTCGATCAATTTTGATGTTCTGAATGCAACAACAAAATTCGTTCATTGATCGGATGTCATTTTGACCATTTTCAGTGATGTCCAGTGCATTTTGAGCCTGGATTTCCGCAGTGTCACCTTTGAAGTCCGTCGAATTCGATTTGTAGGCTTGACTTTGATTTATGACATATATGTGGAGGTCAATAAATGCCCCCCAATAAATGTGATTCGTGCATGGAGCGAGTCACATTTGTTGAAAACTGGTTGACCTTTTGGGCTGACCACAGAACTTGGATCATTTCAGCTTTGCTTGCAATAGCTTATGGAGCTTTGATAGGATTTGTCATCAGTATAATGCCTTATCTTGGACAAGCAACGTAACGGGATTGACCAATTTGTCAGAATTGACTTGTCGGATTCAATGACTTTGCTGAAGATCTCTTTCTTTTATGTTCTTGTAGATTTGAGTCTCCTCCAACCCTGGCTTCATGCTGGGTTTGATGGAGGAATTGGTCTGCTTATTTTGAAGAAGGATTCCACTGAGGAATTGGTTTATCTGTGCTTGGTCAGATTTGAAATTCCTTATGTCCTAGCTTTAAGCTTGATGAACTTGATGAAGGATTGACCTAATTTGTCCATATTGACTTGTTAGGAAGTGTATGTATGCCATGAACCCTGTGCTTGCTGCTTTGATGGATTCGTTGGAGGTTACATGACCCAACTTCCGCTTATATAGGTCAATGTTGAGTTATTAGCAACGGTACTCTAATGACCGAATAACCATGAAATTCTTTAGCAATCGCTTTGTTTGAACTATGGAATTGCTTCTCCATGCTTTTCGCTAATTTGATGAGGAGATTGGCTTTGATATGTGCTTAGAGCTTGATCGATCATTTAATGAGAATCGAGATATCACTGCGGGTAATATATGATTGATTTGAGGTAGCCTTAAATTGAGCTTCTCCTTGCCTTGATTTATCGATCAAGTAGAGAGATCTCCTGGATCTTGATTAGTTGTAATCACTAAGTTGGATCTAGTTTGAGAATAAACAGCTATCGTCATTGGACTAATGAGTAAGGTCTCTTTCACTATGGCCTTTTCTTTGTTGAGTGAGAGAGCATAACTACCATATTTGGGCTTGTTGAGTTTGACCTTTAGAACCTACAGTCTCGACTGCTAGTAATTGGTGTTTTTTTCCATCGCAGATGAATGGGGCTCTTTCACGAACCTTTTCTGCTTATGAGTGAGAGAGCGTCGAACTCCCATTTATGGGCTTGAGTTCGACCTTTAAAACTCATCTGTGTCCTAGACTTTAGGATGTAGAGGTTGATGTTTTTCCAACTCAGTTGATTAAAGCCTCCAAAATTGGGAGTTCTTCTGACTTGATCTTTAAAATTTGGCAAATTTGGGAGATAAATTTTTGACATTTGGGGCTATCTTTTCATACCTAAAAATAAATTAATTTTGTTCCTGCAAGACTCTGCAACTTAACAGTAACAATCATGGATATATCTAGGTATTTCGGTGTAAAGCTCGATGTCAACCTGAATAAGAATATAGTTGAGGATCTCTTCTTATAGCATGACGTCAACTCAAATAAACTTAACATAAACTTAAAAAATGCCCCTTATCTTACACGGGGAATTCTAAAGTACATTTAAAAGAATTTTCAAGATGAAAATACACAAATACATCAATATTTGAATTGATATACTAAAGGAGATTTTAACATACAACATTGATTTCATATATATATATATAAATCTAAAAATGCCACCAATAATAGAGAATTTTCATGAAATTTTTTTCATTTGGAGTATGTTTATTTAGAATCTCGCATAAAGCATGATGTCAACCTAAATAGATATACTAAAAAAATGCCTCATGTTTTGCGTGGGCTATTGTACCGAATGTGGTCGTATAGTACTTTTTCAAATATCAAATTACATTGGTCTTTCACTTTAGGTCAATGAGTTGGTATGCCCCTCCTTGATACACTTTTTCAATGACAAAAGGGCCTTCTCAATTAGGCTCAAATTTGCCACCAAATTTTTGATTAGGAATAATTAGCCTTCTCAGCACCAGGACCAATTCTCCTTTTTGGAATGTTCAAGGCCACGCCGTATGGTCAAAAGCCCTGGACATCTTTGCTCGATAGACTTCCAAATTTTAATGAGCTCGCAATCTAACTTCATCAAGCACGTTGAGTTCCTCCATTCTCAGACGGGCATTTTGATCTTCAGTTAGATTGTATTGGATGGCTACTCAAAGGGAAGGAAACTCAACTTTGAGCGGAAGAACTTCTTCGCCCAAATAATGAATATGGAGTGGCTTTAGTCGATGTCTTGTAGGTAGTTCGATACGCAGAGCCTCTACTAGCTTGGTATGTCATTCTCTCTTATTTTTAGTGAGAATCTTCTTGAGCAGTTTGACTAATGTCTTGTTGAAGGCCTCCACCAAACCATTTGTTCTTGGATTATATATTGAAGAATATCGCCAATCAATTTTGTGTCGATCAACGAATCTATAAATCTTTGCACTTTTGAAAGTTATGCCATTATCAAAAATTATTCAGCGTGGCACTCCAAATCTATAAACTATATTATGCGTGAAGAAGTTAATCACTCGATCGGTAGTAACTTCTTTAGATGGAGTAGCTTCAGCTCACTTAGAGAAATAGTCGGTCGCTACTAGGATGAAGCGATGTCCAACTGACGACGGTGGATTAAGTAGTCCAATTACATCTGTACCCCAACATTCGAATGGCCAGGATGCTATTGTTGGGTGTAATGGATTTGGAGGTTGATAGATGAGGTTCCCATGTACTTGACACTCATGACACTTCTTAGCATGATTGATACAGTCTCTCACCATAGATGGCCAATAATAGCCCATCCTTTTGATTTTTACTGCCCTCTTGGGACTTAATTGATGTGCACCACAAAGTCCTTCATGAACTTCAACCATTACTCTGCTAGCTTCATCTACATCTAGGCATCATAGCCACATTTATTCAAAGGATCTACGATATAAAGTATTGTTGATGAAAACATAGCATAGCATTCTCTTCTCGATTTGAGCTATCAGTGATTTATTATTTGGAAATTTTCCTTCTTTAAAGTAGTCGATGAAGGGTTGTCTCCAATCACGTGACTCTTCTACCGTAAAGGCTTCACACTTCTTTTCTGTGGCAATGCCATTCTTAGCTCTTCTTGGTATAATTTTTTGTTGATTTTGGGGAGTATGATGAGCACCTGAGTCACATCCTAGGTCAAATTTGATAACCCCTACTACAAGGATTGATACCTTACTGGATCTAGAACTCATCTAGTAAATATGCTGATCATGACATAATCACCATTCATACTTGCCATTTCTTTAATTAATTTTGCTAAGCAGTCGGCTTTGCTATTCTCGGATCAAGAGACTCGAGTTAGTGTGATATTTGGTATCTACTTCATAAGCTCGAGAATTCGCTTGTGATAGATAGAAAGCTAACTCAAGCTTGTTGATTTTATAGATGTTAAGTACTTGATTTATAATAAGCTCAGAATCATCAAAAATATGCAAATTTTGAATGCCTATGAAAATAGCTTCTTCAAGACCTGCCACTAATGCTTCATATTTAGCTTCATTATTAGTTCTTAGCTCGGTCAATCCATATGATCGTCTCATTATCCTTTCTTACGGTGTTATGAAGATGATGTCGATTCTACTTGCCCTTGGGAAATTTAGAGGTTTAACTTATTTGATCGATGAGGCTCCATCAAAGTATATTTCCCAAATTTGTGATTTTTTCTTTCATGAATGAGCATAATTTGCTCATCAGGAAAATCATCGTTAAGAGAAGAGTCCATAGGGATAGGATGTGCAGCTAGAAAATCTGCTAAGACTTGTCCCTTCTCTGCTTTTTGCAGAACATATGTGATATCAAATTGTAAAAGTAATAATGCCCATCTTGCTAAGCGACCTATCAATGCTGGTCTTGTCATCAAGTACTTCAGCGAATCGATCCTTGAGATGAGGGTAATCTTGTGAGATAACATATAATAATGAAGCTTTAGACTATAAAGATCAATGCTAAATAATGCTTCTATCGAGAGTATCTCATTTCTTCTCTAATCGACCGATACAATAAAGAGAATTCTCTTGCTTTCTTCATTGTGTTGTTAATAATAATGCTCTAAGGGACTCTTCTAATATAGCTGTGTATAGAATGAGGGGCTTTTTGAGAGTAGGCGCTGCAAGGATTGGTGGATTTAACATGTAAATTTTAATGTTATTGAAGGCTTCCTAGCACTCCTTATCCCACTTGAATGGAGCATCCTTCTTCATCAACCTTGCAATTGGTTGACAGCATCCTGATAGATTTGATATAAATCGATGGATGAATACAAGTGGTCCTTGTAAAGAATAGAGCTGACATAAACTCTTTGGCAGAGGCATCTCCATAATTGCCTTGATTTTTGTAGGATCAATTTAAATACCTTTGTGACGTATAATGTACCCCATGAATTTTCTAGAGGATACCCCGAATGCACATTTTAGAGGATTCATCTTGAGATTATATTTTCTGATTCTCTCCAATACAATTCTCAAGTCTTCAAAGTGGTTTTCACGATTTAAGCTTTTCACCACCAGATCATCAACATTCCACTTTCTGGTGAATCAACTCATCAGAAATATGTGTCATGGCTCTTTGGTATGTTGCTCCAGTATTTTTCAAGCCAAAGGGCATGACCATTTAATAATAGATGCTAATAGGTATTCTGAATGATGTATGTTTTTCATCTTCAGGTGCCATTTTGATTTGGTTGTATCCCGACGAACCATCCATGAATGAGAATATGTCATAGTTGGAGGTGTTGTCCACTAGTAGTTCTGATATTGGAAGCGGAAAGTCATCTTTTGGGCACGCCTTATTTAGGTCTCGGAAGTCAATGTAGAGATGGATTTGACCATTCTTCTTTCTAATTGGGATAATATTGGCTATCCAATCTGCATACTTCTCCTCTCGGATGAAGCCTACTTCAATTAGCTTTTTAGTTTCTACAATTACCTGTTCTTCAATCTCCAATCTCATTTGTCTAGGAGCTTACTTAATAGGTGTTGCATCTAGTTTAATAGCTAATTTGTGAAGTGCTACATTAGTGGATAAGCCTTGCATTTTAGAATATATCCAAGCAAAGCAATCCCTGAATTCATAAAGTAGCATTTTTAGCTCTTCAATTTTCTTATCAGGCAGAAGGGCACTGATGAAAGTTGGATGGGGATCATCCTCAACTCCTAGGTTGACTTTTTTAAGTTCATCCATAGTAGTTATTTGTCCACCATCTTCGAGTTCTTTAGGTGCGGGCTTGGCTTCTACTTCTTCATCAATTTTAAGAAGAATTTCATAAGAATCATCTTCTTCATCACTAAGACTCTCAATATCAGCTTCTATTATATTACAATATGCTCTATCTTGATGAGATTTGCGGATGAACCCCAGACCTTTAGTGATAAACTTATCACTTCTTCATGATGCCTGAGGACTTCTTTGGCTCCACATCTTGTTAAAGATTTGAGTCCTATGTTTAGTAGTTCTAATATGAATTCCAAGCTTATGCATCATTCTTCACAACTTCTGTGAATAGTATATTGGTATTCTTATTGGCACTACCTCATCATAATTTTTATGTTGAGCAGGCTGTTCAAAATCTTGAGGTTGAGACTCTTCAGATTTGTAAAATAGAGTTCCTGTTTCGCCACTCTCACTCAACGGCAGCACTTAGAATGTTATCAATTCTTCAATATTATGAACCTTCAGTGGACTGATTTCTTTGAAGCACTGCTGAGAGATGGGTATAATTTTGAGTGAGTCATCGACTCCAAGTGAGCTATCATTCTTGATGTGACCATTTGAACTCTATCTCCATAAGCAGATTCAAAATCATAGTCTAAATCAGAATCACTTATTTCATACTCTTCTTTTTTTGAAAGCTTATAAGTTCCCTTAGGTTTGACAAGAATATATTCTAGTGTCACTTCCTAAAGAAGGAACTAATTTTCTTGACTCAGGTGCAGAATCAAGTGCTTCAGGGAGAGTCAATATTACCTTCTTTCTTCCTCTTTGCTTCTGCTCTTTCACTTTGTGAAATTGCTTTTTAGTTCCTGAAGTAGATGTTACCGCTTCAAGAGGATCTGTTAGCTTAGGCTCTTTGAGGATGAAATATTTTGCATCTTCATATATTTTTGCTTCATTGACGGAGAATGGTTGTAGGTTACATGGAGTTCTGAATTCTTCTTCATCTTTCAGATACTTCATACATTAATGTATAGTTGATGGGATCATGCCATACTCATGTAGCCACGGCTGGCCCAAGAGAGCTCTAAATGATGTATCGACATCGATTACATGAAACTTGGCTTCTGTATATAAATCCTTGAACTTGAGTGGGAGAATAAAAGAACCCGTAGCCCTTTTCATTGAAACCATGAACCATCAACTTATCTCTCATAAGATGTTGGATATCAAGTGATAATCCTCTCAATACCTTTAGACTCATAAGATTGATAGAAGAACCTGGATCAATCAATATTCGATTGATCGAGATGCCATCACTCTCTGTAGTAACATAAAGAGGACGATTGTGATCTGCTATCCCCAACATAAGGTCTTCCTCAGAAAATGTGATTACTGGGAGATCTTGAGTTTGCAATGCTTCGATCATGCATTTCTCAGCAAAGTAAGCTTCATAACTCTCCGGATCTTTGAGAGCATGTATCAAAGTTTCTGGGTCTTTTGACATCAAGAGAGCTTCGTACACACTTAGTTGTGCAGAAATCTTTCTCAGATGTGATAGAATATTATAATATATCTTTTCGCTTGATTTAGGATTTATCCTAGGATTTTCATTGACTTTAATTTGTTTGCCTTTATCTTTATTTTCATTTCCCTTCTCTGATGAAGGTGGTAAGACTTTACCCCTTCTGAACTGAACTTGAATCACCTTATCTTGCTCAGATTCTTCTGAAGAGGTAGTTTCTTCAAATTTTCTTCTTATTCTAAAAGATTGGCCAAAATGGTTAGACTCATTTTTCAACATCATATGTTCTATACATGATGGTATCGATGAGACTGACTCTTCTCTATCGAAAAAACATAGATCTTCTTCTGAACTGTTATTGTCTTGTTGAGTCATTAAACAAAATTCAGACATTAGTTTCTCAGGCCCTTCTTGCTTTCCTGATAAGAATTGTGATGGGTTGGTCGAGTCTGGACTACCCTTCTCATTTTGAAGTAACTGATGCTGAAGAACATCTAACATCATGTAGATGATTCAGTATGTCTCTACTTGACAAGATTCACCATTATCTTCTTCATCTGATTCAGCAATGCAAAGTTTAGGCATGAAGTCTGCAAGTCTAAATGGCTGTCTTGCCAGCTAATGATACTCTTCTAAATTGTTAATGGTATTTTGAGTTATAGTTCTCTTCTTTATCTTCTTTTTCTTATCTAGCTTCTTTGATTTATGAGGCCTATACTTAGTAGACTGCTTGTCATGTTGTGATAAAGTAGCCTTATCAGAATGCCACTGAGAAGCTCAAATACTTGGTTTAGACATCTCTCTTAAGTCCAATATAGGTTCAAGTGGTGATTTCCACTTAACACTAGGGACATCTTTTAGCTGCTTCAGCATTTTTATGGTCTTTTTGGAGACTAGTATTTATCATTCTTTAGTCTGAACTGATTTCTCTTTCTTTTTATCTTTGATGGATGATACAGAAGATGATGTAATCATCCTTGTAGATTCTCTTTTAGGGTTGACTAGAACACTGTAGAATAGTATAAATTCACCTCGTTGATGCTTCCTTTCTAGCTAATCTTTGAAGACATAATAATCTTCGATATGATGACTGATCATCCGATGATAGGGATAGTAATTTGGATTACTGACTTGATCAACTTCTTGAGGCCTTTTAATTTTTGGTAATCATAAACCAACTTTGACTGCTTGCCAAAATAATTTAGCCACGCTGTCCTTTCTAAAGGAATATTCTTTGTTCATCTTTTTCTTAAGAGATGGCCGCATTCGCTCATCATCTCTTATTACTTATTTTGGATGCTCCCCACCACTTAAAAAAGTTTGAGGTTTGTCATTGTCTCCTAATACTAATTTTGGCGGATTAGAATAAGCAGGCTTCTTTCCCTTAGCATCATTGTACATCAGCTGTTTTCCTTTATCCACATTATATATTACCCGCTTTTTCCATTTGAGCTATATGAAGCACCACGAATTTCATTTCTTCTTGAGTCTGAGGTTTATTTTTCTTTGCTTTATCTCAGATAGACTTGACTTAGGGTGATTCAAATTTTTTCAAATTTAGCCACCCTATCGAAAGTCGAATGTTGCAATCGACGCCATGCATAGAAATGGTGTCATTTCATCATTCATATTGCCCATTAGTAATTGGATCATATGTTCTTCTTCCAATTGTTGCTCACACTTCATACTTAAGTTACGATAATGACTTATAAATTTTATCACTAACTCATCTTTTCTCCTTTTTAATAAGGCAAGGTTAGAGATTATTATTTTCTCAGTTGCACTGGCGAACCTCTTCACGAATATTGCCTTAATTCAGCAAAGGTTTTAACTGAATCATTTGGCAATTCTGCATGCCACTCGAAAGCAGCTGAAGTCAGGCTACTGATGAACTGACGGAAGAGTTGTGCATCGTTCCCTCCTATGTTATCACAAGTAGCCTTAATTGGGCCAGATGTTGCTTTGGATTACCAAGCCCACTGAAAATATTAAATTTTGGCATTGATTAACCTTTCAGGTACGATAGTTGATCATATTCATGTGGGTAAGGGAGACCCTTACTCACCGTCTTTTCAACCTACTCTGATGCTATGACTGCCTTTATCTTTTCATTGATTATCATTTCTAGCTGAGCAAATGTTATCGTTCCTAGTGTGCTAGCCAGATTTTGAATTATCGGCTGGAGAGGTAGTGGGTTAACTTCATTCCTCGCTTCATGCGTAGCATGGACTGTAGGAGTTTGAGGTACCACAGTGGCTGGTAGTATAGAAGTTGCATTATTAGCTACCTGTTGGTTAGCAGACAAAATATGTGTTGCACTTGATGTGATATTCTTCTATAACATCTCCATCATGATATTCATTTGTACCATCATATCATTCATTTTGGTACTAAGTTATGCAATCTCCTTATTTTTGACCTCCATTTGACGCACATTTCTCTTTGCTCTCTAGCTAGTGCCATGGCATTAATTAGTACAAGCTCTTCTTCTTCTTCTATTTCTTATTAGTTATTCTACTCATTTTAGGGGAGAACTTGATTGTCCTTCTCTTTGTGCATTTGTAGAGACAACTATTTTGTCAGATGACGACCGATTATAAAAGCATATATCAGTGATCATTTCTGGTTCAACCATATAGACTTCAGACATGATCTCTTTCTCATTCTCGGTCTTCTTCTTAATCTTTAACAAAGATTGAAGATCCATTCTCTATTTGCTTACGTGAAGACTCTTCTTTATAAGCATCAAATTTAGTTCGACTGCTTTGTGTTATCGAAGTGGGGAGTTCATCTATATCTCTGACCATATAGACAACTTCCACTTCTATAGACACTTTATTATTTTCTTCTTGCACATGAATTTTTGATCGATGTTTCTAATGGATCTCTGGTTCAATGTGCGGAATAACCACTTCTTCTATTAAAGGACCACGATCAACGTCAACCTTCTCTTGTAGGGGTGAAACTGATCGATGATGGGATCCCCTAGAGGATTCTCCAGATGTTGACCATCATATCTTTCATCAGTGATATCCTTTCTTTTGGGTATCCACTTCTGATGAGTTAATTTTTGAGGCAGATTTCTTAATATATGTGTCAGATGTCACACCTCTTCCATTCTTCAGGACTTCATTACGAGGTCTTGGTCTCCATATTTGCTTATCCTTTCGCAGGGACCTTTCGGTAGCAGATTCTTGGACTCAAAGTCCAAGTGTCATGCTTTGATGCTCACCTGAAGTGCAGCTGGTTACTAGAAGAGATGACAACTTTCTTGGTGGAGCTTCGCATTTCCATCACCGAAGCCTTTAAATCTTCTTTTCATTAGCCCTATCCTTAGCTACTTTGAGAACTTTATGTATCATAGCAGACAGTGTTTCAAGTCATCTTCTCTATGGTGTAGAGCTTGACGTGGTTGGTTCCAGAAGGACTACTTTATTTTGCTAGAGCTATTCCTCTTTACCCACTTTAAGTTGTCAAAGTTGTTGTGGGTAGGAATACTCGCTTTCAATGGCAGTATCACTTGTTCACTAGGTCATTCAAAGGGGATCTACTGAGCCCTCAGCTCGGCGTTTCTCCTTCTTCTCTATCTTCTGGTTAAGTTACTTCCTGATGAGGAAGCTTCATGATCATACTTTTTGGGTACAAAAGGTTCAATCAGCGCAGTAGGTGTACCATTAGGAATTAAAGACACATTTTATCCCTTGAAGATTCTTCTCATCATGGGAGCTTCATATTTCCTAGCCTTTTGAAAACGAAGTTCGTGAAAGAACTCCTAATGGGACTATTGAACCGGTTGGCATGGCTAAAAGAGTTCAGAACTTGAGGCCTTCCAAAGATGGCCTGACCTAATGTACCACGAGTGGGTACCTCAAGAGTTGTAGTTACGATAGCCGAGAAATTCAAACTACCAAATTGAATGGTAAGACATCTCTGTTGATGATGGCTAAGTTAGTGATGTTCGCACTCACTACCGAATGGTGAAATGAGTGTTTTGTAGATTCATTTTCGATGGAATGATTCATTCTACATAGACCCTCATATTAAATTTATTACACACTTAAATCACCATTTCATTTTGAATTTTTAAAAATTCCATTGTTACTATAACATTTATATAACAAGCCAAAGATGGAAAGAGAATCCTGTCCCCAACGGAGTCGAAATCGATGGGCTCTAAAAATTTGTCACCGACCTCTCGACAAATAATGATTAATTGAAGAGAGTGATGATTTAAATGTCAGTGTAATTTTCAGAAGGTAGAAGGAATAGTAGATAAGGCACTACCTAGAGATTTCATCCTTATTTGGTGAGGACTTTAGATCTGGTTCCAGGTTTCTTATAGGCACAAGCCCTATAGTTAATTATCCCTCTTAATAAGTGAGAGAGAACTTTTAATTGAGGCTTGTCATTATATCGCTTAATCCGTAGCGTATAGTGGCAGCATATAGAGTTTCAGAATTTAGATTATGAAATTCATCATTTCAGCTTAAACCGGATGGTTGGGGGAATGGTGACGTGCCCGATCTAGATCCCTTGGTTCTGTCATCCCATGGTCCCTCTACTTAGTTGAGGAGGTAGTCAACAACCCCAAGGAATTTCATCGACAACACATGGGTTACGTCGTCCAAGAAATCCTTGTACACTTGGGGTGGTGTTTTTCAAAGGAGTCAGTCTTAAGTCTACCTTAGCTGACAGAGGGTTGTTTATCCTATCAAGTATACCCTATGATTCACAACCCAAATGGCAGATCCATTGGGGAGCATACGGGCTACGGTCGTGATCATAATATAATGGAGCTGGACTGGCCAAACCACCCGATCAGAGGACTCTGGTTGTAACTGCTTCATCTGTGGAGCCTACTGGTCAAGCCACGCAGTCAGAGGACATGGGCCACATCTTTACTAGCGTGAGATAGATTGAGAGTGAACATGGCAGAACACTTGATTTGACATTGCCTTCTTTATGAGTTTTAATTTGCCACCCATAAATAGTTGGAAGGTGGATGATTGAGTTTGATTTAAGTTTTACCGACGAGTTTCAAGCGTTTCAAGTTGTTACTTAATTTGATTTAAAAAATTGATTAATTTGAATATATTTAAGAGTTTTAGATCTTGTCAACTCTATTTAGCTGCTAACAGAGGATTAGATCTACTATCACCTAACATAATCAATTTTTTAGATATTTCACTGCTTTGAAACTCTTATTATAGATTTTTAGATTTTGTTAACCCGGAATCAGTCCTAAGACTAAACCGGGAAACAACCCACGCAGCATCCTCAAACACTTGAATTTAAGCATTCAACATAGTATCGGGGCCCATGGGTGTATAGTAATTTTAGGTAATTTTATGTTTGAATTATGAGATTGATTTTGTATTTTTATTTAATTCCAATTTAGCATGCACAGCCTTTTCAGACATTAAAATTTGTACTTGAAATCTCTATGTCCGAGCACATGCAAGTGTTTATATCTTTAGATGATTTCACTTAATTAGTGATCTCGTTGATTTTAAAATTCATAATTAGAATGAAATCCCTCAATTTTTGATTAAAAGAAGCCCTATGATTTTTGTAGAATTGGATTTAGTATCGCCTTCTGTCTGCTTGTACAAAGAGTTGCAGATTCGGTGGCGATGAAGGCATTTTGATTTAGATTATAGTTTAAAATATTACTTGCACTTAATTTACTTGTTGAGCTTTTGTAATTCTCCCAATTTGATTATGTTCGATCGAAATCACTTTTGATAAGTTATGCTGATTTCAGTGTTTGTTGCTTTAGCCCTACTCATGCTTATTAGCTAGTATAGTAATCACCTCCATATTTGTATAAGAGTTATTAAACCCAATTTGGATTCATCCTTAGACTTTAAGTTTATTGCAAGTTTGCTATGAGTTTAGTATTAGTCTCCCCCAAATTCTAATTAAAACTTGTTTAATTTTGAGGAATTTACAAGAAAATAAAACTCACTTTACTTCAATTTAAGTCATAGAGAATCGCTATTAGAGTTTGTGAGTTTAATATTAGCCTCCCCAAATTTTACTTGCATTTTAAATGGGTGTTCCATTCTTTTCAAAATTTTCTTTAAAGGCTCCTCCCCTATTTCTTTTTGGTTAACATTTATCTTCATATTTATCATATATCCTTTTGTTTGACTTAAGTTTAGATAATTTCCATTTGAATTTGTTTTAAGTCTTGAATTTTAATCTAAATTTCGATAGCCTCCCGACGCCATCCCCATGTAGAGGGCTATATTAGGAGTGTTTTGGCTTTCTCGGTACGCCCTCATGAGTGTAGTGAGTGGTGTCGTGACATCGCAACCCAGTTTTCATCTCATTGTGCCCTCTTGAGCACGACGAGACCTTCAAACAAAAAAAGATAAATACAATATATATTCATTCCCCCCTTTTTTGTTTGATGTATTTAGTTTAAAATTAGCTGTTTCTTACTTAGTGCTCTTAAGTCAGTTCATCACTCTTTTGAATTTTTCTAAGTCAAAAGATTTGACATCATTTTGGTAGCCTCCGATCATCCTGTGTATCGACGGAGTATTTTGGCTTACTCTCAAGACGCTCTTGAACGACTGGTGTCTTGCGACACCGCAACCCATTTTTTATCTCGTCACACCCTCTTGAGCACAATGAGGCCTTCAGACCTGAAAGAAAATATACGATGCAATATATACTCATCCTCCCCCCTTCCCCTCTTTTTTTTAAGTCTAGAAATTAGACAAAAATTTTGCAAGATTGCCTAGGGAGTTTACATCTAACAGTATTGGTTTACTTGCACGCCTCTGAGCGAACGCAGTCTTCTCACCACTTATTTTTCATCTCGTCGTGCCCTCTTGAGCACAACGAGGTCTTCAAACCTATAAAGAAACACAAGCATGTATATATATATATATATATATATATATATATATATATATATATATATATATATATATATATATATATATATATATATATATATATATATATATATATATATATATATATCCATATCTGATCACATATTCGACGATTTTGCGCCGCAATGCTCGGCAAAGGAACGTGGTTAGGTATGTAATTGGGAATGTAAGGCAAGGAGTGCGATGCCGAAAACTAAAAGAAGAATTCGCCTCTTGATGATATTTTTCCCCTGATTACGATGAAGTGAAGATTGGAAGGCTAAAGCGATGAGTGAGATGCTAAAAATCGAAAGAAGAATTTGCCTCTTGATGATGTTTTCCCCCTGATTGCGGCGAGGCAAAAATTGGACGGGTTATGCAAGGAATGCGACGCCAGAAATTGAAAGAAGAATTCTCCTTTTGACGATGTTCTTCCCCGGTTCGTGGCGAAGTGAAAATTGGATGGCTAAAGCAAGGAATGCGACACCGGAAATCGAAAGAGGAATTCATCTCGTGATGATGTTCTTCCCCGGTTTGCGGTGAAGCGACAAGTGAAAGGGTCATATGGAAAAGGTTTTTTTTGCTTTGGTCAGAAAGGAGGTGGACGGTTCAGAATGGGCTGTAAGAAGGAGGCTGGAGGTTCACACTGAGGGCGGCTGAGCGAGCAGGGCTGGATGCGAGGCATGGTGCAAATAAAGCGGCGCGCATGCACACGCGCCGGGCAAGCGGCTGAGCAGGATGCACTGGAAGCGGGTGGAGCGATTTCATTGACGCAGCTGCCAGTGACGGAGATGGGTCGATGGCAATGGGTCGGACGCGGCAGCGCGGTGACCGCAGGATGGCAATGATCTGAGACGCGCAGCACGGCCGGTCGTGAGATGGAAATGGGTCGGGCAGCAGCCGCAGGATGGCAACGGCAAGCGGTGCAGCGAGTGGGTCAGGCCTGGCTGGGATTGGGCTGTGGAATGCCGGCCGGAGCACAGGATTGTGCGCACCGGTGGGACGGATGGAGGAAGGACTTATGGGCCACGGTGGAATGAGGATTTGTGGGTTGCGAGGTGCGCGGAGAGTTTCGCGGGTCAGGGAGGTGTGACCGCTGGAGGTATGGGCTGCGGGTCGAGGTAGTAGAGGAGATTTAGAGGGAGATGGAGAAAAAAGAAAAATTATCACAAAGTATCCAAAATAACTCGTATTCACGAACGTCATGTTCGCTCAAAAAATTAGCTGTTCGCTTGTTCGTTAAACTAACGAGTCGAACACAAATAGAATATTTTTGTTCGAATTTGGAACGAGCCGAACATGAACAACGAAACTGTTCACTCATGTTCGGTTCGATAAGGCTCGATAAGGCGCACGGGGGGCTGAGGGTCACGACGATTCCTCGATTTTGTAACTGCGTTATTTTGATATTTATTTTAGACTTTTAGCCTATTCGACTTCTCTGAGCAATTTGAATTTCATTGTTTGCTTAAGTCTTTCCGGCGTTTCAATGGTGAGCGATTCGAGCGTTCGTTCGTGCCCTAGTTCTTCTCTTCTGCCTCTGAGTTCTCCAATCTCCACTTCTCCTGCCTCTCGCTTCGAGCGAGCACGAAAGAGTGTAATAAGCACTCCATAGTCTACAATCCCTTCCTCCAGTCGCATTTCTCTCATTCTTGCATCACTGCGTGGCATTTGGCATATCGAGCAAGTGGAGAGTCTTATATGTGAATATGATCCTCTGTGGCTTTGTGACTCTATCCCTCTCTCTCATTCTTGCTTTTTTGAGTTGTCTGATGCTCTGACTCTTCTCTATGATTTCTTTACTTTTGAACTGCTCGACCCGCTCAGGTATGTCACAGACTCACAGATCCTTGTGGCCTTTCACCAATCTATGATTATTGCAATTATGTGATTTTTTAGGAGCATGACTCCTCTGTTGTATGGGAGCCTCTATTGGTTGTGATTCTTGTGAATTTGTGAGACTGATATTGTTTATTGTTATCGTTAGTATTTAGTTTCAATGTGTTATGTATTTGCATTGTTCGTTCCTTCTGGTTTTTTCAAAGTTCAAAGTAACTTAGGCTTTGCAATCAAAGAAACAATAGCCAAGTAGATAAGTAGCCAACAATTCTAAAAAATAATAATAATACAAGTATACTGTATACAACAGCACTATTCACCAAAATATAGAATAGCCCACTGGAAGCAAAGAGAATGCAAAAAAAGCACTTAATAAGTTTAATTAACCAATATAGAAAAAAATAGTTCTAATCAAAGCAAAGAGGCTGCAAAAAAGGAACTATTTTAGGTCCATCGAGAAGTGAGAACAGGCTGAATAGCCAACCAAGTTACCAAAGTACCAAACCTGAAACTTGAAAGAATCAATAAAAGCAACCATCAATGGCTAGATAGAAATGAAATGAAACACAATAATAAGCCAAAATCCTTTGATGCCATAGCATAGTAAATAGTCAATCACATCCAACAACAACATTATATTATAAGAAGTTGTAGACTTGTAGTCCTGCAGATTTAAAATAGCAAAACAGTAGTTGAATGAAAACAACAAAATAACAAAGCAACATAGAATAATAGAACTAGGCAGTGAGTAGTGGGCAGTGAGCAGTGTGTAGTGGACAGTGGTCTAGTGGCAGTGGACAGTAGTTGAATATTTGAATGAAAAGATAGGGGTTTTTTGTAGCTAATTGTAAGCTCTGCAACTAATAATGCTTGAAGTATGCTTTATATCAATTCAAGTCCCGACAAGAAAAAGGATCATATATTCATATGCTTTTACTTTGATATTTGATGATTATTTTTTGTTTATTTTTACCAAATTTTTTTTAAAAAAATAGATGATTTAAATAGCCATTAGTCGTTAACTAATTTTAATAATCTTCTTATTTCTATTATAATGAAGCTCACTCTCCTTCTATTATAAATGATATTCATCCTTGCAATTTTGATTATGCAAAGCTTGCAATAATGTATTATGTATGTTTTAAACTTTGTTATATCTATGAATGCATTATTTTATAACATATTTGTCATTTAAGACATGATGTTTAGAATTATTCATAGTTTACATACAATATATGCCATCATTTGAGCATTCTCAGTTTGCATCAACTAGTGAGGTGCCACCAATTGATATGGAACATTTGGAAGACAGTCATAATCAAGCATCTCAATAAATTGTTGAGAGTACTAGCACTATACCAGAGGTGCATGCTAAAAATCTAGAAAGAGAAAGTCTAGTGTGTGGGAGTACTTTGTAGAGGTTAAAACTATGTCTAAGGGTGTTGAGATTCCTTACTTGCAATGTATGTCTTGTGGAGTTAAGTTCCAAAAATAAAAAACAAGCACAACTTCACAACTTCTCAGACATATCAAAGATTGTGATAAAATTAAATCGAATGGTAAACAAGTTATTGATTTATCAGATAAAAGACATAAGCGACTGAATTTGTCCCTAATTGATATTGCTAGTGAATTTGGCATTTCTATTTTTCATGATCCTAAAAATTATGATCAAAGACAGGTCAGAGAAATTATTGCAAGAATGATTATTGTTCATGAATATCCTTTCATGATGGTAGAGCACACTTGGTTTAATATCTTATTAAAATATTTGAATCCTAACTATGAAAGTGTGTCTAGTAACACCATAAAAATGATTGCATGCGGATTTATGATGTTGAGAAAGAAAAACTTAAGACTTATCTTAGTTGTGTTTAGAGAGTTTCATTAGCATCAGATTGTTGGACATCTAATCAGACAATAGGGTATATGTGTTTGACTATTCATTTCATTGATTTGTCATGGAATATCCAAAAAAGGATTATTAATTTTATTGAACTTGACCATCCTCATACTGGGACATTCATCTGTGATGCTATATGTGACTGTTTATTAGAATGGAATCTTCAAGATAAAGTCTCAATAATTACTCTTGATAATGCCAGTAACAATGATGTTATAGCTTCTTGCCTTAGAAATAGCTTTGATTCAAGATGAAAATTGCATTTTCGTGGTCATTTTTTTCATATCACAGTACATATATTGAATATAATGGTGCATGATGGTTTGAAATAAGTGCATGACATAATTTATAATATAAGAGTTAAATATCTCAAAAAATCTCCGCATGCTACAAATTTGTTGAGATTGCAAAAACAATTAGTGTTCCTACGTCACGGTCTCTTTGTATTGATGTGGCAACACGTTGGAATTCAACTTATATGATGCTTGGGTCTGCTTTTATTTATTGTACTATCTTAACTCATTATGCAGCTAGAGATTCAAATTACAAGTGGGTATCACTAGATTCTGATTGGCTGAGGTATGAAAAAATAAGAAAGTTCTTATCAATTTTTAATAATGTCACTCAAACAATTTCTAGCACATCATATTCAACATCAAATATTTTTTTGCCAACTGTAATGCATGTTAAGAAGCTTCTCTGGGAATAATCCAGAGCAGAAGATAAGTATATTAGAAAAAAGGCCGCAGTTATGAAAATAAAATTTGATAAATATTAGGGGCAGTGTAACCTAATAATATTTATTGTTGCAGTTCTTAATCCTTGTTTAAAGTTGAAATTCATTTCATTTACATTTCCTAAGATCTATGAACTACATGAACTTAATTCTCAAATTACATCTGTTGAGAAGGCTCTTTGGAAAATATATGCAATATATGCTTCTGAGAGTTCTTCTATTGCTGCAATGAATGAATCTACCAATGTGGGGTTTTCTTCTTCAAAGTCTATTATAGATCCTCTTGGCACATATCAATTTGATTGTATGTTGGGTTTTAAAGATTTTGTTATGTCATCTCGGTTCCACCGCTAAGTCTTGCGTGTATCTTGAGGAAGGGTTATTAATTTGCAATACTGAGCAATTTGATATTTTGGAATGGTGGAAAATGAACACATTGCAATATCCATATTTGTCTAGAATGGATCGTGATATTTTATCAATTCCAATAACAACTGTTGCTTTTGAATCCGCATTTAATGCTGGTGGAAGGGTTCTAGATGATTATAGAAGTTGTTTATCTGCCAAGAAAGTTAATGCATTAGTTTGTGCATCTAATTGGATCAGATCATCCCAACTAAATGCTAAAACACCATTGGTAAGTACTTCATTGCTTCAATATAGTACCATGCAATTTAATATTGTTATTTCATTATATCTATTTTGCTTTTAATATTTTTTATTTTTTTTACATCAGGAAATATTGGAGGAGGAAAATTTGGGTGTTCCATTATGTGATTCATGAGCAAGGAGCCAACAATGCCTTTTTTGGCTATTATGCTACTAATCACTTGAGGATTTCATATACATTTAATTGCAAATATTTTTCATGTTTTTATTTTATATATTTGGTTATACACTTATGTTGATGATGGTTGATGGATTTTTTGCTTACTTTGGCTTTGGGTTGATTTAAATTTATGAATTACTGTGTAATATTATTTTGTTCCAATTATTTTTTTGGGCAAAAAATTATAGGAGTAAGGCTATGATGATTTAAAATGCTCAAATAGATAAATATTGCTTTGTTGCTTGTTGCCTTTGTTTTGGTTTGTCATTATTGCATGTAACCCTACAGAGGATTGTATTGATGGTAAAATATGAAAATTTGAGCAGATATTTTTTTTATTGGCCCTCTAAGGTTTAGATGCATGCAATTTATCAACCTTATGTGGAATTTTAAGATGATGATTGATGAGCATCGAATAATTTTATGTTTCAATATTTGTCTCTCTATATTTAGAATGGCATGTTAAAGTAAAGCAACCATATAGAGTGTATGAGGTTCATTGTCATATCACATATGTGTTGTAATTAAATCTGCCTCTAGTTTCAAAACTCCTATATTTTCATTCAATTGCTATCCACTGACAAACTGACTCCACTGAACCACTACTCAATTCTATCATTCTATGTTATTTTGTTGTTTTGTTGTTTTCATTCAACTATTGTTTTGCTATTTTAAATTTGCAAGACTACAAGTCTGCAACTTTTTATAATAGATAGTCTGTTGGCTGTTAGATGTGATTGAGTATTTGCTATGCTATGGCATCAAAGGATTTTGGCTTATTATTGTGTTTCGCTTCATCTCTATCCAACCATTGATGGTTGCTTTTGTTGATTCTTTCTGAGTTTCAAGTTTGGTACTTTGGTAACTTGGTTGGCTGTTCAACCTGTTCTCACTTCTCGGTGGACCTAAATAGTTCCTTTTTTGACAGCCTCTTTGCTTTGATTAGAACTATTTTTTCTGGATTGGTTACTTAGACTTATTAAGTACTTTTTTTGCATCCTCTTTGCTTCCAATGGGCTATTATATATTTTGGTGAATGTTGTATATAGATATTTGTATTATTGTTATTTTTTCCTGAATTATTGGCTACAACCTCTTTGCTATGATCCTTTCTCTTGCTCGGGACTCGGGATGATATAAAGCATACTTCAAGCATTACTAGTTGCAGAGCTTACAATTAGCTAAAAAAAACTCTATCTTTTCATTCAAGTATTCAACTACTGTCCACTGCCACTAGACCACTGTCCATTACACACTACCCATTGCCCACTGCCCAGTTCTATTATTCTATATTATTTTATTATTTTATTATTTTCATTCAACTGCTGCTTTGCTGTTTTAAATCTACAAGACTATAAGTCTACAACTTCTTATAATAGATAACCTATTGGCTGTTAGATGTGATTGAGTATTTTCTATGCTATGGAATCAGAGGATTTTGGCTTATTATTGTGTTTCATTTCATTTTTATTCATCCATTGATGGTTGCTTTTGTTAATTCTTTCAGAGTTTCAAGTTTGGTACTTTAATAACTTGGTTAGTTGTTCAGCCTATTCTCACTTCTCAATGGACCTAATTTTTGGTTGCCTCTTTGCTTTGATTAGAACTATTTGTTTTCTAGATTGGTTAATTAGAACTATTAAGTGCCTTCTTTTGCATCCTCTTTGTTTATAGTGAGTTGTTCTACATTTTGGTAAATGGTGCCGTTGTATTATTGATATGATATGGCATCAGAGGATTTTGGCTTATTATTATATTTGGTTTCATATCTATCCAGCCATTGATGGTTACTTTTGTTGATTCTTTCAGAGTTTCAGGTTTGGTACTTTAGTAATTTGGTTGGCTGTTCAACCTGTTCTCACTTCTCAGTGGACCTAAAACGGTTTCTTTTTTTTTGCAGCCTCTTTGCTTTGATTAGAACTATTTTTTCTAGATTGGTTAATTAGACTTATTAAGTTTTTTTTTTGCATCCTCTTTGCTTCTAGTGGGTTGTTCTACATTTTGGTGAATGGTGCTGTTGTATATAGTATACTTGTATTGTTGTTATTTTTTTTTTCTGGAATTGTTGGCTACTTGCCTACTTGGTTGTTGTTGCTTTGACTGCAAAGCTTAAGTTACTTTGAACTTTGAAGGTTGCTTACTTGCTTTTGTTGTTTCTATCATTCTATGAGACTCATGGGATTGATTGGCTCATCGGCTGTTTAGCATATTTTGGACTTCTGGTTGTACCTCATAACCTATGCAGCTATTTGTATTATAAACTGTTTTGATAGCCCTACCCATGGTGCCTTTTTCACAGCCTCCTTACCTGTTTTGACATCCTATTCCATAAAGTAACATCATTTGAGAGGTAAGTTACCTCGCGATGTTGTTGCTTTGTTGTTTATGGTGGTTAATTACATGATGGCTATGATGATCATAAAATTCTTTTCTTTGGCTGGTAGCATCTTTTATGATTGTAACCCTTCTTGGAAGTTGGATGTCACTAATTTGTTGCCCCTTATGTTGATAATTAAAAATGAATACTTTTTTTTTTACTTTGAGCTTGAGCCATCTATGCCTTCTCTGTAGATCATACTCATATATTTTTTTTTCTTCATTAACTATCTTCTCAAGTATTTTTTTTTGCAGATCATTTCTCTACTCCTTTCAAGTTTCAATGTATTGGACCCTGAATTCTGCTGACTACTGATCTTTTTCAAGCTCTCTTCATCGGCTATTTTTTTTTTTTTGTTTTTATCTTTCTTTAGCATTTTTATTTTCTATTTTTTTATACTTAGATGGGGATTAAACTCTTTAATCTTCTTGCTCTAGAGCATTAGATCTTGAGTCCCATCCCCATAAGGACTTTATATTTCTTTCTCTAGTTTAATAAAATATTTTTTATACTTTTGTATCATTGTATTTGCATGTCTTTCATTAGAAAAATTTTATGTGGAATGTATATTATAAATTTCAAAAATTACTAAATATTAATAAAATTTGTATATTATTTTGTATTTTTTTCTTATTTGTATCTAAAATTTTGTGTTATAATAATTCAAATTTTTTAAAAAAGGTTAGTTTTAGTACTTAATTTGATAAATTCGAGCTTATTTCGAGCTTCTTCATGAGCTGAAATCGAGCTGATTCGAGCAAACAAATAAGTGAGTCTTCTTTGAGCCGAACATGAACACATTCGAGCTTAAACGAACAATAACGAGTCGAACACGAACATTCTCATAACAAGCTTAAATCGAACATGAGTCAAACATGAACACAAACAAATATAAATGAGCCGAACATGAACAGAGCCTCAGCTCATTCATGTTCGGCTCATTTACACTCCTAGTGTCGAGAGGGAATCCCTCGAGGAGAGGAGGTTCGCTGGTTTTTTTTTTTTTTAGAAAAGTCGCTAGAAAGAAAAGACATGAGAGAATGGAGAGAGAGGGAGGGGTCTCAAAATAGAACCATTTTTTTCCCTTTTTTTTAATATTTCCAGCCAAACCGAAAATAGCAGGAACGGTTGAGCATGAGGCGGGTAATTTAGGGATTTGAAATAAATTTTAAATTGATTAAACAGTTTTAATGTGGATTTCACGCTAAATGCACATAGTCAATATATATATATCAATTGAAGGTAATTTTGATATTTCAAACTAATGGCTAATCCGCTTCAATAGAGGCCATTTGGTTCAAGTCGACGCCAAATTGAGTCCATTTCTATCAAATGCGACATCGCCATCATCTGATTTTTTTGCCCGCAGACTCGCGAACTAAGAAACAGCTACTTGATAGATTTTGATATGATCAATTTCATGAGCGATCGTTTGATCCTCGTCGGTCTTGACTTTATATGTCTGACGTACTGAGCTCAATCAATTGATCATTAAGTTGCAATATTTATATGACCATTTATTATAATATGCAATGGCAAGTGTTTGTTGGTCGAAGTCTTTTGAGATATGCATTTCACCTCAATTTCGCCGTATCACTTATTCGACATTTTACTTCGTCAATTAAGCGTGAATAGTCTCATTTAATAATTTTTGATGTTTCAAAGCTAACAACATGATCAGTTTCATGAACGGAGGTCGTTTGGTCATCGTCGCAGCTTCCCGACTCTAATATGTGCGTCGACATATTGATAACTCGAGTGCTTAATCAATTACTAGTTAGATTTTGTAATATTTATATTTCGGTCAATTTCGACATTCAACATTGAAGTCCGTTGCCGGAGGTCGTTTCAACTATTTTCGGATTCATTTTTTATTTTTGCGCCACCTCAAGTCCGTCGATTGATTTGACTTTGATTTATGACACATACGTGGAGGTCAACACTATACCTTCTGAGGCTTTTTCCTTTTAAGATTTTTGAAGAGTGGAGCCATGTCAGCCACTTTCTCTTAGAGTCTTTCTAGTGAGGACCTTGTCCTACTAGCATCGAGGCTTCCCATGGCGTGCCAGGGAGGAATCCATAAAGGGTTTTTGACCTATCCGAGGGTGTTAGTCATAGTGTTACTCGGTGACATTTAACCTGTGTGGAAGAAATCAATGATTTTAATTCTCATCCGAGATTATTTTGTCAAAGTATGATGTTAACATGTGTGGAAGAGGTTAAACATTTTGATTATTTATTAGAGTATTACATTAACCTGGAGTAGGTACAAAGTTATACCGATGTTATTTGTGGTTGTCTTGATGATATTTAACTATGTAGATAAAATAATTTTAATTCTCATCCATTATTTTATCAAAGTATGACTAAACGTGTGGAAGAGGTTAAATATTTTGATTCTTGCGAGATTATTTGTCAGAGTATTACTCGATGACGTTAACAGAAAATTAATTCGCTTAGAAGGCAGTCAAAGTTGCTCCTTGACCTTTGTCTTATTTTTCATGAGTATGACTAGAGAATCATAATTTGCAAAGTCATCTCTTTATTTTTCTTTTTCAATATTGAAAGTGCTCCACATTATTGACTCGCTTCTCAAATTAATAGTCAATTAGATATCCAGAATATTGATTTGGATGATCTTTTAAGATCAAGGGTTGCCCCCCAATTTCTAATAAGAATTGAAAGATCAACATTTGATATTTTTTCATTCTTCAAATATGTTACTCCTAAGTATGATTTTCTTTATCATATAGATGGTGTTGCTCTTAACTTGAAGTCAGATTGTCAACCATTGTGAAGATGTAAATATTTCTCAGACAAATCAAGCATCTAAAACCAATTGCGGTAGAATAAAACATCACGTCTTAGCTTGTATGAAAATCCAGTATACACACAGATAGTCGAAAAGAGAGTAAAAAACTTTATAATTTTTATGTGAAAAAACCCCAGAAAGAGGGGGGAAAATCACGAGGGCATTAAAATGCACTATATATCCGCTTTGAGTCTGAGTTTAAGTCTTTCGACGGATTACAAGATGTATGTGAAATCGATAATGAAAATTCTAGAATCGTTACAAATGGCGCGGTAGTTTGGCTATAACGGTTGATGGTGATAGTAACGATAATGGCAACGATAATGGTGGTGATGACAAACTTCTCTCTCTCTTTCTCGCGTTCTAGCTCCCTCCCCTTCATGACAAAAATGAGTCATATTTATAGGATTCTAAGACGGGCATTATGATCATTGTAGCCAAAGTCCCAAAACACTCCATCAAATGATGTATATCGATTCATTTGATCATAGATAATTTTTTTGTGATTCAAATAATTTTATTTGAGTGATCTTGGCTATTTGTTTTAGTTAAATCGCTGATACATTATCTTAATCAAATTTGGAATTGATCATCATTTGTCTAAGTTTCATATAAACTTTTGAGATTTGACGATATTTAACCCGATTTTAGTGTTATTGGACTTATCTTATTAAGTTGTTTAATTTGATTATATTCATGCTTGATTTATAATTTTAAAGAGATATATCAGTATTAATAGAAAATAACGTCGCATATTTTTAGGAAAATTTTGAATAAAATATTGCAGGCAACCGCTTAGCTGGGGTAATTTTTAAACATTAAAATAACGAGAGGGCCTCATTTTTTTCCCCTGAAAAGACTCTCATATTCTTAAAAAAAAATATAGGTTCTTTAAATTTTTCAGTTTTTTCATGCTAATTATAATTTCTAACGCCTAAGAATTTAAAAAGAAAAGTTCTTCCAGCGAATGGCTAGTCATTAATAGTGGTAAGAATACAAAAAAAGAATGTTTGCACAGATAACATATATTTTTAATATATTATCAATATAATATTTTTCTATAAAAAAAGTGAAAATTTAATGATAATATTATTTTTATATAATATTAAAGATTTAAGTGTTATATATATATATATATATATATATATATATATATATATATATATATATATATGTATTATGTATGTAAATGCCTAAAAAAAATAGAACATATATCATTATCGGTCTCATTTAGTGTAAGTGAATCAAGATAGCTTGAACTAGACTCGATAATAACTTGGGAGTTGAGGTCGATGACCTAACAAGTTAAGCTCAAGTTGCCCAAGCTCGACTCATTTAATTAATATTAATATAAAATATACTTAAAATAACATTTCATAATTTCAATATACAATTGTTAAAAAATATTTAAAATTTTCTCTCTTTTTTATACTATTAATTTCTTATTATCTTACTTTTAATTTCCTAATTTTTAATCACTTTCATCATAATAATTCTTTGAATCAAAATTAATTTATCTCTTTCAAATTACATGAATTTGCCCCTGAGCTGACTCAAACTCTTAAAATAATTCTTAAGCTTGTAAAATAAAACTCGAGCTCATAAAATACAAAATTAGCCTACTCGAACTCTTAAAATGAAATTAAAGTTTAAGTTCGAACTCGATTATTTAATCAAGTTCAAGCTCACATAAAAATAAATTAGACTTGATTAACTCATTTACACTAGACACTAGTCCCCTTGGCTCAACCAACGTTAATGTCCTTGTCAAAATATTTTAAGAAAAATATCATTATTTCTTTAAAGAAATGACATTAGATACCAATTGTTCTTCTATGTCATGAGCAATATGAAATCATAAATCAATCTATTTTGGTTGCATATTTTCCAATGCAATTTTAAAAGGGTTGCTTCCATGGACTATTACTTTTATGCTTAACCTATCACTACTTCAAATTTTAGAACACATACATACTTTGGAGAACATTTCAAATATGCTTTACAATTTTCACTTCCTATCTATCCATTGCATCATCTACCACATCTGGATAAAGAGGAACAATAGAAATAATGACTGAGTTGCGGCATAACAATCTTCGCCGTTCAGGTGAGGCTTAATTTTTAAATTAATCCTAAATAAAAATATAATTAGCTAATTAATCCTTAAAAAAAATTAAAATACCGCGTGATGAGCGTGGCAATTTTTTTTTTTAAAAGCCAGAGATCGAATCCCGATCCGATCTCTCTCTTTTTCTTTCTCCTAAACCTCACCCTATCGCCCGGACCGCAGCCAAGGTCGAGCCGCCCTTCCGCGCCGCCGCCGTCGGATCGAGGCGTTTTTTTGAAAAGGTTTTGTTTGATTTTTTTTTCAAAACAAAAGGGTAATATGCATATTGTGACATGATTTGTAGATCTAACTTATTTTGATTTTGTGGATCTAATTTATTGTACTATTTTTAGGTATGCATATTATGGATCTAACTGATTTTGTGTGTCTCTTATATTTTGTGTCTCTTATGTTGACATTAACAAAAAAGTTCTTACCTTTCTCATCTCATATAAGTTGATGAACTCCTAACTTTTGGTGTTGTTAAGTATGATAATGTACAATGTTTATAAAACATTATAAATATCTACTTTCATTCCATGAGTCTACAAAATCAATTAAAATTTGAGCTCCTATCAATTTATTTGCAATGTTCTAGGTTTTCAATGTATGTCCCTTCCCTTGTACTACTTGGAACCTATATTTCCTCAAATTTCAAAGCTTCTAATTGTCACAGAATCTTGGAGAAAATTCAAATTTGGTTGGGAGGTTCAAAACAAAAGCTTCTCTTATTTGCTGGCCACTTCAAATCTGCCTTATTTACTAAATAGAATTAGTTACATTTTTCGGATGAGTTTGATTTTCCTCTCCGAAAGAATTAGGAAGAAATTATTTTTATCACTAATCATTTTATCCATAATAATGAGGGTGATAATAAATTTACTATTGTTGCGTGCTAGAAAACCAGTCGCGGTAGAGTGAAAGTTTACGGCTTAGCCTTGTCGATTAGTCCAAGACACACACGATTAAAGAGCAGGAGACACTAGAATTTTAATGTGGAAAACCTCGAAAGAGGGAAAAATCACGAGGCCTAGCTCAAGAAAAGCTTCCACAATGTATGCTTTGAGTACAAAGTCTTCCCGATAACGGATTACAAAATTGCATGAGAGAGGAATAACAACCAATGATCGTTGTAATTTATTGATGGTGGAGATCTTGGTAACCCGGTGGGAATCTGGTGGTAGTGACGGCGGTGGCGGTGGTTGATGGCCGAGCGGGGATCTTGATCTTGATGCGATCTTGGAAGGATCTTCAAGCTTGAGCTCTCTCTTCCTCCTCACTTTTTCTCTTCTTCCTCGCTGACTCTTCCTTTTCTTCCTTGACTCTTCCTTTTCTTCCTTGCCCGGACTCTTTCCTTCTTCCTTGCTTCGAACTCTTCCTCTTCCTTCTCAGACTCTTCCTCTTCCTTGCTTTCGCTCCTTCTCTTATTTGCTTGACTCCTTTTCTTCTTCACTTGGCCTCACTTCACTTGGCCTCCCTCATGTGAGGAGTGAAGGCCTATTTATAGATGGGAGGAGGCGCATTCTTGTAAATTCATAAAGCCGCACCACTTCTCGACGGACGGCTGGATGATTCCTTCGATTATTTGATGTATTTTGAGCATTTGGATGCCCAAATGAAGTCAGAATTATGAGATCTTAGGCTCGTTAGATCCGGCTCGTCGAGACGCTCGATTTGACTATAAACATTCCATATTTGAGAGCTGTTCTGGGATTTAATTGATGTCCCAAAGATTCCAATGATATTTTAAGTGCTTGATCTCGACGGTTTGACTCAAAATCATATCGCTTTAACATCAAGATTTGTGCTTTGAGTGGTATTTTGAGAGTCATATCGGTTATTTTGGATGACATTAGCTTAATCATCCAAAAATATATGTGTCAAATGCTTTCGAAAATAATGAATTCTTCAACAGCGTCGCATAGAATCATACATTTTGAGAGAAGAAATCATCATAAAATACAAAATTATGATTATGGAAGTAGATGTAGCCGTTGGCATAAGATTTTGAGGTTACGGATCTATTTGGATACTCGAAGTTTTCGCGTTTAGGGGACCCGGCGCCCGTGGCGCCACAGCGTCAGGCGCCTGGCAGCGGCGGCCTTGATCTTACGCTGGCGATGGGCAGACCCATCGGGTCAAATCGCGGCGGGCGCGATTGAGCGGGCGGCGGGTCTGGCCTTTCAGGCAGCACTGGCGTAGCGAATGGCGAGGTGGGATTCGCCGGGGCCGTCTGCCTATACCCTGCCGTCCTGCAGGCGTCGATGGCCGTCGGTTGGTATGAGCGTCCTGTGATTCGGGTCTGTGGCAGTCAGCGTCCGTTGGGTGTGGCGGTTTGGGTGAATATCAGGGTCGAATGGCGGGCGGGAATGCTAAGCGTCGCAGCGTCTGCCTTGGCAGCATACAGCAGCTCAGAGGATTTGAAGGGTTTTGAGCCATTTTTGAGGGTTTTACCCACCCTGTAGAGATAAATTCCCAGGGTGAGAGAGGTCCTCTCTCTCCCTTTCTGAGTGAGGTCCTTTGGAGGTAATCGAAGGCGATCAAGAACTTTCATGAATGCGATTGAGGAGGCTCCAAGGCGTCAAGGCACTACGTCGCGTTCCGGTTTACCGGCCTCGTCCGTTCTTTCGTCGGGCCGTCCTCGGTGACCCGCGCCTGTCACGTGTGTTCATCGCAGCCTCGTCGGTTTCTTGACCGGACGTCGGGTTAGAGGCGATCGCCCGCGACCCATCGTGGTTGCGTTCTGACCGTCGGTTCGCCTCGTCGGACCGTCCGGTTAGAAGGCGATCAAGGCCACGATCGTCGTGGTTCCGATTTGCGGCCTCGTCGGACTCGCGGAGTTCAAAACCGCGGTATATCGTGATTCGGTTTCCTGCGTCCGGTTCGCCTCGTCGGGACCGTCCGGGTTAGGGCGACCGTGGAGTCGGTTCCGCCTCGTCTTCGCCTCGTCGGACCGTCGGGTTAAAGCGATCAAGACATCATTAGTGGTTCCGTTACCGCCCGTCGGTTCGCCTCGTCGGATCCGGGGTTAAAGCGTCGACCCGCATACGCCATCGTGGTTACGGTTTCGGCCTCGTCAGTTCGGCCTCGTCGGACCGTCCGGGTTAGAAGGAGGCCCACGGTATATGTCGTGGTTCGGTTTACCGTCGTTCGCGCATCGGGCCGTCGGTTGGGAAGCGATCAGGCCCATGTACATTCGTGGCTCGTTTTCCCGAAAGGTGTTCTTTCGTCGAACCGACCGTTTAAGGCGATCACCGGAGACGGGGGTTGACGAAGATGTCCGACGATGGTTACCAACGGAGATGGCCGATGATAGTCGGCGGCGTTAAGCGGCATAGTGAGCGGTAAGCGGCGGCGATAGTGGCAGCGGAACGTGGCTGAGGTGGCGCGGAGCGTGGTGGCAGCAGTAAAGCCGGTGGCGGACGAAAATTATCGTCGATGGCGGCGATGAAGTAGCGGTAAATGGCGGCCCAATGATTCGACGAGGGTGGCTGCAACTGGCGATAATCGTAATGGCCAGCGAAGATTGCCGGCGATAATGCCGCGCGATTAGCGGTAATGATGACGGCAATGGTCGGCAGCGTAACCTATATGGTTAGCAGCCGATAGGTGGTCAATAACCGCAATGGCAGTGGCGATACGGCAGTGTCTAGTAAGCCAGGAGATAATGCGATAAGATGCCAGCGGAGATGAGCGATAATAGCAGGCGCAGCAGCGATCAACAACGCGAAGCCGGCGCTCGCGGTTCGCCGCAAATTAACGTCGCAGCATAGCGACGTAATGGTGGAATTAATAATAGTCAGCGAGATATACGAATGGTGTGAAACCGAGACCCGGCATGGTCGGCGAAGAGCCGGCAGCAACGGTCAACAATGATGACGCCTTCGCGGTTGCGGCCAGCGAGAAGTGGCTCGCTAACCAGCTAAGTAGTCAGCGATAATGGCGTACCGATAGTGGCGAGATAATGACGAAGATAAAGTGACCAGCGGAGATTGATGTTGCAGCGATGGCGCAACAATCAGCAACCTGGCAAATATGAGTTAGCGGCAGCCGAATGGTCAGCTGCGGCAACGGCAGAATGTCGGCATGGCGGCGCTGTGCAGGAGGTAACCAAACGAAGATGGTAATGGATGGGATTACAGCGATGGTCGGCAGCGATGGCCGGCAATGACACGGTGATGACCTATCGCGGTTCGGCTTCGAGGAATGAGCAACAGCAATGCGTAATCCGATGGCGGCATTAATCAGATTAATGAGATAATACCGAAAATGGAGTGACCAATTCGGATAATGTCGCGCCGGCAAGCGATGCGGCGATACCTCGCGGTTAGCGGCGGCGAGATGTGAACAATGGCGAGCAATGTAGATGGCCAGTCGACAGCGAATAGATGATGTGATCAGCGGATAAGCGATAACCAACTGATGCGGCAATGACCATAGTGCGAGAATGGCCGTCAGCGAGATAATAGCAACGTGATGTGGCAACGGATTCGCGGGAGATAATGACGGATTGTAGCGATAGTCAGCGCGATAGCCGGCCAATGATCAGCGATATGCCAGCGTCCGATGTAGCGGCGGCCAACAATGGTACGACCGCAGCGAATGCGGCGATGAGCGTGGTGGCAACCGATAGTAAGTGGAGATTGTGGCGATAATTCGGATGGTCGACGGCGGTAATGGCGGCGGTGACCCTGATGGTTGGCGGCCGGTGACCCATGGTTGGTGAAACGACGGCGCTATTGCGTGTTAAAACCAACAAGTAGAGTGAAAGTTTACGCCTTAGCACTGTCGATTAGTCACACATGTAATTAAAAGCGACACAATTTTAACGTGAAAAAAGCTTCGAAAGAGGGAAAAAACTGGCTAAGTAAAAGCTTCCATATGTATCATTTGAGTACAAAGTCTTCGATAACGATTACAAAATTGCATATGAGAGAATAACCGTAACAATGATGAGTTGTAATTATTGGTGATCGAGTGGGTGACAATTAGTGACGACGTGGTCGGTGGCGGTGGTTGATGGCTGAAATGCGATCTTCCTTGGGGTGTGATCTTGCTTGGAGGATCTTCCTGCTTGAGCTCTCTCTTCCTCCTCCACACAGGCTTTTCCTCTTCTTTTACTGGGACTCTTCCTTTTCTTTTCTTGGACTCTTCCTTTTCTTCCTTGCTTGGACTCTTCCTCTTCTTCCTTGCTCGGACTCTTCCTCTTCTTCTTTCTCGGACTCTTCCTCTTCTTTTGCTGCTCTTATTTACTTGCTTCAGTTCCTCTTCTTCTTCTTGGCCTCACTTCACTTGGCCTCCCCTGAGGAATGAAAGCTGTTATAGATGGGAGGAGGCTTGTAAATTCATGTAAAAGTACCACTCATTCCGGACGGAGGATGATTCCTTGATCATTTGATGTATTTTGAGCATTTGGATGCCCAAATGAAGAATTATGAGATCTTAGGCTCGTTAGATCCTTCGAGGCTTCGATTTGATTATAAACACTTCATATTTAAAAGCTATTTTGGGATTTAATTGATGTCCCAAAGATTCCAATAATATTTTAAGTGCTTGATCTTGATCTGTTTCAACTTAAAATCATATCGCTTTCGACATCAAGATTTGTGCTTTGACTAGTGGTATTTTGAGAGTCATATCAACTATAGTTTCATGTGATACTACCATAAAACTATTAATAAAGGTGGCTTTATTTTACCATCTTTAGATTCCTCATACTATATGTGCAAAGCAAAATTTATATGAAGAATTTTAATGGGAAGCATACCTAACTACTAAATATTTTGATTTTTATGCTTCATCATGGAATTTTTTAACAAAATATTTCTAATAAGTAGAAGTCGATTAAATGTACTATACCAAAGTTGAAATTTTTTTTTTCAAAGCTACGATGTCTAAAAACCTATTCTTTTTTTGACCCATGACATGATAATTATTCTTTTTTTTTTTTTTGTGTGTGTATGAAGTTAATATTTGTGCTATTTTTATTGTATATATTAAAGTTTTGAAATTTCTTTATGTAAACATAAAATTTTAGATATTAAATATTTTAATATATAAGAATTATGATTGTTATGTATGTTAATAGCTATCCCTCAAAAAAGAAAAAAAAAAAAAGAAAGTAAAGGTGGGCTTTTTTGTTGGATGTAGCTATTTAGTTTGATTTATAATTTATAAAGTTGGGCTTTTGTTGGTATCTTTCATAATTTGAATATGATTGTCAAAGTATGTAAATTTGATTATTGTTGTATCTTATATGTGATTCATAAATGATTAAATTATTATAAGTCGATCACGATTTGGTTAATATGTAAATTTTATCTTTGAAGATTAACATTTTTAACTCATTTACAAAATTAGTATATATTTTAACAAATTTCCATTTAATAAGTTGTATAATTATCACTGTTTGTTGTTCTAAGTTGTAACTTGTTAGTTTCCGAAGTGAGGTTTTGTCACATTCGGTCTTTGTAGTTTAAAATGATTTATATAAGTTGTTATTCCATTGGATACTTAATGTATCGATGAATTGTTAATATTCTTTTGTGTCTTTATGTCATATGAATCCAATCATTTTGTGTAATAGGTAGCATTTACATCTTCTAAATGAATCAATCCATTTTATTTCCTTAATTAAATTATTTGCATTTATCAGTCGGTGAAAGATTATTATTGTTACATTTATGGTGGTTGGTGATGAATTTAACTAAACATGCGTACTTTTATTATGGCGGTGAAGTGAGCGACTGATTTCATTCACATACATTGGTGGGAAAAATGGTCCACTCCAAATCCATAGGATTAGATTTGAGAATTACGAAGCGAATCGGAAGATAGATCCAACAAGTTTTTTGTGAATGGTGGGTCGTTTTCATATTGATGTTGGATTTATTGCAAGCTCTGTTGATGAAGAAATTGGTGAAAATCCTTTTCTTGCGGTTTGTGCATAACTTTATTGTGGTTTATGTGAGTTATGGAATTGATGGGTAGAGAGCCGGGGGAGGTTAACAATATAGAGGAATGTGAGAGCTGAGCAGACGAGCTCGAAATCGTATAGCGTGACCATATTTTGAATCGAGGACATATTAGGCATTATTTCGAGGTGGCGATCTGAATATCGGACATCTTTCGATAAATATGAAAGCTTGGTGGCGAGGTGGGATATGCATATCTCGAACTCGATGAGGATCGACATTCCAAAAGCAGTGACGGTCGGATGTTCCATCAATGGATGTGGCCATCCTCGTCCAGTGGTGGGGCGGTCTACACATTTACACCACCCCCGGTATTCATATGTCGGGGAATGTGGTCGCAAATGCAGCCGGCGATCCGGCATATGTCCTGTCATTTCATATGACCATATGGAGTTTACCGCGTATTTGTTGCCTCATGCGGTTGACATATCTCATGTTACAGAGTTAGGATCGCAACACCCCGTGGAACAGATAGAAGAGGAGGAGGACCATCGATAGCATCATCTGCGTGATCGGCTGCGGAGACCACCATCCCACACTCCTGCGGCGCTGATTCCACCACGCAGCATCAACGACGGTAGATGTATTATGTTTTTTTGTTCGTTTGGTGGCATGTATTTCTGACTGTTTATATGTTTTTTATGTTTACTCATTCACCTACTTCTTATTGTGTTATCCTAGTGATGTTTACTGTTTATTTAATTTGGTTAACTCACGTGAGAGGATGGAAGACTTAATGTGGAATTACATATTGTTCAAATCTAATTTAAAAACTATTTGTCATATATATATATTTATTTTGAGCTCCAAATAACACATATTTGATAATGGCAGTTGTTTTTCAAGACATTTAAAATGTCCAAAAATTATTTTTGAGTATTTTTAAAAATAATATGATTTATTTTAAAAAAAAATAAAAATATATAAAATACATTAAATAATTATTTTCTTAAATATAAAAATATATTAAGTAAATATGTTTTTAAAATAACATACAAAATCAACAACATAAAATAAGATTGACCCAAATAGGTAATTTAATTTGATACTTCCATTTTTACCTAATTTAAGCAAATGAACACTATCAATTTAAGCTATAGTTCAATTTTCATTTTGGGCCATTGTAGCTAGCTATATAAATATATGCTTATTTTCTTGTACTAATCATATTAAAACTCATTAACTCATTTCATCTTTATTTAATTTATGCAATTATTATATTTTAATGTTAAATGCCTTTCTGTACTATATATTTTTAAGCGTAGGTATATCTCGAGTTTTTGTGTTATGTTGTCTTCATCTTTTAGTGATATATCCTAACTTTTCATCCCATTACAGGTTCTTCAAAATGGACTTGTTAAAGTCATACACATAATTGTATAATTAAACTTTTCTCTCTTAATTGTGGAGTCATTGCCATGAATATTTGGATACAAATAACTTATATAAAATCCTTAATTTTATTCTATGTGGGGAATGAAAGTATGAATTTTTTCACACTAAGTGTCAAGTTAAGTTCAATATTAACAAATGAACGAAATTGAAATTTTAGAATGAAGAGATACACATTTTTTTCAACAAGTAATTAGACTCTTCTCATGGGTGTTAATTAGTCAATTTATATATAGAATATATTGAGAGTGTTTGATTTTATCAAGAAATTATATGTATTTGACAATCCTTGTATTATGACAAAAAAATGGGGGCTGACGTAATAATTATACTTTCGCAATTTCAAAATTTATATATATGCAAAACTGCTACCGAGAGATTAAAAACCTCACGTGAAAGTTGTAGAATTTTTTTATTCTTTCCGAGCCAATGCATGAAACCGATTAAACGATATGGAAAAAACGAAAGTTGTTAATTTCTTTTTTTTTTTTTTAATACTTTTTACGCCAGTCGTCCAGATAGTAAGAAACTGACATTAACTGAATAATTTTAATTAGAACTAATTTAAAAATTAATCCTACACGTGACAGTCAGTCCGTCACGATTAAAGTAGCGCAGCCCCATTTCGGTAGTACAGCAATCAACTCTCTAATCAACTAATCAAAAGTAGCATCTTGTGATGAATCCATCTACTGCTCAGATTATTCTTCTGCTCCTCCTCTGCTCCCCGGCCTTATCCTTTAGCCATCTCCACCCGCTTGATCCTCTCACACCCAGTGAAATCTCCGCCATCCGAAGCATTATCAAATCTTCCCCACTCGGCTCCTCGAATTCGCCCTTCGGCTTCCACTACGTCGGCCTCGACGAACCCGACAAGCCAACCTTCATTTCATGGCAGTCAAATCCCTCTTCCCATCCCCTCCCTCCCCGCCGGGCATTCGTAATTCTGCGCGCCGGCGGCCAAACCCACGAGCTCTACATCGACATCGCCAACAACTCTATCGCATCACAGCGCGTCCGCTCGGGAAACGGCTACCCAATGGTCAATTTGGAGGAGCAGAGCGCGGTGGCGTTGCTTCCCTTCAACTATAGTCCCTTTATTGAGTCTGTGAAGAAGAGAGGGGTTGAACTAAGTGAGGTAGCCTGCACCACATTCGGCGTGGGATGGTTCGCGGAGAAGGTTTATGATGGGAGGAGGACGATGAAGCTTCAGTGCTTTGTGGCGGGAGAAACAGTAAATGTTTACATGAGGCCGCTCGAAGGGATAACGATTGTGGTGGATTTGGAGTCTGTGGAGATTGTGGAGTATAAGGACCGATTTATTGCGCCGGTGCCGGTGGCGGTGGGGACGGATTACAGGGCTTCAATGCAGATGCCGCCCTATGGGCCTAGAGGAAATCGGGTAGTTGTGACGCAGCCGGAGGGCAAGGGTTTTACGATTCAGGGCAACTTGGTCAGGTAAGTTGTAATATAACTTGCAGTAACTTGAAAGATTATTGACAAAATCTAATAAAATATCTACCTTTGTTGAGCAGATGGGCAAACTGGGAGTTTCACGTCGGCTTTGACGCACGGGCGGGTCTGGTTATCTCCCATGTGTCAGTCGGCGATGGAGAGAATAACAGTTATCGTTCTGTTCTCCACAAAGGTTATGTCTCGGAGCTTTTCGTTCCCTACATGGACCCAACAGAGGAGTGGTATTTCAAGACATTCTTCGATAATGGAGAGTACGGACTTGGGCCGTACTCGTCTTCGCTTAAGCCGATGATCGATTGCCCGACCAACGCCGAGTACATCGACGGCTACTACGCCAATGGTGATGGCTCGCCGGTGCACATCCCCAATGTAATCTGCATCTTTGAACGCTATGCAGGCGATACTTCCTGGCGACATACAGAAATAATGCTTCCGGGAGCAGTTGTAAGCAGCTTTTCCGACTCCTTATAATATCATCAATAAAGACTAGCATTAAACATTATATGGATAACCAGTGCGAAAAAAAAAAGGTTTTTGAGCTGAGATTAATGGAAAATCTCTCCGCTGTGACCGGTAACTGTGTATGTTAATATGAAAATGAATGCAGATTACAGAAGCTAGAGAAGAGGTGAGCTTAGTGGTGAGGACGGTGACCACGTCAGCGAATTACGACTACGTATTTGACTGGGAATTCAAGACCAGCGGCTCCATTAAAGTTTTGGTAATCAGCTTTTTCTTTTATCCATCATTTATCCTAATTTATTAGTTAATCCTTTCATACAAAATTGCTTGATTACCATGCACTTAACTGAAACTTGATCTTAGATTAGAGTTGGAGAAAAAGATTAAGATCCTTTCTTATTGATTGCACGCATAGTTACTTTCATACAATTATTTTGAATAATTGAGATTAATTCTCTCCCTTTTCTTCAAAAAAAAAAAAAAAGGTTTTGAGAACGTTAATGCCAGGTATCCAAAGTGAATTGGATGACTGACATTTTTAACTACACTTTACCTAATTATCATAAACATTGGAGAGCATCCAAATTCTTGAGAAAGATGATGAGTTCGATGTAGTGATCTGAAATCACACTTTAGGATCAGATCAACTCAAAAACAGTTCAGTTTACTTTGGATTCAAGTCATGAGATGGTGTAGGTTTGCTCGAAAGAACCGATCTTTGAGAGTTACATCCCACTTTAATGCAAGGAGATGCAATAAAGCGACGGAAAGCGAGATATATAAAACGAGAATAATAAATTGCTAGGCATTACAGTAGTGGAGTTTCTTATCACAGGTCAGAGAGTAATAGCCTACGTGATCAGCCTAAAAGCTTTTTTTCTATTCCCAGTTGATCCCTTCATGGTTCGATAAGCACGAGTTCTTTGCTTTGATCATGTTTTTGAATATGCAGTTCAAAAAAGGGAGTAAACGGTGAAGTTCCAAAAAAAAATTTGTTTTTGATCTAGAATGAAATTTAAGGTCAACTTTGGATCTTCGATCGCTTAGATGAACTAAATCAACTGCAAAGTGATGCTTCATTAAATGTATTCCAGACTAAATTGACTCTTAAACATCACAATATATTGTTAAAATAATCATCTCATCATGATGTTCTAATGACACAAAAATCATCGCACTCCAAGCACATTTACAGTCTAAATTAGTTTTAGATGAACCTTATTAAACTAATTAATGGCCTATTTTATTCATATGTTATCATCATGTATAAGGCGCACTCCAGCTAGACAAAATATCCTCCATTGACACAACTCCATTATTTGGCTAGGGTATCATTTATTGTCATTTTTTAATATTAAATTTGATCCTTAAACCTTCTCAAAATTAATTCTATCAATTAGATTATTAAAATTTTAATTTTTCAACTCCACTGAATTTGTGGGGTTCAAAGAGCTTTGAAATGCTATATTTATTTATTGATTGAAGGTTTCATTGGAGGTAAGTTGTCTCTTGAGTCAATCCCTTATCTTGTTAGGGTGATCCAGAGCTGGCCTTGAGTTGTGATCATCAAAAAAATTAGTGGAGGTGTAATATAGTAGATTTTTTGTTAATACTGATATGTCATCACTAGTCGAAGCACGAATCTTGATATCGAAAGCAATCTGATTCTGAGTCAAGACTAACTCAGATCAAACGCTTATTGAAAATTTTGTGATATCAGTCGGCTCCTAAATATGGAGTGTTTATAGTCAAATTGAGCGACTTGATGAGCCGAATCTAATAAGCTCAAGATCTCATAATTTTGACTTCATTTAAGCATTCAAATACTTAAAATACATAAGATAATCAAGGGAATCATTTTGAGCTGTATGATTGAGTGGTTTTGATTTTGTATGTATTTAAAGAAACGACACTCCTCTAATCTATAAATATTTCATTCTTTATAGGTGGGTGTAAAGAATAGCTTCAGAGATAACCTCGCATAAATATGACGTTGTTGACCACCGCCGATCATCATCATCCACCGCCGTGCCATCGCTGGCACCACCGCTGACGTCACTAATCATCATCATCGCCACCACCGCCGGTCCGCCGCTCACCACCGCTATCGCCGCCACCGCCACTGCCGACCACCGTTGCCGACCATCACCGCCACCGTCGGCCACTATTGCTGGTACCACCGTACACATTACTGACCAGCAGATTATCACCGACGACCGCCATTCACTATCGCACTATCACTAACCATCGTTATGTCAACTACCGCTAGATTATGCACATGGTCTGATTCTATCATTACATGATTCAGATTTTCACTTTGGCTTTCAATACAACTCAATCCCATTTTCGAAAACTTAAACTTTTTCTCAGATATATAATGGAATACTTATTTAGGATGATGTAAAAATGAGTTGTTTCTCTTCAAATATCTATAGGCGTGGATTTCAACAAGGCTCATAAAATTTTTCTAACATGCAACAATTGCGCCGTCAGGAATCGATTCGATACTTCATCATGTTAGACAACCAAGTTTTCCAACAAGATCGAAACTATGAGCTAGGTGGAGCACTTCGTACTTTTGAGGAGCATATAAGAAGAATGAAGATCCATTAAACTTCGATCCTTCAACTCTAGTTGGAAATTGGAGGGCAACCCTTGATTTAAAAAGATCATCAAATTCAATATTCTTGATATCTAATTAGTTATCAGCTCGAGAAGTAAGTCAATGATGTGGAGCAATTTCATCATTTAAAAAAAACATAGAGATATCTTTGCAAATTATGATTCTACATACTACAAAATAAAAGGTCAATGAGCAACTTTACATCAAACAAAAGTTTTGATTTGACTTTCACATTAACGCCATCGAGTAATACTGAAATAATCTCTAAGAATCAAGTTGTTTAACCTCTTCCACATAAGTTAACGCCATTGACAAAAAACAACCTCGGATGAGAGTTAAAATTATTGACTTCTTCCACACAGGTTAAATGTCACCAAGTAAAACTCTAATAAACAATCTCGAATATGTCAAAATTTCACACCTACTCCACACAAGTTAACGTCATCGAGTGAAAACTTTAGAAAATAACCTCAAATAGGTCAAAAATCCTTCGTGGATTCAATTCGACCCCTTCCATATAGGTTAATGTTATCAAGTAACACTTTGACAAAGAACATCGGATGGGTCCAAAATATTTCGTGGATTCAATTCGACCCCTTCTATATAGGTTAATATTATTAAGTAATACTTTGACAGACAACCTCTGATGGGTAAAAAATCCTTTATGGATTCGGTTCGACCTCTTCCACAAAGGTTAACATCATCAAGTAACACATTGATAAATAATCTTGGATGGGTCAAAAATCCTCAGCGAATTCGATTCAACATCTTCCACACAGGTTAATGTCATCAAGTAATATTTTGGCAAATAAGCTCGGATGGGTCAAAAATTCTTAGCAGATTCGATTTGACATCTTCCATACATGTTAACGTCATCAAGTAACACTTTGACAAACAACCTCGGATTGGTCAAAAATTCTTGGCGGATTCGATTTAACCTCTTTCATACAGATTAACTTCATCGTAATACTGACAAACAATCGGATGGTCAAAAATCCTTATGGATTCGACTTTCTTCCATACAATTTAATGTCATTAAGACTTTGACAAACAACCTCGAATGTCAAAATACCCAACCTGATTCGATTCAATCTCTTCTATACAACATCATCAGAACACTGTCACTCGCGTCAAAATCCTGTGAATTTGATTCGACCTCTTCCATACGTTAACGCCATCGTAATACTGACAAAAAATCTCGATGGTCATCCTGGATTCGACTCTTCTTCCATACAAGTTAACATCATCAATAATTTGACAAACAACCCGGATGGGTCAAAATTCTCAACGATTCGATTCAATCTCTTCCTTACGCACGCCATGCATTACTGATAAACAACATCGAGATAAAAATCCTCGAGATTCTATTCGACCTCTTCCATGCAGTTAACGCCATCAAGTAACACTGACAAACAAACTCGGATGGGTCAAAATTTCAACGAATTCGATTCAACCTCTTCCATACGCATCAATTAATACTTTGACAAACAACTCCGGATAAAAATTCTCATGGATTTGATTCAACCCATACAGTTAACGCCATCAAGTAATACTTCAACAAACAACTCTGATGTCAAAATTTATTGATTCGACTGAATTTCTTCTATACGAGTTAATGTCATATCAAGAACACTTTAGCAAACAATCTCGGGTTCAGATGATTCAATATATAAGTTAATATCATGTTTTGAAACAATCTTGGATCAAAAAATCTCTAAAATTAATTGATTCGACTTCTTTCATAGAGGATATCATCAAGTAATACTTTGAAAATAACTTCAGATGGGTCAAAAATCCTCAGCGAATTTAATTCTACCCATTTCATATATGTCAACGGCATCAAGTAACATCATGAAGAATGACACCCAGAAATTATCTGTTAGAATTTCTGAGTTTTTTGAGGAATTATTTCTAATCAATGCTTCCCCACCACCTTGGCAGTTGTCAACTATTAGAGTTTCAAGAAAATCAATTTTCTATAAAATACAGGACTTGATCGCCTCTAAACTCGGTCAGTCCGATGAGGATAGTTGACTCTTCTCCGAGGAAAATCGCTCGTTGTGAACCACGCCTTGATCGTCAAAACCCGCCGTCCGACGATTGGACGCTTCTCTCGAGGAAAATGAGCGTCAGATGAACTACGCCTTGATCGCTCCAAACCCGGTTCAGGGACGCTTTTCAGGGAAAATTGGTTTCACCGTATAACCACTGATCGCAGAACCCGGTTTCTTGGAGGCAAAATGGAATAAATTAAAAAAAATTAAACCCCCCCCTCTCATTATGACTGGCATTTGCTAGCTATTTAATTGAAAAGAAAACTTCTCTCCTCATTATGGGTGGAGTTTGCTCCATTTAATTAAAACCACATCTTCTATTATGCCACCGCATACATCATCATCGCATCGACATCAGATACTGCTGCCGTCACCGATCCGATCATCCGCTGTGACCCGCTGTCGGCCACCCGCCGACCACCACCACCGGTCTTCTCCCTGCGACCATCGCTGACAACCGCCTGGCCTCTGGTTGCTGACATCGATGTGGTTGATATCGGCCACCTCACTGGCCACTATTGTTTCACCATCATCGCCACCAAGCACACCACCGCCAATACCACTCTAACAAATTGCCGATCACCGACATGCCATTCGCTATCGCCGATCGTCACTAACCACTATTATAACTCAACTATCGCCGATGTTTATTGCCACCCGATCGATCATTGTCACATTTCAAATTTTCGTGTCGCTTTCATATATAACTCAGAATCTCATTATCGCAGAACTTAAACTTTATATTTGAAAACATATATAAAACATTTTACTTGCTAAGCTCGTGATTTTTCCACGTAAAATTCAGCTTCTTTTTTCTTCAAATATCTCAGATTGTATTTTTTCAACAAGCAAGACGTAAAATTTTATTCTACAAAGAATGGGTTTTAGCACGCAAATAAAAAAAGAAATATTTCAATATATTTTGGGTAAGGATTAGAATATGCACACAAAAGTTATAAATATGTTATAATTTATTTAATTTTATAAAATTGAAACTCCATAATCATAGAGAATTTTAGAGTTTGGATCATCTCATGGAGTCTTAATTAATCATTTTAGTATGTCTAAATTCATTCTACATGGCTCATGACTTTTAAGTTTGTTAGTCTTCTCCCCTTCATTGAAAAGTATGATTATCTTGATTGGTCTCTCACTCATTCCATCCTCCCTCATTTTAAAGAAGAGCTTTCCCAATTTTCTTCAACAATCCATTGATTTTAATCATTTAATATTGTCTTGATTGCTTCTTATTGTCAATTAATTTTGATCACTAGTCTAGACCTTCTAATAGTTAGATGGTTTCTAACAAATTATGTTCATCATCTACAAAAATATCTTTTAATTTTCTAATCTATCATAATGCGTACTGCTCCTTAGATTATATCTCACTTTATAATTATGCATTCTCTCATATAGAGAATGTCTTTAAGTTATAATACATGACTAAAACTAAACAATTTATTCTAAATATCATTACCTTATGATTTATTTACTCAAAAATTTAATGTAAAAATCTTAATTTTTTTTCTTTAATTATATATAAACATTGATATGTCTCATTGCTCAAAATAAGCTTAAATATTCAAATGCATTCTAGATATTCATTATAAATGTCATTAATGGCCTATCTATATTTATCTTTGAATTTTTTTTAATATACTCTTTTTGTATTTTTTTTCCCTATTAACATTTGTACATGCAATAACAATTTTAAACATTCTTAATAAATCTATACAAATTATTTATAGCCAACAATTCTCTCTCGAGTAATACATTTCTGATTTCCACCGCAAAAAAAAAAAAAAAAAAAAAAAAAAAAAAAAAAAATTCTGTTCGAACAGACTGGGCTCACAGGATTGCTCGAGATCCGCGCCACCGATTTCACTCACTCCGATCAGATTACCGCCGAGCAACACGGAGAACTGGTGGCTCCCAACAGCATCGGCGTTTACCACGACCACTACGTCACCTACCATCTCGACCTCGACGTCGCCGGCCCAGCTAACTCCTTCGTTAAGGCCAACCTCCACACGGTGACATCGAAAGCTGGAACCACGCCGAGGAAGAGCTATTGGACCGTCGTCAAAGAGACGGCGAAGACTGAGGCCGACGGCCTGGTGAAGCTGAACACCGATCCGCCGGCTGAGCTGCTGGTAGTGAACCCTGGAGTGAAGACTAAAGTCGGCAACACCGTTGGCTACCGGCTGATCAGCAGCAGCGCGGCAGCCACCTCTCTTTTGACTGATGATGACTATCCGCAAATTAGAGCAGCTTATTCCAAGAAGCAGTTGTGGGTGACGCCATACAATAAGAGCGAGAAGTGGGTTGCTGGACTCTATGCAGACCAGAGCCGTGGGGAAGACAACTTGGCAGCATGGAGCATGAGGTGAGTTTTCACGTAAAATTTATTTGTAATGATTAAGCTTAACAGCAAAATTTAATTGCAACACGAGATATTTCACGATTAAGTTTAATTAATTTTCAAGTTTTGATTCAGGAACCGACCCATTGAAAATACAGATATTGTTTTGTGGTATACAATGGGGATCCATCACATTCCCAGCCAAGAAGATTTTCCTTTAATGCCCATGTTGGCATGTGGTTTTGAGCTTCGACCCTTCAACTTCTTCGAAAGAAATCCATTGATCAAGACTAAGCCTTTCGATAATGGACGTTGGGCTGATTACAAGGTCTCTTTTCACGGAGAGAAATGCAAATTCACGAAGGTAACAGACGAGGTTTAGTAGTACTTGGTTTCATGTTGTTCTTCAACTAAGTTTTATTCGAGTTTTCAACTCATAAGTCTGTCAAAGCCTAGAAATTATTCCAGCACTGTTTAATGCAGCCATTATCTTTTCTAAATTTAATTTCGATTGGTTATAATTGTTCACTTGAATATGGGAGTTAGTTTTGCGGCATTCCATGGGACAATTTATGCCCTTCTCTCCTGTAGGGTATGTGCGAAACTGCGAATTCAACATAAAAATGTAAGGGATTCAGTCATTTTTTTTTTATTCAGTTGAACTGCTATGACGATCTTCATATACAATAAGCATTCTGTTGCTTGAACTCTTGGAAGTTCTTTCAATAGTAACTATAATGAGCTATTAGCTTATATAGATTTTCTATCAAGCGGCATTACTTAATCGAAGTTTTAACTATTGAGGCGCTATTAAGTAAACTAATCCATTGATCATAATTAATTAAGGTGTGTTTCTGCGAAGAGAATACAGAGTAGTTAGCCGATGTTTATTTTTATGGCGAAGAAATGTTTTGTCGCTGCGATAGTTGAAGAACCTTCAGTCCTCATGTTCTAAAGACTTTGTCATGTGATTTTGACTTTACCTATATATCAATTAGTTTCATGGAAAAATAATCATTGAGTAGCCGACCAACAGTTACTTCTAAAATCAATTGTTATTTGCACAAATTGTGAGAGAATGAGATGACATCTCCATGAAGCTTTCCTAATGAGAGTCACATGTAGTTAATCTTCATCTTAAAGTGGTTAGACCTTTTGTTTCGGCTGCGATAGCCATCTGGGTTTACAAAATAATGGAGATTCTGTACGTTAAGAGCAGAAAGAAGAATCCTATAGTTCAAGCACTCTTTAACGACGAGTAAAAACACCTTCCAATCCTCTTCTACTCGGCACATCTAATTATAAGACAGACATAGATTTTTAAGCTTTTCTTCTTCTTCTTCTTCTCTTTTTAAGCCTGTTGAGCGTTTGATTACGGGACCTGCAGTGCTTTTTAACTTTTAATCACTAAGCAAGACTTTCTTATCTTGAGTTAAAAGAGAAGAATGAACTTTTACGTCTAAGAAGGAACATGTTGACTTCAATATGTTAGTGGTGAACAAACTTAATTTATGAAAAATTATTACTTGTGAAGTTTTGATCGTTCGAATTATTGTATATTATTGTGTATTACATTGTAGGTGAGGCCAATATTCAATATATATTTATCTGTGTACATAATAATATATATCAATATGAATTTCACACGTAATAATTTTTCAGCATAATGGGCTCATCTTTGATCAAAATTTGCCTAATTGCACATAAATGTTTTAAAAATATGAAGATAATTATAAAAAGATTAGTGCAAATTGATATCTTTCTATAAGAATATATGAAAGAAGTTAAATCATATAACTAAGTTTTATGGGGTTGACTCTATCTCTTAAGGTTGCTAAAGCATGGTGATAATGATCCTATTAATTAGACTTACTCTTTTGGAGCTTGAATATGAGCTCTAAGACCAAAAACTATTCGAGTTAGTAAAGATCTTAATAATGATAAACATAATAAATAAAATATAATAAATTTTTTTAATTAAATAATTATTTTCTATTGTTTAAAGAAATTCATTACAAAATACTCTAAAGTACTTAAGATATATTCAAAGAATTTGCATATATTTAATTTATATTTATACTCATTTCCTCACTAGTAAATTTGTTCTGATTTAAGAGATGAATGCAAAGATAGTTTAATAAAAGAAAACGACTTTTAGTTTTACAAATTCACGACTTTGTTTTTTTGTTAATGACAAAATATAACGAGAATCAGCTGATTGGTGGGGAGGTAGCTGCCGGCGACCGTGGACGGCCACGGGCGGGCGGCGGTGAATGGGCCGACGGTCATGGCCTACGCCGAGGTGGATCACGGTATCGGGCGGCGACGGCGGCGGGCGGCGGCGGCGGCGATCCATCATACCACCGCCGATCACTTTATGGCGATTGAATTCGCAAATCACCCAAATACACAATATTTTCTGCCAGATTAAAATACATCAAATTTTACTTTACTTGCAACCAAATACTTGAAATATTTAAAAATGTGTATTTAAAATATAATGTATTCTAAATACAGGTAATTAAACAGTCCCTAAGACTTAATTGTTAGTATGCCTTTGCTAACTTAATAGGTCGCCATAAAGTTTTTCACAGATCTATACTACGTGGCAAAGAGCATGGCCTCTGTCCCATAAGTAGACTGGTTGCATTTAATTACTACACCCATAAAACTATACAAAATGAATGTTTCCACGCGTATCAAGATAGTAATGAGAAGTATTTTGGGCTTCGTGATTTTATTTTTTTAAAGGAGAAATGATTTAATGTTTATGCTTGAGTCCCTTGAATGTAAGTTGCGCAATATATACTTTCATATGAGAAAGAAAATTGTAGTTTTGTAAATGATCAAAATTTGAGTATTATGTATTCATTAAAAAGTTGTTTGGTTGCTTGTATTTAAAGTATAAAGTAAATTGAATATAAATAATCTAATTTTTTTAGTATTTAATATGATGCAAAAGTAAAATTTTAATGTAGTGTATTTAAAATATATTAAAATCATCATTTTGATGTATTTGAAATTCATTTGATTTGGGTGAATTCTAAATACACCGATCAATATAAAGTGTTTTAACTTTCACCGACATCACCGGATCGCCGACCATCACATCTACGCCATCACCTACTTATCATTGCCACCCACAATCTCAAAAATATTTTATATTAGATTTATTTTATCAAATAAAAAAATTTATATATTTATAAAATTTTTAATCAAATAAATTAAGGTAATTTAAATACACAGCATTTCGTATTTTATATATATATATATATATATATATATATATATATATATATATATATATATATATATATATATATTTAAGGCAACCAAACAGCCTAATAACAAACATTTAATTTGATTTCATAAAAAAAGAAGAGTTATAGAATGAGAACTCCCCTTTTATATGACAAAATTTATGATAACTGAAATTATAATAAAATCTTCAAAACGTTTTTAATAAAATGATTTAAAACTAAATTTGTTTAGTATTTTTCTAAGAAATAAATTAAACCGCATGACCTTTAAAAGAAATCCAGAGGTGAGAAACAGAGGATGACTGAGAGAAGTTTGTTGGGAAGAGCGAGACAATATCAATGGATATGAAAGTGAAGGAGATGGTTGAGCATTAAAGCATGATAGAGAAGGATAAGAAGAAAAATAGGACTCTATCACCTCCAGAAATTCACGAGAAAGAAAAGTTGGATCCCTTTTCGAAATTGAATTATATTTATCCTTCAATTGACAATTTTATTTCAATTTTTAAGTCAGGCAATTATAAAACAAATTTCAAATTCTGAATAAAATAATCGTCCATCATGAGTTGATTCTATTGTCTCTATTGCGAGTTTAATTTAACAGATTCAATCCATGAAAAAAGAATCTGTAAAATAGGGTCAGAATGTTTAGATCATTAACTGCAGGCGCCCTGTTCTTAGTAATGGATCATCCAAAAAGCAGAAAATATTATTATATTAATAACAAAAAAACTATATGATTTACATTTTTTATTTCAATTTTTAATCGCAGAAAACGGCAAATTCAATGATATTTGCTTTCTAACTAATAAAAAAAAGAACGAAAGGCGATTAAAAGATGAATATTTAATCATAATGTGCCAAAAAAAAAGTATATTTATGGTCAGTTTTTTTCTTCATTTACAACCTACTCATTATATTATAATATTCCAAAACTAATCCAACCCAATCAACCAAACAAATTTTTTTTTTATTAGATATAAGAAGACAAGAAAAAAAAAAAAACTGTTAACACAGACTTGAAAATGGAGAAGAACAAGAACTAAAACTTAGTATATGAAATATAGAAGGTATAAATTGTCCAATCTATGACAACATTTTCATTCAAAGAAACACGAATTAACCTATCTGTAATCTAGATGCAATACAACGATCAAACACAGTGAGCAAATTGAAGTAATCATGGCGACCTGAAAGCCTGTATCAGCAAAGAAAATCCAACAGTTTCCTGTTCTTCCAACCACAACCTGCTCTCCAGGGCGCTCCGCTTCCTAAACATGAACACAGATTGCCCTACCATGCCGCTAAACCACCATCCATGCATATCCCACATCACATCTACAGGCGAGCCATCGATGAAAATGGTTTGATTTCCTCTGAAATTCCAGTTCAGTTTAGTCGCATGGACCATTCTCTTCTTGTCTATAAAAACTGAGAGCTCAGCGTCTTTCCCGTCGTTTGATCCGCCGCCTCTGCATCTAATGGTGATCTCGTGGTCGACTTTTTCGCCGTCACCGAACCGAGCTCTGGCTATTGAGTACAACGTTCGCCCAACTACTTGTTCTGTTCTGCAAATCATGGAGAATTCTGCAAGTGGGAGTTTTTCGGAGAATTTATTAAGGAATTCTTCGATCTGGTCTCCGAGAAGCAGAGCGAATTCAGAGTTGACTATGGCTGCAACGTAGAAGTTGTTAATGGGGTCGGGTCCTTGGTCGAAGGTGGCGGAGGAGAAGTCCCAGTGGAGGGTTATGGCTGAGGAGGAGGCAAGGAAGGACTGCGTGCCTTTCTTCTTTGGAACAAAGGTGGGTTTCCATGAATGGAGGAATTCCGGGAAGGAGATGGAAAGGGAGGTGGATGCGTGGTTTCTCGACCAGGTGAGGTTGATGAGGAGGGGATTAACGCGGGAGGAGAGTTTAGATTTGAACAAGAAGCTGGTGGCGATTTGGATTGAAGGGTGATCAGTTGAAGTACTGTGGCTGGTGGCGCTGCGGCAGCCGCCGGCAGAGGAGGTGGCTGGGAAGATGCTGTGGCTCCTACTGCCGGAGCAGGTGGCATCGGAGACTTTGACGGCGTGGTCGCTGAAGCAGGAAGCGAAGTCTCGCATGGTGGAGTCGCGAACCCCTCATGGAAGTTAAGCTGGCGTTTTGTAAGGCCTTGGAAGCCCTAATCTTTTGAGGAAAGGATTTCACAAATAGGCATTCTTAATTAGCTATCCAAAATAGGGCATAAAATGCTCTAAAAATGGGCGACCACCACATTGAATGTGTATGAAATTGGATTTCATACATTAAATTTTCAATTAAATTAAATCATAAGTATAATTTCATGTGTCCATCTCATTATGATTTGATATTAATTTTATCTATTAATGAGAAGAGAGAAAATATGCATAAAATGAATATTTTGATATGAATTAAAATCGAAAAATGTGAATTTCAGAGACTTTTTTTTCTCATAGTTTCACTTATCATAGAGAAATGATAGAAAAGTTAAGTTGAAGAAAGTAGGAGGTGGTATATTAATTTGATTGATTTAGAGCTTAGCTCCGCTGGTCGGTGACAAACCCTAAAAATGATATGAACATTTTTATATTAAAGGAGGTAGGGGTATAATTTAATTGTTATTTACTATTAAGAAATTTCTTAACAAAATAGGTCTAGTTTATAATCTATTTTGTGCTTGGCATTGGTGTAATTTAAGGGGGTTTATGGGGATTAACTATCACTACAAGTGAATTATAGGAAAAATCCACTAGCATGGGTGTAGATTTTGTGGAGGATTAATAATATTAATCATTGGGAGTCCACTTACTAGTGGATGGGTATGATATTGGTGTAGTATAACTAAGGAATTGGCCTTTGATGGATTTCATGAAAGGAAGATCATTAATAAATTTAATTAGAACCTAATTGACGATAAACTTTATTAGGAGTGCTTAATGATAATCTCCATTGGGAGTGACCATTGGTTGATTTGAGTAAAGTCTGAATAATTATTATGAGGTTCTACAATTCCTTTTATCCAATTAATTAGGGCCATCAATATTTTGATCATTTTGATAAAATATTTATTATCACCTGATAAGCAGCCTAGTATTTTTATATTGGTGAGGATGCCCTCTTATATTAAATCAAGCATTAGAACTAAAATCAATAATAGGTTCAATATCAGGATAAAAAAGGTTTAACTCATTATTTTAAATTCAAATCAATTAAACCATTGAACCAATGAACTAGATTAAATTTTTGAAGAATCATCCAAATACTCAAGATTAAAGCTCTAAATTAAAATATTATATTTTAAACTAGTAAAAGTATAATTATTGTATTATTAGTAGATTATTTAGATCAAATTAAAATAATTTAAATATTTATTACATCATTTGGTTTGACCCCGATTAAACTAATAAACTTTGAACTTCATTTTTTTTGTTGATTCAATATCGGATCTAATTCTCAAAAATTTGTGTTAACTAGGATTGACCAGGGTTAAATTTGGTTGATTGATGTTAGAAAAGTCTAAATAAATGATTCAAGTTGATCAAGCTAACTTAGGTCCGATGTGGTGGAAGATGGCTTGTTTGTTGATGATTTTAACTTGCTAAAGCTGAGAAATGAACTATCATTAATTTCAGAGCCTTCCCTTCCATAAATTCTGCTTCATTGTGTCTTGTATCTGCTTACTATTGTGAAGCTATGATTAATATAGCTTAATTTTGCTTAATTTCTTGAATGAAATAAAATTGTTTGCAAAAATTGTGAGGTTGATTGGCAACATAAGTCACCCTCAACTCTTATGATGTGCCATAACTCTACCTTCGGCCAACTTTATCTGAAACTAAGCCAAAACCCTCATCAACAAGTAGAATAGTAGAACATTAATATCGTAAAGAAACATCCAATATATTCTAAAAAAATGGAGGATAAAATATATACAACCTTTTAAGTTTTTTTTTATCCACCAACTCTTGTGGGTGGGGATGTCGTTGACTAATCCGCGAGGCATAAGTGTCGTTAAATCACTCATTATGTCCCACTTGATGTTATGGCGACAGCGTCTCAAGAGAGGAATCGAGCGTTATCCGAGGTTCTCACACCGGCCTAAGAGAGTGTCTAACCTTTTAAGTAATGAAACAAGCACAGTAAAGAGAAACTACTGTAACGGTAACATTCCTTCAAATAAATCCTCTTTAATGCCAGCAACTACTTCAGCAAATGATCGAAAATTTAAAGAAAAAAAATCCAAATAAAATGGATGTAGAGGAAAAGACCAAAAGCGTGATAACAACCAGTGGTTAAGCTTTCCTAACCCTTGATTTCTGCTGTTACCTCCTCCCCATAATATTTATCTCGCACAGAAAGAGATGGAGAAACTGCCATTCACCACCATGACTCGAGCAAGAAGACAAGGTGAGCAGTTGAACTCCTTCAGTATATATTCTGTTTAAAATTGCAGAGTTGCTCAGCGCTATCAACGCAGTGAAGTGACCTTGCAACCAAATGAATCACCAACTTCGAGGCTCATATAGCATTGGGATAACAAAAAGAGCGAAGAATAAGAATAAAAGATCGAAAATTTTATGAAAAAATAAAAGAAAATTATATAATTTCACCCAATTGATTACTACGCAGCAAATTTCATTACGATTTAATTGTAGATAGAAACTATTCTTGATTGCTCTTGTACAATATAAAACATCTCTATCCTCTCAAGAAAAATCCTGCAAGAACAAAAAAATACAATAAAAAGCCTGCAATGATGACTTACATGCATTAATTCATAGGCATCTCACTGTGAGAAAGAACTAAGCTTGTTGGGCGAATGCTGTTGAGTATTTTCTTCTTCATTCTTTTTTTTTAGAATGGGATATTCTTTAACATGAAAAGAGTATCACTGGGCTAGTTCTTCAGCGCGGAGATTATAAAGTCACATATCATATAATGAGCGGGATTAGGGATGGACACCCCGTTATTAAAAAAAAAAACTAAGCTTGCTGTCTCTTTGACTTGAGTGATTTAAGAATGCTTCTAACCCAAAATCATATTAGTAGTCAACCTGAGCTTCACTTTACTCAATCACATGATATAAAATTTTTTTATAATTTCCAATTACAAAGGAAATATAAAGTTCTGACAACAAATATTATTTTTTTTGGAAGTGTATCCACCCAATATCTCACCCACTGAGTGAGATGTCGTGTACTAATCCCAGCTCCACATTCATCACGCATAACGTCCTTGATGTTCCGAGAGCCTCTCGGAGAGAGGAATCAAGGTCAGGGGTTCCCACCTAGGAAGAGACGGTACAACAAATATTATTAAAAAAACAGAACATAAATAAGCATACTATACACGAGGAGACAAGATGGTAATCAAAAGCTTAAATTATAATAAAAATTTGATGCGATGAGGCCGCAAAATCAGATCTAACAGATGCATGTGCATCCTGGCTAACTCTGCATTTTAATTATTCTTTTAATCAGCTTTATGAAAGCACAGCTCAGATACTCGCTCCATAGAAAGCGTGCCTTAGCAGCACCTTGAACGTTTCTTCTTTTCAGGTTTGAAAAATTAGTATCAAAATCAAATTATATTCATTATAATATGTAGTTCATAGATGAATCAAGCAATAGCTAATGGAAAATATAGTGACAGAAGTCTGTTGAGGACTGAGAAAAATCGTTGCTACAGATAGAGCACACAATGAATAAAAAAAAAATCTTAAATCAATTTTCCAAATTCACTAATAATTATGCTAATACCATGCATTATGAAAGCCTCTAAGACATTATTTTAAAAGAAAATACCCTGCAAAAGACACTTTATATAGCCACAAACCTCATACCAAGCATTATGAAAGCCTCTAAGACATTATTTTAAAAGAAAATACCCTGCAAAAGACACTTTATATAGCCACAAACCTCATTTACATGAGAATCAAGAAAGAGAGAAGATGTTCATGAATCAAAGAGATGAAGATGATCTCAAGCATCTAATTTGATTTAATTATATAAGAAAATATTTTGAGAATCTTTATGAATAAACTATGGCTATAGCATTCCATTCAATCAAAAGCTGAAGAAAATTATTCTAAAACTTTATGGTCACTATGTTATTAATTGTACCAATTGCTTTAACCATCATAGTGATTGCAAAGCCTTTTTCTGGCATTATTTGCTCCTTTAAGGAAATAATTAACTATGCTTTTGTGTACACCTACAGTACCAATCTCTTTGAGAGGCCTAATATCAGAATAGGCCATCATTAAAATAATCATGGGTCTATGGTTTATTTTTTTTGTTGTGGGCTGAGTTTTTAAAACAATCGAGAACAAATTAACAATGGATCATGTCGGCCCATTTGTGTGACACAGTAAAAATTTGTCATTTTAATAAAGTTATAATACGCTTAGATGTGACAAAATTATTTAAACAAAAAATTATAAGTATAATTTATGTTTTAAAAAAATTTCTTACATTTATATTATCAAATTTTTATGTAATACTATTTTTCAAATTTATAAAAATAATTTATTGTTAATATTCTTGATATATCCATCTAAAATTTATAATTCAAATATGGATTTCAAGTTAAAGCATATATTCAATGATTGATTGAGATGAGTTGATATCTAAAATCAATCGGCAAATGAGCAAATCAGTTGAAAATATATGAAATTTAGAATTGCATTGAATGATTGAATGACAAATTTGACGTGCTTATAGTCGAATCGAGGGGCTCGACGAGATGAATCCAACGAGTCTAAGATTACTCAGATCGAAGATCATTTGAATAGTCAAACCACCAAAAAATATCTATGATCAAATGAATCAATACGAACCGTCCGATGGAGTGTTTTGAGATTTTGGCTATAATGATCAAAATACCCCTCTTAGAATCCTATAAATAGGACCCCATTCTTATCATGAGGGGAGGAAAGAGCTAGAAGTGAACTTGGGAGAAAGTTGGGAGAGAACTAGAAGTTTGAAGTTAAGTTGTCAATGTGCCATGTGCTTATTATCATTGTGACTCACCATAACCATTAGTCCAACCACCGCATAAATTGTAACTTGATTTTAGAATTATCGATTTCTACATGACCTTGTAGTCCCATTATCGGGAAGATTCAAACTTTATACTCTAAAGTATATACATAGTGGAGCATTTTTATTAGGTTAGACCCTGTGATTTTCCCCCCTCTTTTTAGAGTTTTTTACATAAAAATTTTTGAGTTTCTTATACTCTTTTCAATTATCTGTGTGTGTGTTGAATTTTCATATAAAGTTAAGACGTGAATGTTTATTCTACCCTGAGTTTTACGCCACATTTGTGCTTGTCGAATGTGATTCCCATAACTTCATCATGTCAGATGACCAAGTTTCTCAACAAGATCAAAATCACCAACCAGGTGAAACAATTCATACCTTTGAGGAGCGCATACAAAGAATGGAGGAACAACAGACTCAAATCCTTCAGCATTTACTAGGGTAAACAACCAGAAGGGCACCCTGACTTGGAGTGACCATATCAAATGATAGAATTGATTTTGTTGGAGAAACTAATGAAGAATCTTCTCATGATCATATGAAAATTCCCATGTATGCCATTATAATATGGATATTGATGATATTATCGGTTCAACTCACCGTTCTTATCTTTGTCAACCAATCCCCTTCCTTTTTGATAGGGTTAAATCAACTCCATTTTATTGGAACATCTCATGAAGCCATTAGAAATAAGTTACATCATCTAGTTCGAGAAGAATTTCCTCAAAGAGATATACAATTCATTCCCCATCAGAGAATTCAAGAATATTCTCATTTGCATGATACTATTCTTCAACAACCCATCCCGATGGGGTTTAAACTACCTAACATGGAGCCTTACGATGTGACTTCTAATCTTTATGAGATCATTATATGACTATTATGCACATCCAACAAACCTATGATGTTTTACTCTATCAAGTTTTTTGGGTTATTCTCAAAGGACAAGCTCGTACGTGATTCTATTCCCTCCCTCAGGGGAGCATTCTCAATTTCTCTCGTTTGGCCAAACTCTTTGCTAAACAATTCATTTCAAATCTATGAACCATTAAGGATCCATCTCATCATTTTGGAATACATCAGAATGAAGGAGAAACACTAAAAGAGTATTTTCAAAGATTCTCAGTGAAGAATTCAGAGTGACCACAGAATTATTACAGTTGAGGAGGCTGGGCACGGACCATTCTACATCAGAGAGAAATAGTTCCTTCTTATGGAGATCTCATCTGAGAGTAGAGGCACAAACCATGGAGATGAGGCCATCAATGCCCATAAGAAGCAATTGAACATTCTTCTAAGGTAAAGGGAGGCGTAAATGGAGTCTTCACATCCCAACCAAAAAAGTATGATCACCAGAAGTTTCAGAACCTACCCCCTAAGCTTGCATAATCATTGTGTGAGCCTCGCCCACAAAAGAAAAAATATACACTATTAAATGCCTCTCACACAAACATTTTGATGGCTATTGAGAATGAAAATAATGTTAGATGGCCTAATCCCCTAAGTCCGAGCACGAAAATTAGGATCAATATTATTATTTTTGTCGAGGATACAGACATACCGCTGAGGCCTGTAGACATCTAAAGGAAGAAATTGAAAGGTTGTTAGAGCATGGCTACTTCCGTTAGTTTGTTCAGAATCAATAAAGAAATAATAATCATGTCAAATGGCAAAACCAACCTCAGCCAAGACAACAACTAAGGCAACCACAAGAGAATCGATAAATAGTCAGAGAAATCGAAACTATCACTGGTGAACTATAATTTTTCTTATCAAGTTCTGCTCACTATACCAAAAAAGCTTAGAATGAAGAGGTCATGAATTGATCAGTCTATCATATTTGATGATTCTGACTTTGAAGGGATACAAACTCCACATCAGGATCCTTTAATTATCAACACAGGGGGAAGATCATTGTTATAATGTTAAAGAATTTTGGTTGATAATGGTAGCTCTGTTGATGTATTATTTCACTCGACATTCTTAAAACTGGGTCTTGTAAGAGAGAAACTCCAACAAGCTGCTGGGCCGTTATATGGATTGATAATCGACCGGTAAAGGTAGAAGGAATAATAACACACCCAATTACTCTTGGGGGATTTCCTAAACAAGCCACATATTTAATTCAATTTATGGTAGTTAAATCAGAATTAACATATAATACTATCTTTGGAAGACCCCTGCAATCAATTTTTGGTGCTATCGCTTTCATACCTCATTTGAAAATAAAATTTCTAACCTCTAATAAAATAGGTGATGTTTGTGGCAACTAGGAGATAGCACAAATCTAATAGTTGAGGTAGGCTGACCATAACCCTTAATAACATTAAACATCAAAAATTTTGATTTAAGAGATGAAGAAACACTCCAAAGAGCATCATCAGTTGAAGAGTTGATTATCATTCCATTATCAGAAGAATATACCTAAAAATTGTACAAGTAGGTTCGTTGCTCTTTGATGATGAAAGAAAGAAGTACATCAATTTTTTTTACCAAAATTAGGATATTTTTGCTTAGAGTCCAACATATGCGAATTGATCCTGAGGTAATATCTCATTCCCTCAAAATTAACTCAGCATTCAAGCTCATTATTTAGAAGAAAAGAAACTTCGCTCTAGATCGCCTACAAGTAATTGAACAGGAAGTTGATAACCTTTTGGATACAAGATTTATATGAGAAGGACATTATCCTATTTGGTTAGCAAACGTTGTCCTGGTGAAGAAGTCTAGTGGGGCATGGAGAATGTGTGTTGACTACATTGATCTTAATAAAGCTTGCTCAAAAGATAGTTTTCCTCTTCCCGCATACTTGGTTTGACCACAGTCATCAAATGCTTAGTTTTATGAATGGTTACTCTAGATATAATCAAATAAAGATGAATCTAGATGATGAAGATGCCACTATTTTTTAGATTGATAAAGGGTTATATTGTTATCGAGTAATGCCATTTGGATTGAAAATGCGAAATACATATAATAATGAATAAAGTTTTCAAAACTCCGTGGAAGTGTATGTGGATGATATGTTGGTTAAAAGTACTGAAAGGATAAAACATATCAATGATCTCAAGCAATGTTTCAAGCTTCTTTGACAGTATAATATACATTTAAATCCCTTAAAATGTGCTTTTAGAGTTACATCTAAAAATTTTTTAGGATTTATGGTCACTCATCGAGGGATCGAGCTAACTTAGAAAAGATTAAGGTTATACAAGATATGATGCCCCTAAAGAGCATAAAGGAGGTGCAATGCCTGAACGGAAGGATGGTGGCCTTATCATGATTCTTGGCCCGAATGGGAGACAAATACTTACCATTCTTTAGAATATTCAAGAGTGCTCAAATAATGGTTTTAATGGACTGATGAATGCCAAATGACATTCGAGTAATTCAAAAACTATTTGTCCTCACCACCATTGTTATCAATCTGGGATATTCTTTATTTATATCTCTATCTCATCATGCAATAAGCTCGGTGTTGGTGTGAGGAGAGGCATGGGGGGAAATGACCAATTTTTTACTGTGGTGTATTTTTCTCAAACTTGGGAATTTGAAAAATGATTGTTGTTGGGACACCACATAGATTTGCAGATGTACTCATTAGGGTGATTGGGTGTGACATTGAGGAATGATGTACTATCTCGAGAGACAGAAGTCACCATCTTACAATGGACTTAATCACCTAATAAGGACTCCTAAGGATAATGAGTCTTCGAATGTACTAGAGATCTTTTTCCTACTTTACATAAAAAAGTAAAGTAGAGTTTATTTTAAATCAGGTTCATCAAGTTCCCTATGAAAGCAAGCCCCCATAGTTATTTACATCTTAAAGAATGAGATTCCTTAAGAATACTCTTGATTAAGGTAAATGATCATTATCTACAAAGATTTTAAAGATAGAACTATCAATAAATTGGTTATTTTTAAAAAATCAAGTGGGATTGATCAAGAGGAGAGAGTTATTATCGAAGCTAAAGGGAGATGTATAGGGGATACGATGCTAAAACCTAGTGAGCATCCCAAACTATTCTATGGTTGGGCTTTATATTTTTGAAACTTGAAGAAGATTATATGTTTAAGTTAAATTTTTATTAAAATTATAGAGCTTACAATTTCATAACATAAGATTGTGAAAATGCGTAAGAGGTGAGGATTTATGCTTGTAGCCCGCAAAAAGGAAACAATAACCTCATATCCCAAATCTAGAGAGCTTTGGCGAGGGCCAAGACATGACTTAAATCTAAGGCAAAAATGAGTATATGGTTTATCTCTATAAGAGAGAATAAACCACTCATTTATTGGACTTACAATGGGGTGGGTAACTAACTCCTATTATTTTAAATACACGTAGGCAAGTCTTATTTTTGCGAGATGGCTAAGTTGTTGTTTATTTAGAAAGGAGACTAAGTCCTTAAACACACTCCCTAAGAGACTAGATCATGAAGGGCATAAATAAATAACTTAATCTAATGTAAATTTTGTTTAGTTTTATTTTTATTTTTGGACATTTTTTTGACATAGGCTATGAGATTTCATATGCTTAATGCATGACAAATTGATTATAGGCCAAAATCAGAAAGAATGAGGTGTGTTTTCATCATGGCTCTCAAAGGTCAAGCCATTTTTTCTGACAAAGGTGGAAGCCTCCATTAGCAGTGAAGCGATATGTTTTATGCATGATGTGAGACATATAATATCCACTAAGGGTTGCTAAATATTTTATTATCTTGATTTATGTTTTAGGCTTTTTTAGGTGAGGTTATGAGTTATTTAATTTAATTTTGAGTTGATTAATTGGATAGAAAATTTATTTTTTTGTAAGAGTCTAATTACATCCAGGCCATTCAACAACCATCAAGCAATTAAGAAACTAGAAAAATCATGCCATTCTAATTGCACAATCATAAACAAAATATCAATCAATTTAAGAAACTAAGAAAATCATGACATTCTAATTGCACAATCATAAATAAAATATCAATCAATTTATAAATTAGCACAAATGAATAAGTGGTTGATGGTGAAATTTGAAAAAACTTGAAAGAAAAAATAGGCAGCCTAGGTCTACCCGTATATAACCAAAATTATAAATGAATAATTACAATTTAGAAGGAATTCATGTTATGGAGTCTTCATTCTTCATTCTTCATTTTTCCTTTCTTCATTTCTTCATTTCTTCATTTTCAATTTTGCTCCATTTCTTTCTTTCTTTTGATTTGACTTGGGATGTAGTTTTCTCCAAGGCTTCACATGGTACATAAGACATGGCCTTATGGCCAATATTCACCTTAATTTCCTCCATAACATTCTTTCCAAATCTTAATTACAAAATTTACATTAAAATGAGAAAGATAAATCAAACTAAACCTGTAAAATAGAGATTAGTTAAACATACCACACAGTTATATGAATAATTTAGACTTAGCATCCCACACATGGGTAACCAAGTTCACCTGTCCTAATTTGGATCATGCTTAGGGGTATATGCAACCTGCATAGCAAAAACATTTTATATTTTTATTATAGCATCCCTTAAGCATAATCCCCTACAAAAGATATGATTAGGCTAAGATCATCTTATCATCTAGTCTATGTACATATGCCCTAACATCCAGTCTAAAAATATTACATTACAAAATAAAATCAGGCATCAAACCATGCACCGCCCTAACATAGAGCTAGAAATGGTGACTTAGCCTAATGTGTGTGTCATTTAAGACTTGTGTGATATGTCTTAGCTAGGCTTTAAGGTTGAGATTTCCTAAGTGTGAAGGATTCAATTTAGAGGGTGGTTTCATTTTAAGTGATTTAGTTTGATTTTCCAATTTTAGATGGTGATTTGATTTGGTTTGAATGAACCTACACTTAGTTACTAAATGTTGTAAAGAGAGAAGAGAACTTCTCTTTCATCCCTACCTTAAGTATTTCTAAGATAGATTCATTAATGATTTTTCTTTAGTGAATGTTTTATTATGTGGTTTAATTAACCCTAAGTTTAGATTTGCTCTAAATAGCCTTATTCAATAAGAGAAGCATTTTAGGATTAATTAAGGTGAATTACTATCACATAACACACAATCATTTATTTCTTTCCACCATATATACCATGCATATGAATAAATATTAAGCATACCTATACATGCAATGCAAGTTTTAGCACACCTTGATGATGAATGCTAAGAGATATTATTTGAAAATTTGGATATTCCATGAATGCATGTCTTTATTATGTAGAAAAGAGGGATTCTTTATCCATTAACATAATGCACATTCATATATATAAAAGACCAGGGGTGTAAGGTACAAGACCCTTGGGGCTACAAAAACCTCATAATCAGATGTCCAAACTAATATATCACTTTTCTTAAATACATGTAAATGTACAAAAAGAAATAAATGGATGAAGAATCATGCAAAAGATTTTTGTGTTTGATTTGGTTGTATAATTTATATGTGTAATGTGAGGATCCTTCTTAAGTCATAACATAGGAGTGCATAGGAATAGATTTAAGCAAGTGTTAGGTTCTTTTTAAATGAACTATACATTTTGAAAATCCTATACAAGTCCATGTTAAGAGAAGAGAAGAAAATAACATAAAACACATCTTATGCTATAATCACATGCAAACTTATAAGCACTTATAAGTAGCATCATTTCATTCATAATTGTTGATTTATAAGTTTTGGAAAATAATTTTTGTTTAATAATGATAATAGCCACTCATATTCTTAACTTTAGCCAAAACATGCAATTTGACATAAAAGGAAATATTTTATTTAATTGATTTTTTAAAAAATATGAATGCATGATTTCATATGATAAATAATATTTAACATACTTGGAAAGAAATAAAGTGATGTAAGCATAATAACTTCATTCACCCTAATTAATTCTTAAGGAAAACCTTATGAAATAAGATCATTTAAAGTGAATCAAAATTCTTTAAGGAGATTTTTATATTTTAGAATTTGATTTGACTTAGAAAATGTGAGAAAGATTTGCTGGTCCTAATCCATTTTCCCATGTGTGAATTGGTTTAGTTTAATTTTAGAACAATTAGGTTGATTTTATATTTTATTTAGGTTAAGGTGTGAATTAAATCCATTTAATTTACACACCTTCTTAACATAATTAAACAAGTAATTATGAGCCAATATATGATATGCAACCACATGAAATTTAAATTAGCATTGTACCTAAGAAATAAAGGGTCTAATGCAATTGGCTCATAATTATTGATTAATTAGGCTAAAGGGTTTAATTAAGTACTTTTATAACCTTCTTACACATATAGTTTAATTATAATTTTATTTGAAGTCTCTTAGGTTATTGAACACCTAAGAATCTACCCAAGATTAAGTGATTAAGTTCTAGAGTGATTTAGTTTTGAATTTGATTAATTGAATTAGTTAATGAAGTGATTAATCCATTAATTAATTTGTAACTTAATTAAATGTTTATCCAAATGAAATAAACATAGGGGAAAAGATTTGGAAAAGAAATCTTAATCTTATTCCCTAAGTTCATTCACTATTTCATGATGATTAACAAACTTAATTAATGAATTTATCATTATTTAATAGGTTAATTAATCATTTAATTAGTTAAGAGAGAGATTAAGGATGAAATAAGCAATTCCCTTAATTAATCCAACAATAAATTCCAAGAAAATCATAGGAGGCAGAGGTCATCCAACTAATTAACCCTAGGAAGTTTGGAATTAATTACTAATGTAAGTAAAGAGCAATTAGCCTAATTACATTTCCAATAAAACCCAAATTGAGTGAAAGTCACTATTCAAAATTAATTGATTTTAATTTTATATTATTCCTTATTGAATTATTTTTAAAATGAACTTGAATTTATATATTTTTTGGATTTTTCTTCAATTAGTTATGAATTTTGAAAGTTTTAACATTAAAAATGAATTGATTAAGGCTAATTAACCCCTAATCCTATGGGGCACGTGCATGGCTCGCACTTTCTACATGAGCGATGGGATATATTATTTAAGTTGTCACATCCGTGGTTGAGTCATCCATTGGTGGATGTGCTTTCTCCACGGACCATCCGATCTAAGATCGGATGGCCGTAATTCCATAATTTAGGCTTAAATGAGAGGAAGATCTATCATGATTTAATCACAATTTTCCATTCCAATCATACAGAATGGATGGTGTGATTTATCTCATCTTGAGCGATGAGAGATAGATGCTGTCCATCGATCATCGATCGTCACTCGATTTGAGCTCACCCGAGCTTGAATGGAGTTCAAACTCACCCCACACCTTCGGGGAAGCACAAGCAGTGAATCCAACAGTCAAGATCTCAAGGGATTATAATTTTCTTCATAAAGGACCCATCAATTTTTATCCTAAGATCAGTTTTGAGCAATACCTCACCGAAGGCTATCACCGACACTTCTAATGGAGGAGGTAGCTTTGTCTAGTAGAGACGAAGCCCTATTGAAGGTATTAAGTCTTGATTTGGGGTGGATGACTCAGTTTACCAAGCTCTCATTCAATGGCAATCGGCTTTGATCCAAGTCCTCCTTCCCATGGCTTGGTGACTTGAGAAATAACTTGATTAAGCTTGACGAGGTCACTTGATGGTGCTTATAAGATTAATTTGGGTTCGGTGGAGAATTGGATGGATTGGCTCTTCACTTCACCTCCATTATTTTGATTTTGAGCAAAATCAGAAGGAGAAATCAAGGAAGCTTGGAAATGGCTTTGGGAAGCTTAGGGATGCTTGGTTTTGATTCCTAGAGCTCAGTCAAATTGAGTGCTTGTGGTTTGAGTGGGAATGAGGGGGAGTATATCTCCCTCTTTGGATCGAACAATGAAGAGTAGAGTTGCCATTTTAGCTCAATTGCTGAGATCGGTTGATTAGTTTAGGCTGTTAGGCACCTCATGTGAGTCATTTTAGGTAGAGGAGTGGAGGAGAGTGAGTGCCCATGTGCTAGGCGAGTGTATTGAGCGATCCAAGTGTTCAATTTTTATTGGAGGGGCCAGTTTGGCCTTGGGTTGGTTCATGGATGACCCAAGTTCATTGGGTTATGTTCACTACCCTCCTTGGTGTCGAAGTGATGTAGAACATCTTGAGAATCCAAAAATTAAAGCTCAAGGTCAATTTACAAGATCTCATGCTAAAGCCCAAGAAAATTCAAGAAAGAAGAAGGATTAGCCCATTAGCCTGCTAAGGCCCATTTTATGATTTCATCTTTTTTTTATTTATGTAATTTTTAATTTTCTTCTAGAAACTCCATGTTTGAAATTTTCTATTTAAAAATTCAATGCATTATTACATGTGAGGTGGTTGAATCCACATAAAATAATAGCATGTGAAATGGGTGGATGACATAAAATAATGAGGTAATTTAATGCTTCACATTAATGTGACCACCCACCTTTCCCTCCATGTTTTGAATTCTTTTCTTTTGAAAGATGATTGTAATGGATATAAATAATCCCTCTTACTAGAATGAAGGAGATCTTTTGACAATTACAAATTATTGAGTTATTCTTGTGGTTTGAGAGCTTGGTGGCCAAACCTTGGCAATCCTTGGTGGAAGCGCTAGTTATCTAACATATCTTCTTCCCACATCTCCAATACCTACGTTTCCTAAATCTCATCAAAAGAAAGAATGTCCACCTCCATCAAATTTGGTATCGAGTGAAGGATAAATTTGGTCAAAAGTTTGCTTCAACAAAGGGAGCATCTCAAGTGTCGGACTTGTCTCAAACTTGTGAGTTTTTCTCGACTTGTGAGGTTAATTAATTTTCTTTTATATGATAGTTTAAATACATATTAGTAGCTTGCAAAGATATATATTGCTTGCAAGTTTATGGTGATAGCATAAAATTTCAATTAGTAAGCTCCATTATAGATTTTAGTCATTTTCCAATTGTATGAACTTGCACTCAAAAAAAAAAAAAAAAAGAAAAAAAATTAAAAAACACCTTAGTTAAGTAGTGAAGTAGTGCTTCACCCTAAAAGAAACTGGCCATTAGTGTAAATCAAAATCTAATTGTTTACTTTATTATATTTGTTAATGTTTATGATTAATTTTAGAAGTTTGTTTGATTAACTTATGATAACTTGCTTTCTTAAAAAAATGAGGCTTGATAAATTTGAGCATTTTTTTCATTGCATTAATAAATAAATAAATAAAATATGCATGCATAATAATATAAGTGTGTTAAACTTGGTGATTTTGGAAGCTAAATAGAACTTTATTAAAAGACCTAAAGCTGCAGGAGAGCTTGGGATTTAAGTGGTCTTGTACCCTCCTCACACAGTTTCTTAGCCTAAAATTTCACTTTGATTGCACAATTATATTATACTTATTTATTATTATTTTTTCATTGGTCCCTTTTCATATATCTTTTTTTCCTTTAAAAAAATCTCATGGCACCAAAATCTATCTCTCAAGATCAAGTTGAAAATTTGACTAGATTAGTTGATGCCTTAGATCTTAGGATCCAAGACAATGAATTAAAAACTCAACAAATATTAGAAGAAAGTAAGAATCAAATGCAAGAACTTAAATAACAAATGCAAACTCTTATAGTGCATCTACAAAATAATAGAGTACCAACTCCTCCTCCAATACATGCATAAATTATGTCAATAGGGATAAATGAAGAAGATTCATATTCAAATCATAGAGAAAATCAACCACTTAGAAGACAATCAATTGCTAGAAATGGTGGAAGAGGAGAAAATTATTTTAAGACTATAGAAGACTCTAATGATCCATCTCGAAGAGTTAAAGTAGAAGCCCCAACTTATGATGGTATACATGACCCAAATAAATTTCTCGATTGGTTAGTTCAAATGGATGACTTCTTTGATTGGTATAAAATGGATGATTACCAAAGGGTTACTTTTGCTAAAATGAAATTGATAGGGTATGCTAACATTTATTAGACAAATACTTTAGCTAAAGAATAAAGATTAGGAAGGACAAACCTTACTTGGATAGAAATGAAAGAAATGTTAAGAGCAAAGTAATCTATCATCATGATAAGAAGCTACAATTATTAACTTTGAGATAAGGTAATTATCTTATCGAATACTTGAATACTTTTGAAGATCTAGTTTCTAGAATTGATTGTCGCGTAATGATTGGTAATTAGCCAATAAATTTGTTATTGGACTTAGAGCATTAGAAATGAAGTTGAATTATTTGACACAATCTTTAGAGGAAGCATTTCATTATGCATTATTGGTTGAACAACAAAAGAAATTCGACTCCCTCTCTAAAACTAAAAGTCAAGTATCTTCTATTTCATCCCATAGATCTATTATTAGACATGCCCATCCAAATGGCCTCACCCCTTTGCCTAAAACTTCAATTGAAGGGAGCTCTAAGAACAGGGGAAGTAATATGTTTTAAATGTCATAAAATGGTCATATGAAAAAAATCAATGTAAAGCTCAAATCTTATTTTTAGAAGAAGTTGAAAATCAATAGATGATAATCTAGAAGAAGTTTATGATGACACCCCATTATCTGATGAAGAATTGGAATTAACCGATGACCCTCATGTTAATGTGATGAGATGTCTTACTAATAAAAAATAAGGCGTAAGATTGGAGGAAAAGAATATTTTAGCATGTATGTTTTGTGTGAAAAGAGATGTAGGTTAGTTATGGAGATGGAGTGCTATGAATGTCATTTCAACACACACTTAACTCGAAGCCAACCTAAAATCGAACCTCACCAACCATTTCATGTTAGTTGGGTAAATCATACATCTCTTCCCATCACCAATCGGTGTTTAGTTCCTATTAAAATAGGAAGCTATGAGGATCAAATTTGGTGTGATGTTCTCCTGAACATTGCTCATATTCTCTGGATGACCTTGGCTATATGATATGAATGTTATTCACTATGGTAGGAAAATACTTATTTTTAAACATAATAATAAGACTATTAAACTCCTACCAATAAAGCAATAGAAAACACCCTCCATAACACACACACAAAATAACTTCGACTTGCAACCTAAGCTTTATTGAAGAAAAAATGCCAAACTTCAATTAATTATCATAGAAATCTACTAATACTACTATCATTTATTCTTACTTTAAAACATCTACTCTTCTCCTTTGACCCCAAAGATAGAAATAATAGGTTTTGAGCTTAAAAGAATTTTGATCCATTTCTTCTTCACATATTACATGTAAAAGAAGTCATACCAGACTCTAATGAGACTCACATGTGGGTCTCTTCTCTTCTTTAATTTTAAAGATATTGCACCCGATGAGCTTCTGAGCTACCTCCTTTAAGAGACATTCAACATGCTATTGAGTTCTTACTGATTCAACTTCTAATCTTCCACATTATAGGATGAACCCTACCGAAAGCATTAAAAGACAAGTTGAGGAATTATTAAAATAGGGTTTATTCAAGAGAGTCTTAGCCTTGTGTAGTCCCAACATTATTAACTCCAAAGAAAGATGGAATATGACAAATGTGTGTTGATAGTTGAGCAATAAATGAAATTACTTTTAAATATAGGTTTTATATTCCCCGATTATATGATATGTTAGATTTAATCTCAGGAGAAATTTTTTTTTCAAAGATTGATCTAAAAAGTGGATATCATCAAATTTGGATTAGATTAGGAGATGAGTGGAAGGTGGCTTTGATGGACTTTATGAATGGCTTGTCATGCCCTTTAGACTTTCAAATGCTCCTAACACATTTATGAGATTAATGAATGCTATTCTTAAACCATATATAGGTAAATTTTGGTGGTGTATTTTGATGATATTCTGATTTTTAGTCCAAGTGAAAATGAACATCTACAACACCTACAAAAAGTCTTTGAACTACTTAGACAAGAGAAATTATACATTAATTTAAAAAAGTGTTTCTTTTTGCAAGCTGAGGTAATCTTTTAGGCTTTATTATATCCACTCGACTTAAACTGATCCTTCTAAAGTGAAAGCAATCTTAGATTGGCCATCACCTAAAAGTTTTACAAGTTAGAAGCTTCCATGGTTTAGCCACTTTTATCAAAGATTTATCAAGAATTTTTATATTGCTCGATAACTAATATACTAAAATTAGATAAATTTTGTTGGACTCTAATGCACAAGGCCTTAGAAAATTAAAGTTCTTATCTCTTCTGCACCAATCTTTAGGCTTCCTGATTTTTCTAAGTCCTTTGAAGTGACATGTGAGGCTTCAAGAATTGGGATATGTAGAATTTTAAGTCAAGAGAATCATATTATGGCATTCTTTAGTGAAAAGTTAAATGAAGCTAAATAATGATATTCCACTTATGATAGAGAGTTTTATGCTGTAATTCAATCCTTAAGGCATTGGTGACACTATCTCTTACATAGAGAATTTATACTTAATTTTGATCATCATGCCTTAAAATTTATTAATACTCAATGAAAATTAAGTCATAGGCATGCAAAATGGGTTGAATTTTTACAAGACTACTCTTTTGTTCTAAAGCATAAGCTGAATTGAGAATAAACCTCGATGCTTTATCAGGTAAACCTAATGATTTCCTCTTTAAAATTGAGAATCCTAAGATTTGATAGAATTAAAGATGATTATATTTTGTGCCTTGACTTTCACCTAATTTATCTTGAATACCTAGATAAACCAATAACTTTATAAGGGTCATTCTTGATAACAAATGGATATTTATATAAAGAAAATACTATGCATTCCTCGATCTTCTAGAGAATTCCTTATCACCGAAGCTACATTTGGGGTGTAGCTTGTCATTTTGGAAAGGATAAGACCATATGTTTGTTATACAATAGATTTTATTGGCCTTCATTAAAATGAGATGTTCAAAAATTAGTGGCTCAATGTTTAATTTGTAAAGCTAAAACTATCAAACAAAGGTCTGACAATACATTGCCTTACTGTTCCTTATAGCCTTGAGAAGACCTATTAATAGATTTTATTTTAGGATTACCTAGGATAGCTTGAGGACATGATAATATTTTTGTTGTAGTGGATAAGTTCTAAAAAATGGCTCATTTCTTACCTTGTTCAAAAATAATTGATGCTTCTTATATAGCCAAATTATTTTTTAAAAATATACTCCATGGTCTCCTTTAACCATTATTTCTAATGAGATGTTAAGTTTGTCTCATATTTTGAAAATATTATGAAATTATTAAAATTAAAATTTTCTTTGCCTTTCACCCACAAACTAATGGACAAACTAAAGTAGTTACTCATACCTTAGGAAATTTGCTTAGATGTTTTTTAGGTAAAAGTTTAAGAAATTGGGATTTATATTTACCAATCTCAGAATTTGCCTATAATAGTACTATATCTAAAACTACAAAAAAAATCACCATTTGAGATGGTCTATGGTCAAAACCCATGATGACCAATGATGTAGCAAACCTACCATCTCATGTATTTTGATGCACATTCTCATTTACTAAAGATTTTCAAAGCCCATGAAGATATAAGTAGAAAATTACTATAAGTAATGAAATTATGCTTCTAAGGCAAATCATAATCGTTCAACGAAAGAATATAAAGAAGGTGATTATATATTGATTCGCATTCAGCTTGAGCATTATCAAACCATTAGATATAAGAAGTTACATGCACAAACTTGTGGCCCATTTAAAATTCTCAAGAAAATTGGAACTAATACTTATCACCTTGATTTTCCTGCTGATATGCTCATTCATCCAGTTATTAATATTGAAGATATTCTATCTTCTGAAGGAATTATCAAACCTCCACTTGTTGTCTAACTCTTTTAGGAGATATAACTTGCGTCAAAAGCCCTCTTCCTTTGAAGTTGACTATATTATCAGAGCACACCATTAATCCAACTTCGAATATCATTTTCTAGTTAGTTGGAAGAATAAAATACCGGTGAAGACACATGGTTGATGCCTTTGGACTTTAGCCCCGTAATTAGTAGAGACTTCTTAGATTTCAACTCTGGAGTTCAAGGTGAGTTGATGTAGAATATCATAAGGATCCAAAATTAGCTGAGTCCATTTACAAGATCTCAAGCTAAAGCAAGAAAATTCAAGAAAGAGAGAACTTAGCTTAGCTTTTCTAAGACCCATTTTATGATTTCATCTTTTTATTTATGTAATTTTTAATTATCTTCTAGAAACTCCATGTTTGAAATTTTGCATTTAAAATTCAAAGCATGTGAGGTGGTTGAATCCATATAAAATAATAGCATGAAATGGGTGGATGATATAAAATAATAATAAGGCAATTTAATGCATCACATTAATGCACCTTTCCTCCATGTTTTGAATTATTTTCTTTTGAAAGATGCTTGTAATGGATATAAAGTAGCCCTCTTCTTAGAATGATGGAGATCTTTTAATTGAGTTATTCTGGTTTGAGCTTGGTGGCCAAACCTTGGCAATCTTGGTGGGGGCTAGTTATCCAACATATCTTCTTCCTCACCTCCAATACCACACATTCTCTCAATCTCATCAAAAGAAAGAAAGCCACCTCCATCAGTACCATTAGAAGGATGCCAAGTGGCCTTGAGAAGAATATGACCAAATTCCAAGTGAATTTGGTCATAGGATACCCTTTGACCTAGGAGTAAAGTGATCATTTAGACTTAATTTTGATTTGGGCAGATTTGAAATATTTTAAAAGTGGGTTGGGCCAAATTTCAAGTGATTTGGCATTCATTTGGTTTGAAATGGTTCAATTTGACCCATTTAGGTCAAGTTGGGTCAAATTAGGTTAAGTTGACCAATTGGTCAAATGGGTCAAATCATGGGTTAGGCCAAGTTCAAATGGTCATTTGGAGCCTATGGGTATCATTGGTTTAGTTCAATTTGGTTTATATTTTATTTTGGTTCAATTAGGTTCATTTAGGTCAAATGGGTCAAGTTGATCAATTTGACCCATTTGACCCAATTGGGTTAGGTCAAGAGTTGGTTTAGACTTGGTTGATCATTTGAAATGTTTTGCAAGCTTTAGTTTCAATCAATTTTTGACCTATTTTACCCAATTTGGTTAGGTCAAGAGTTGGTTTAGACTTAGTTGATCATTTGAAATATTGTGCAAGCTTTAGTTTCAATCAATTTTTGGTTTGGTTTGATTTCAAGTCGATTTGACCTTTTAGGTCAAGTTGGGTTCATGGTAAATTGGGCTAGGTTGGGTCTAGTTGGCCATTTGAGCTTTGGTCAAGTTCAACAAGTGATTTAGAATGAATTTGACCCATTGGTTGCAATCAATTTGACTTAGATCAATATTTGACCCATTTTGACATTTAGGTCAACTTGGGTCAACTTAGGTCAAGTGACCAATTAGGCTTAATTTGGCTCAATTATTGGCTTGGTCAAGTTCAATCAGTGATTATGAATTAGTTTAGATCAATGGTTTCAATCAATTTGGCATAAAATGGAGTTTGGCTTATTTGAGTTTCATTTGGGCTAAATGTTGACTTGGTCAAAGGCTAAGTTTGACTTAGTTTGACCTAATTTGAGTAATATTAGGGTGATGTTCTCATGAGCTTAGATAGGCTTAATTCAATCCAATTTGGGTTGGATTAGAACTTGGCAAAATTTAGGTCACTTTGGGTCAAGTGAGCTTGGGGTCAATTGGTTTGATCAAGGCTTGATTCAAGTTTGGTTGAACTCACATATGGACTTATGATGGAAATATAAATCCAATTAAGTGATTTAGAGTCAAATGAGTTTTTTATTCATTTGACAATTCAAGTTCAAAGGATGAACATGAGTTTGATTTGAGTTAGATTTGTTTGGTAAAGTTTATATTTGGGCATTGAAGGAATGATTGTTTGAAGAGAAAATCCAAGGGTTTGGATTGATTTGAGAATGATTTGCTTAAGTTCAAGGATTTTAATTGAAAGAGATAAGTTGGATTTAAGTTGGATTTAAGTTGGATTTGGATTTGAATTTTGAATTTAGTTTTGGTTATTTGAATTAAATTTCATTTATATTTTGAATATAAATGAGAATATAAATGGTTATGAAAATCTTTTGAGTTTAGTGATTTGGATTTGATTTAAGCTAAGTCAATAAGATAAAATCAAAAGCTTAGAGCATTTTATTTGGAATTGATCATGGGTTTCAATTATTTGATTTAGAGTTGATTCATGATTTGGATTCTGGAATTGATTTATTATTTGAGAAAATCAATTGAGTTGTAATTGATTTAAGATTTGGTTTGAGCTTAGTCCATAAGATGAAATCAAAGGGTTTAGATAATATTTTGGATTTGATTTAAGATTTGAGAAAACTAATTGAGTTGGAATTGATTTAAGATTTGGTTTGAGCTAAGTTCATAAGATGAAATCAAATGGCTTAGAAAAGATTTTGGAATTGGAATTGATCATGGATTTCAATTATTTGATTTGGAGTTGATTCATGATTTGGATTTTGGAATTGATTTATGATTTGAAAAAATCAATTGGGTTAGAATTGATTTAAGATTTGAGTTTGAGAATGAATTTATGATTTGAGAGAATCAGTTGAGTTATAATTTATTTAAGATTTGAATTTAAAGTTTGGTTTGAAAGAAGGAAGCAAGGATTGGGTTCGAGTTATAGGGTAGGCAAGTCATCCTAATACCCAAGGCATAACCTATTCAATAACTCTAAGTTTCTAGGTTGGGTTAAGTGTTCACCAACCTAGAAATGTCTTAAAACTAAAGGCGTCATTGTTGAGGAATCTATATCAAGATTAGTTGAAAGCTCAATCCAAAGTGAGGTCAATAAAGGCGCATGTGTGTGTGTGACAAGACATACCACATGTTGTTAAGAGTGATCAAATATTGAACTATCACAAACACTAATAGAAGTGATCTACTCCTAAACTCGAGGTGTAGAAGGAATCAAGATCTTAGTGCAATGTGACTCTACTTATGTTAAAAACATAAGAGAGCAAAGGAAGAATCCACTAAGGATTGAATATGTGAACCTTCCACTAGGGAAACAGGTTCAAGTCATCCATTAGGGGATTAAAATTTGGAATCCATCAAGGATAAAAGATGTGAACCTTCCACTAAGGGAACAGGTTCGGGTTGGATTGAATTGAATCCACTAGGGAGATTGGAAAGATTTGCATCTCACTAAGAGGAAGATGATTGATTTGATTTCTTTAATTTGACGCCACTAGAGGAGGAAGGTTGGTTTTGTATCTCATTGAGAAGTTGATTGATTTGATTGTTAAATTTGACTCCATTGGGTGAGGTTTGATTGATTTTATTTCAGATTTTAAATTTTTGGATTTTGAGATGGACCCTGTTGGTTTGGAATGGGTCGCACTAAATAGGGGCCATGTTGGCCACTGAGTTACATCACAAGGGATAATCTAACCTTGCCTTTAGTGAATTGTACTAGGAAGAAAGCGTAGTAGACTTATATCCTCCAAAGTAGATCGGTCAGGGTGATGGTTGGAGACACATTGAACCCAACCTTATAATCTTGAGTGAATCTTTCTGGGGACTTAAATTAGCTCAAAGATAGTCAAAATTAATTTTATTCTTTAATTGTATTTAATGGATCCCATTGGTTTACGATGGACTACCGAAGTAGGGCATGTCACCTTGGCCTACTCATTTTAATCCAAAGTGAGTAGTTTCGCCTAGGGAGGATCCAACCAAAGGGGTGCCTTTGGGTTTAGTCAATTAGCATGGGGACTCACATATTTCCTGAATAAAAGACCATTGTGGCACATAGCAAAAACATGTTTCGACCTAAGACTACGTGGGTTCATAGTCATGCTAGAATCATTATAGACTTACATCTTCCAAAAATGTACAAATTTAAAAATGATTGAACCACCTAAGGGCAACTCTAAAGAGTCACAGGACTTATCTCAACTCAAGTGTAGTCGCAATTCCATGGGAGTTTCACGCATAAAGATAGAATGCCTACTTGGGAAAGGGGCCCCAGGGGGGCAATTCTAATCCAGAATAAATTTATTTATTTGTTTGTTTGTTTATTGTTTACCTGTTGGTTTTGAGGATCATCTTGAGAAAGAGCTTATATCTGAACATATCTCATTTATTGGTCAAGGGAGAATGCATTGCTTGAACCACAAAGGTGGGTTTTATGAGATGGTCTAGCTTACATTCTCTTAAACAGAGTCACCATGAGGTAGGTTACTAGCTACATAGTGAGGCCTTCCAAACTAACAAGACGCTCATCGATTTGTAATGGTCAAGTCAAGAAGAAAGTGCGAGGACTCTCATCTTCCAAACAGGTGACCACTAGGTTGACACACTAGCAGGTAAATGTCACCACTAGAGTAGTAATGAGTGAAAATTGGTGCTCCCACATCAAAATAGCCTGAGATAAAAGATATATTTTTATCTTTGTGTTTATGTTCATATTTTTGTTCGAAGAGGATAGGATGCCGCTTGGGTTATCTCACACATATCCTAAAACATGCTTAAAAGTTGATGAAATGGTGCCACAAATGGCACTTGTGATCCCACTAAGAAAAGATCCCACTTGGGTTCTCTTACACCTAACTTAATCGTGCCAGTCAAAATAGGATGCCACTTGGGTTCTCACATATTCTAGTACGCTAGAATTAATGTTTAATTTGTGTTGTGGAAAGGGATGATGCCTAGGTTCTCTTACCTACCCTAAACACATTTTGGATTACACATGAAAACAACGCTTCAAATGAAGAGAATATTTTGATGAATTGGAAAACAATTGTGATGATATTTATTTTCAAACATGATTTTTTGGGTAGTATTTCTTCAAATAGAGCCCATTAATTAGAAGCATCGGATGTTCCCTTTTACAATCAATAACTTGATAAGATCCTCCTTGGTAGCTCTTCTCTATGATAAAAGGGCCTTCCCAAGTGGGTTCAAACTTGCCTCTCATCTTTCGATGAGCAATAGTTGGTCTTCTTATAACTAAAATAATCTCTCCTACTTGAAAAGCTCTAGGGCGGATCAGCATGTTATGAGCTTGAATCATCTTAGATTTGTACAAATTGAGGTTCTGGCATGCTCGTAGGCATCTCTCCTCCAAACCTTCGATCTCTTCTAACCGAAACTTTGCATTATATTCTGTAATGATTTTACTACCGATTTCTATCCTTAGTGATGGGATCTAGAATTCTAATGGTAGAACGACTTCAGACTCGTACACTAAGAAGAACAAGGTAGATTAAGTTGGAGTTATGTATGTGGTGCAGTATGCTCATAAGGCTTCAACTAACTGCTCATGCCACTATTGCTTGTTATCGTCGAGTGTCTTCTTTAGTATCTGGATGAGAGTTTTATTGAATGCTTCTACTAGGATATTTGCTTTGGGATAGTAGATGGTGGGTATCTATCTACTATCTCCGTGAAATTTCTTGATCTTGGTGCTCTTGAATGCAGCACCATTATCGGATATAATTTGTTGAGGCACCCTGAACCTATATATGATATGATTTCTGAAAAATTGGAGCACATCTTTGTGACCTCTGAGTGGGATTTCTTTAGAAAAGTAGTTGGGTAGCTAAGATGGGATGACCCTTGGAAGGAGGATCGATAGGACCCAACTATGTCGTACCCATCACTCAAATGGCCATGAAGCTAATGTATGATGTAGAATGTTGGGTGGTTGATGTAAGATCACACTGTGTACCTAACACTGATAGCATCGCTTAGCTACATTCATGCAATCTATGATCATTTAAGGGCAGTAATATCCTAGTTTTTTGATCTTTGCTTTCATCTTTGGATTGATTGATGCTCGCATACTGAATATGCTGATCATGATCTTACGGGCTTCGTGTTTGTCTAAATAGCATAACCATATTTGATCAAAAGACTGTCGGTACAAGGTACCATCCATGAGAGCATAGGAGAGAGCTCTTTGCTTCATCCGATGGGCTTGTGATTTCTCTTGAGGTAGTTTACTTGTGTTCAAGTATTCTATGAATGGTTGCCTCCAATCCATCTCCTCATATTTATTGGCAATGACAAACTCCCCTTCAAGAGAAAGTCTTTTGATGAGTTCAGCATCAATAAGGGATACGACTTATCTATTTTGGAGCCTTATTGGAATGGACTCATCTTTCGGACATGCCAATTCCTTGGCGAGTTTGGCCAAAGCATCTGTGGATGATGACCTTTATCTCCTCAAGGAACCTTAGAGATGGTGACCTTAGGGATTTGGGCCAACAACTTCATGGTGTACTCATGGTAGTGACGAAGCTTAGGATTTAGAACTTTATAGGACCCAATAATCTGGTTGATGATCGGCTAAGAATCCCCATAGATGTTGATACTTTTGACACAACTCCAGACTGGCAATCAAAGCCTCATACTCAGCTTCGTTATTGGTGCATGAATTGGAGAGATAGTATGAGAATCTCATCACATCGTGGTTTGGAGTTAAGAGGATGATTCATAGCCATGCCTTTCATCAAAGAGTAGATCGTGGTTATTCTCCTTTTTGAAAGGAAACTGCACTATCAAAATACATCTCCTAATGGTGATTGTCAACCTTACATTCATGATTTGTTCATCGGGAGATCATCACTAAGTGGAGAATCGGAAGTGGGTGTCTTCTAAAAATTTGCTAGTTTCCTTTCACCCCAGAGGGGAATTAATATATGACTGTGAGAGAATCATGGACCATCATGCCAATCATCTAGATAACGTTGGTCATGTCATGAGACATTATAAGGGATTGATTCTTGAAATCAAGTTCACCTTATGAGAAAGCATATAGTGTCACAGCTTTTGGGATGCAAAGATTAAAGCTAGGCAATGTTTCTCAATAGGTGGGTAGTTTGCTATAGCAGGGATCAGATGATGGCTGAGGTAGTAGAGAGAATTCTCCTTCCTTTTGTCATTAGTTTGGGCCAATAAAGTGTTAAGGGAGTCATTCAATGCAATAGTGTAGAGAACAAGTGGCTTGCCTGGGATAGAGGCTGCTAGAATTGGTGGCTTGACCAAATACTGCTTAATATCTCAAAAGCATGCTGACACTTGTCATCTCACTTGAACTTAGCATTCTTTTTGACAAGTGCTGAAAATTGCTTGCATCTCTCTGATATATTGGAGATAAAGTGTCTTAGATATGCCAACCGCCCTTGGAATGATCTGAGTTGAGTTAAACTTTTAGAGGGTGGAATTTCTAAGATAGCTTCGATCTTTTTTGGGTCTATCTCTATTCCCCAATGCCGGACAACAAACCTAAGGAACTTCCCTGAAGCTACTCCAAATGCATACTTCAGGGTGTTTATTTTGAGGTTAAATTGTCTAAACTGTTCGAAAACTACTCTCAAGTTAAAGAGACGGTCTTCCTTTTCTTTGCTTTTGACTACTAGATTATCAACATAGCATTCAACTTGATGATGAATGAGTTTATTGAAGATCTGAGTCATGGCTCGCTAGTATGTAGCACCGATATTTTAAGGCCGAAAGGCATGACTTTATAACAATAGATTCTGACCAGAGTTTGAAAAGTAGTGTTTCTTTCATCCTCGGGGGCCATCTTATTTTGGTTGTAGCTAGATGACCCATCCATGAAGGAGAATACTACATGAGATGTGGTGATGTCCACCTTTAATTCTGGTATAGGAAGTGAAAATTCATCCTTAGGACGGACATGCCTTGTTTAAGTCCCTAAAATCGATGCATATGCAAATTTGACCATTCTTTTTATTAATTGGCATGACATTGGCTAACTAGGTAGGGTATTTTATTCTCTAATAAAACCAACATCAATCAATTTCTTGACTTTAGAAATGACCTATTGTTCGATTTCCAATCGCATGTGTCTAGGAGCTTGCTTGATAGGGTTAGTGTTAGGGTTTATTGCTAGTTTGTGGACTATTATGTTAGGAGATAATCCAGACATCTCTTCATTGCTCCATGCAAAGTAGTACTTAAATTCACTAATAGCCTAACTAAGTCATTGGTTTCTTCCTCGTTTAGCAGAGAACTAATGTATGTAGGACGTGGATCTTCTTCTGTCCCGACTATCCTGAGGTTGATTTCTTTGAGCTTGCCCATGGTTGAATGGATTTTCTCTTCAAATTTTGGAGGTGCATCTTTGACTTGAAGATCATCAGGATCATCTAAAATTTCTAAACACACATCCTCATAAGAGTTAGTGTGGTTTTAGAAGAACCTATCAGACTCTAGATTCATGACAACTAAGTAGTAATCATCATCATCGACTGGACCCACTGTACTGAATCTTAATCTTGGTCTTGATTGTGCATCCTTGCCTTTGTTGTTCCACAACTTCTCAAAATACTTTAACTTGTGCCTGGGCCATGTATAAAGAATCCAATATTTCTTTGCAAGATTATGAACACAAGACAAGTACCAATCAAAAGGTAATTCCATTAAATCTTTATATGAATTATCCTCAAGTTCTACATCAGCTTCTAGACTTGAGGATGATTATCCCAATAGGAATCTCTTTGACTTGACATTCATTGAAGACCTAGGGGCTTCCTTAACTATTAAATCATCAACTTTTTGAGAAGAAAGTGAGGTTAGAGCTAAAGTTCCCAATTATTGTCTAATAGTTGTTGACCTCATTTTTAGAATGAGCTCTCAACACCTCCATCTTAGGCTTAGGACTTCTCTTAGACTTTAAGAGTTCCTTAGTCTTAAGACACATATAGTGATTAGGTGGACACTCTCACTTAGCCCTAGAAGACTTTGAAGAGTTAGCCATAGGAATAGGTCATGCCTTAAGGGTGTTAAGAAAATTTCCTACCATTTAGCTTAAACCATTCCTCACTTTCCTTCTTTCAAGTCAAACTCCAAATCAATTCTATTTGATTTTCTCTAAACCTTAATTCAATTCCATGATTCAATTCCATGATTGAAATCCTTGATTGAAATCCATGATTGAAATCCATGATTGAAACCCATTACCAAAATCCATCAAAAATTCCTAAGTTCAAATTTCCTAAGTTCTTAACCCTTTCTTAAGGATTTAGCCAAAATCATGATCTAAACCTACTCAAATATTTGGGATTTTCTCATGATCCATTTATAATCATATATATGAATTAAATATAAATTCAAACCTATCAAATCAAATTTTAAATTTAACATTCATGAAATTTTCCTAAATTCTTTAATTTTCCATTAAAGGACTTAAAATCAACTCTAAACTTTGATCAAATCATCAAACTCATGGGATTTTCAAAATCAATTTATATATTATCATTTATTTCATATATAAATGAAATATAAATATAACTCAATCAAATCAAACCCTAAATTAAATTTCAAATAAAAAAATTCTCTTAAATCATTAATTTTCATTAATGGATTTAACCTAAACTTTGATCAAACTACTTCAAACTCATGGGATTTTTTCAAAATCAATTTATATTCTCATTTATGTTCTCATATATAAATGAAATATAAATATAAATCAATCAAATCCAATTCAAAAATTAAATTTCAAATTAATAATTTCCTTAAATCCTTTAAATTCCCTTTAATGGATTTAACCCAAATCATGACCAAACTCTTTCCAATTCTTGAAATTTTCTTTGTTCAATTTTTATTATCATTTATATTCACATATATAAATTAAATATAAATTCAAAAAATCAAAACCAACTCCAAATATCAAACTCAAATCAAATCAAAATCAAATCTAAGCCTTTTAAGCTAAAATCAATTTTAGCAAATCACTTTCAAATCGAAACTCTTGATTTTCTCATGGTTCAATCAATCCTACAATCATGAGCTCATATATAAATCCAAGCTCAATCCTTGAATCAAATCCCAAATCAAAAAATCAAACCCAAAACCCCTTCATATTGTTCCTTTGAATATGAAATTTTCAAAGGGATCAAAATCCATTTGACTTCAAACCTCTTGTAAGTGGATTTATATTTCAATCATAAGTCCATATACAAGATCAATCAACTCAAATCAAGCTTGACCAAGTATTTGACTTACTTAGGCTCACTTGACCCAAAGTGACATAGCACCATTATAGAGCCAACTTGATCCTAACCAAATTATTTGAATTAAACTCATGTTTGCCTCTCATCATGATCAACAATCATCATGGATGATCAATCAATCAAATTAGGTCAAAGGTCAAACCCATGGGTTGACCAAGTCAACACTTAACCTAAAATGAAACCTAACATAGAAAATCACTATAGTATTGATTGAAACCATTGATCAAAGTTCATGACCCATGTTTGAACTCTAAGCCAACATTTGAGCCTAACCTAACCCAATTGCCCACTTGATGTTGACCCATTTTGACCTAAAGGGCCAAAATATGTCAAAACTTGATCTAAAACCAAATTGATTGAACCAATGGTCAAGTCCATCCCAAATCACTTGGAACTTGACCAAAGCCTCACTCCAACTGACCCAACCCAGCAATTGACTTAGACCCAACATGACCTAAATCAGTTGAGCCAAAATTGAACCTAACCCAAATTTCTTGGAAATAAGATACCAATCAACTCCATATGACTAACCAAACCTAAACCTACCCTTGACCTAATCCAAATAGGTCAAATTGGTCAACTTGACAAATTTAACCTAAATGTGTCATATGAGCTAAAACCAAATCTAATCCAAATTGAACCAAACCAAAGGCAACAAAACATTTCAAATGGTCATATGAACTTGACTCAACCCTTGGTTTAACCCAATTTGGCCAATATTAACTTGACTCAAATTGACCCATTTTGACCTAAATGGGTCAACATGAGCTAAACCCTATTAAATGGATTCCAAATCCATTGAAACTTGGCCAAACCTATTTTCAACATACCAAACATACCAAATTGAAAAAATAGCAAATAATCATTTCCCCTAGGCCATGAACAAATTTTAGCTACCCATGAGTATTTTGGTCATACACTCATCACAATCACTTGGCTTTCTCTAAGCTCATGAGACCTGATGAGTGGTGCACCAACCCAATGGGTTTGGGTCAACCCATCTAGCCCATAGACCAAATCTTAGATGAAATTGAAATTTCAAACTCCCCAAGCTCATGATGCACATGGGAGCATTCCACCCTCGCCTAACCAACCATGTGCATTACTCTAACAACCCAAACAACCCATTCCATAGTGTTAATTATATCAAAATGGTGTTTATTATATGCTGATGATAGGGGAGATATACTCCCCCTAATCCATTAAAATTTGACTGGATTCATACTTGATTGGAACCTAGGAAGCTTTAGCAACCACCTTAGAGCTTTCCCAAGGTTCCTAGAGAGGATTTAGATTTCCATTTCTTGATTTTGCATGTAAAAATGGGAGGTCCATCTTAAATCCTCTACATGCCTTTACCCACTTTCACACTTGATCTAAGAGCTGAGCTCTTTGAAGTTCTGTGAGGCAATAGAGATCAATTCAATCAAAACCGCAGGAGTGAAGAGGAGTTGGTCTCCCATTCATCCACCAACCTCAAGAGCAAACTTCAAAGCTTTGTCTCCACTGATGAAGCTACTCATCCCAAGCATGATCACCTCAAAGGAGGTTAGTGATTTTTCACCACTTGAAGAGGTATTGGTCCTTTGTGAAAGAAATTTCCATTGCATCTCAAAATCCATTCTTGGATTGGTGCTCATCCTTTGGGTTGAGTCTTGAATGAATATATGAAAGATCGATCTCCTCGATTGTACGGTTCACATTCATCTCGTGGGATGAACTCACATTTCATGTCCATCCACTCATTTTAGATGGAGGATGAGATTTAGAACGATATATTCTATCCATTTTATAAAGCTGGTGTATCTCGACTCATCTTAGATGGTGCTAGATCCACCGCCATTCAACTGACAACTTAAGGGGGCTCATCAGAAGTGCTCTAACCACCGCCACTATGCTCCGTATTAAGTGGTGATTAGTTATTTAACTAATTAATTCTAATTAATCCCTATACTTCAAAATCATAACTCCTCATAGAAAATCAAAAATAAAAAGGAAAATGTCTTGGATAGATAATTTCATCTAAAATATTTAAAAAAAAAATATTTTCAATATATGTTGAATTCCCTTTTTCTTTGAATTTGGGTTTCTTTAAAAATGTTAATTAGTTAATTAGTCCCTAATTAAGTCACCAATTGATCTCAAATTTCTAGAGTTCATTTGGTGGGATGACCTCTCTAATTTTCTTGAGATTTATTTAAGCCTTAATTAAAAAAATTGTCATCAATCCCTACTCTCCTCCATGTATGGGTAATTAAGGTGTATTAGTGGATTTACCCTTGGATTAAGTTTGATTAAGGTCATATCCAGTGAGTATGGGTTTTTTGGAATAATTTTGGGGCATTTCCCCTAAGCTATTCCCTAAACCCCCCTCTTCTTTCCTTAATCCTCTCTTAATTAAGGGTTAATTCATTAATTATCTTTTTAAATAATTTTTAAAAATTCTAAAAAATTTCAGAACTTAATTAGTCTACCTCAGGTAGATTTTTAGGTGTTTAATAGCCTAAGTTCAATTGAAATTAAAACCCCTTTCATAAGTGTGAGGGTGAGTACTTAAGCTAAAACTTTTAATTAACTTTAATTGTGCCAAATTGCATTAGGCTTTTCATTATTTGGTGCATTACAAATTTAAATACATTATGGGTTTTATGTCATCTCATTAGCTCATAATTACTTAGTTAATTTTCTAAGGAGTAAGGGCAGATCTTGCTCTATAAGTCCGGATGGAAAAGTGAACAGGAGCAGGTATAATCAACTAGATAAAACTTGTCAAAATAATCATGACATGAATCCTTTAAATCATTGTGATGCTAGGGAAGTGACTTGTATGACTTGAATACTGAAAAATGCAAGTCATAAATGGAATTAATGTAAATATTATGGTTCATGAAAGATAAATTTTATGTGTTTAAGAACTAAATGGGTTGGGGAGAAGGCCAAGGAGATTGATAGTTTAGGTTTTAAAATTTGATATTCAAGAGAAGTTGAACTAGAAATGATGTGTGATTATAGAAAAAGTTCAAGGATAATTATAAATATTAATGGAGGTAAAATTATTTTTAAAGATTATTAGACAAGATTATCAATGTTATAAGTGTTTATGCTCAAGTAGGTTTGATGTAAGCTCCAAAGAAAATTTTTGATTGAATTAGAGGGATTAATACAAAAGATCTCCTAAGAAAAGTATTTATTGGAGGAGATTAAATGGACATGTTGTGAGTGGTAAAAGATTTTAAAAATATTCATGGTGGTTATGGATTTGGAGTTAGTAATGAAGAAGGTACTATATTAGAGTTTTCCTTAGCTTATGATTTTGTAGTGCTAATACTTTATTTAAGAAAAGAGATGAACATATTAATACTTATAAAAAATGGATCTAGTAAAACATGATTGATAATTTAGTAAGAAAAAATAGATCGCTAGATCAAAAGATTGGGTCATTCAAGTGAAAGTTTAAGCACCATATCGATTAGTTTTAGATTTTAAGATGAAAGATTATAAGAGGAAAAATAAATCAAATTATTATCCGATTTGACACTTAAAGAACACAAATAAAAAAATATTTTAAGAGCAAGATACAAGAACTTAGAATTTGGGATGTTCATAAGGAAGCTAATGTTATGTGAAAAGTAGCAAATCAAATTAAGCAAGTTGCTAAAAATGTTCTTGGAGAATAAAAAAGAAAAGCTTCTTTTAATGAAAATAGTTAGTGGTGGAGTTAGAGTGTGCAAAAAAAGATAAGAAATAAGAAGCATTATTATAAAACTTGGTTTAGATGTAAATGAGAAGGTATATAAAGTGGTCTCAGAAGATTCTAAGAAATCAATATATGATGCAAAAAAATTTTTTTAGTGATTTATACAATAGATTAAATACCAAAGAAGATGGAAGATGTATGTATACTTCCAAAGAGATAAGAGAAGTAAAGACCTAGTTCAAGTGAGGTGTATGGATGAAAATAAAGTGCTTCTTAGAAAAGGATATTGAAAATGGGTGGATGAGGTATTTTGATAAATTTCAATGAAGGATTTGAAAGTACAATTGATTTTAGCAACCTTAATACCCTAAACAAATAGAGAAGTTTATTTTATCATCGATTAGTAATCTAAGTTAGATTTAAGAAAATGAAATGTGGAAAACAAGGATAATGATATTCCAATAGTGTGGAAATATTTGAGATGGAATTTCTTTGCAAATCTTTTAATGTTATTTTAAAGACAAAAAAAGATGCCAAATAGAAAGAGTTTGTTGGTTTCTATATTTAAGAATACGTGATGCACAAGAGTATGCAAATTAGAGAGGAATTAAGTTAATGTGTCATACATTAAAATTAGGGAGAGAGTAATGAGTGAGGTTATGATGTGATACAAAAGTCTCATAATTAATTTGGTTTCATGTTTGATCTACCAGATGCTATACATTTGTTAAGAGGTTTGATGGAGTAAGAGAAAGTAAGGAGGATCTATATGATATTTATGATAGAAATTTATGATAAAGTTTCAAGAGATTCTTGGAGAGTTCTGAACAAAGGAGTTAATATTGGTTATATTCAAGACATGATATGATACTGAAGTACTTTGTCCAAACACAAGGAGGATTGACAAAATATTTTTATTTTAGTTGGATTACATCAAGGATCTTTAAGTTATTTTTTACTTTAGTTATGGATGTTCTTACTAGAATTTTTGAAGATGTACCTTGGTGTAGGCTTTTTTGATGACATTTTTTGAGGAAGAAGTGAGTGGGTACTGCTTTGGGTATAATGGAAATAATTGAACATTAAAGAGATGTTTTGAATATCATTTTCAATGAGGAAATTGAAAAACATTCAACATGGATGATAGATGGCCACCATAATTTATGTGAGGGTTATAACAAGTGATCCTTGTTGATTTGAAAGTGCATTAGATGAGCAAAATTATTTGTGGGAGGCTAGATCAAGAAAATACATCCCAAAGGGGAATGAAACACATACTTTTGAGCATCCATTTATATACTAAATGAGAAAGTCAATGAGATGAACTATTTAATTGTTGGTAACAAACTCAAATCAGATTTTCTATTTTGGTATTCTATTAACTTTTTGAATTTTAGAATTTGAACCCATAGTTAGCAATTTGAATATGTTAAGTGGGGTTCTTTGAATTTAGGAGAGAGATTTTGAATGAATTGGAGAAGAGATTTTGAGTTTAGAATCCATTTTCAACAAATTTATGTATGTTGAAAATGGGTTCAAATAGTTTGAAGAAATTTTTGATGCTTCCATTTGAATTAGATTTTCTATTTGGGGACCCTTTATTTAACAAATTTTAATGTGTAAATAGTCAATTGATTTGTTTGGATTTTCATTTAGCAAATTTTTCAAATGAGTTGTTTGAAAACAATTTTCTTCTTTTATTTTGATGATGTGAATCATGTGTGAATTTGAAAATGGAGTCTTTACTTAACAAATTTATGTATGCTAAATAAAGTCCAAATGCATTTGATTCTTTGTTTTGATTTCTAAAAATGTGGTCTTTACTTAGCAAATTTGGGTATGCTAAATAAAGGCCAAATGTGTTTGATTTTTGATTTTTGAAAATGGAACCTTTACTTAGCAAATTTGTGTATGCTAAATAAAGTCCAAATGTGTTTGATTTTTGTTTTGATTTTTGAAAATGATAACTTTACTTAGCAAATTTTTGTATGCTAAATAAAGTTCAAATGTGTTTGATTTTGATTTTTTAATTTTGAAAAGAGGGATCTTTACGTAGCAAATCTGGGTATGCTAAATAAAGTCCAAACATGTTTTTAGTTTTGATGTTTTGATTTTTTTGAAAATGATAACTTTACATAGTAAATTTATGATTTTTTGATTTTGAAAAGAATTTTATGAAGAAATGAATTTATTTGATTCATTATTTGAAAATGAATGGGATTTTCAAATCATGTTTTCAAAGATGAATTTTTTTTTAATTTGAAGGAATAAATATGATGTGAGGAATTTCAATTTGTTTTTTATGAAAACAATTTGTGTTGATATATGATATTTTATTTTAAATACTTTTGGAAAATAAAATATATTTTGAGTGAACATTATGTGATTTTATTTGAAAATGAAATCTTCATTCAATAAATAGGTATATTGAATGAGATGCTTTTGAAAGATGATTTTGATTTTATTTGAAAATGAAATCTTCATTCAATAAATTTGGGTATATTGAATGAGGATGTTCATTTTTTTTTAAAGATGATTTGTTTTTTTGAAAGATTTTTTTTTTTTTAAAATGAAATCTTCATTCAATAAATTTGGGTGTATTGAATGAGTATGTTCATTTTTGAATTTTGAAAGATGATTCTTAACTTTGATTTTGAAAAGATCCTACATGTAACAATCATGAAGGTTGTTCGATGAGGTTGAGTTATAAATGTTTTTGTGCAAGTATTTTATTATGTGCACATTAGAAAAGTGCTTTTGAAAAGTGATATTTTTATGAGGGATTTGTTTTTTGTATTTGTAGAATGAACCTTACTTTACCATAGAAATGGTAAGGAGGTTCTACAATATTTTTTGTAATCTCTTTTTATTAAATTTTATTTTCACCTATTTGAGGACCCAACAGAGGTTTTAGGACTTACACGGAGTGATGTCCTAAAACTTAAAGGATGTTGACTAGCTTAGCTTAAGAATGAAATAAGCTACATGCCAATGGAAAAGAAGGATAGTCTTAGATTCATATGAAATACAAATCCACTATCGATACTTGGAGACAACGATCATTTACCAAAGATGGAGAGAGGAACCCTCCCTAGCGGAGTCGCCAGAAAAATCTGTGGTGTATTTTTTTGAAACTTGGAATTTGAAAAATGATTATTGTTGGGACACCACATAGATCCACAGATGTACTCATTAGGGTGATTGGGTTCAACATTGAGAAATGATGTACTATCTCAAGAGACATAAGTCACCATCCTACAACAGACCTAGTCACCTAATAAGGACTCTTAAGGATAATGAATCTTTGAATGTGCCAGAGATCTTTCCCCTACTTTACATGGAAAAGTAAAGTAGGGTTTATTTTAAATTGGGTTCATCATGTTCCTATGGAGGCCCCATAGTTAATTACATCTTAAGGAATGAGATTCTTAAGAATACTGATTAAGGTAAATGATCATTATCTCCAAAGATTTCAAAGATATTATCATCAATAAATTATTTTTGGAAAATCAAGGGATTGATCAGGAGAGAGTTATTATCAAAAAAGGGAGATGAGTAGGGGATGCTCATGATACTAGAAACCTAGAGCATCCCAAACTATCCTATGGTTGGCTTTATATTTTGAAATTGAAGAATATATATTTGAGTTGAATTTTTATTAGAAATTTAGGATTTACAATTTCACAACACTAGATCATGAAAATGACTAAGAGGTGAGAATTTATGCTTGTAGCCCGCAAAAGAGAAATAACAATCTCATATCCTAAATCTAGGGAGCTTTGGCAAGGGCCAAGGTACAACCTAAATCTAAGGTGAAAAATGGGTATATGGTTTATCTCCACAAGAGAGAATATACCACCCGACTATTTGACTTACAACCGCTTAGGGGTGGCTGCCAACTAACTCCTCCTATGATTTTAAATACATATAGGCAAGTCTTATGCTTTGCGAGATGGCTAAGTTATTGTTTATTTAGAAAGGAGACTAAGTCCTTAAACATAGTCCCTAAGAGACTAGATCATGAAGGGCATGAATAAATGACTTAATCTAATGCAAATTTTGTTAAGTTTTATTTTCATTTTGGACATTTTTATTTGACATAGGCTATGGGATTTCATATGCCTAATGCATGAGAAATTGGTTATGGGCCAAAATCAGAAAGAAGGAGGTGTGTTTCCACCATGGCTCTCAAAGGTCAAGCCATTTTCTCTAACAAAGGTGGAAGCCCTCCATAAGAGTGAAGCAATATGTTTTATGCATGATGTGAGACATACAACATCCATAAGGGGTTGCTAAATCTTTTATTATCTTGATTTATGTCAGTTTTAGGTGAGGTTATGAGTTGTTTAACTTAATTTTGAGTTAATTAATTAGATAACAAATTTATTTTTCCTTAAGAGTCTAATCGCATCGAGGCCATTCAACAACCATCAAGAAATTAAGAAACTAGAAAAATCATGCCATTCTAATTGTGCAATAACAAACAAAATGTCATTCAATTTATAAAATTAGCATAAAAGAATAAGAGGCCGATGTGATCGGGCTCCAACACACAAACCCGAATGAAAAATGGGTAGTGAAGCTCTACCCTTATACAACTGATTAAAATGAATAATTAAATTTAGAAGGAATTCATGTTATGGGGTCTTCATTCTTCATTCATCATTTTTTATTTCTTCATTTCTTCATTTCTTCATTTCTTCATTTTGATTTTTCTCCATTTCTTTCTTTCTTTTGATTTGACTTGGGATGTAGTTTGCTCCAAGGCTTCACATGGTACATAAGACATGGTCTTATGACCAATGTTCACCTTAATTTCTCCCATAATATTCATTCCAAATCTTAATTACAAAATTTACATTAAAATGGGAAAGATAAATCTAACTTAACCTCTAAAATAGAGATTAGCTAAATATACCACACAACCCAAGAAGTTATACGAATAATTTGGACTTAGCATCCTACACATGCATAACCAAGTCCACCTATCCTAGTTTGGATCATGCTTAGGGGGATAAGCCACCTGCACAACAAAAATATTTTATATTTTTATTATAGTGTCCCTTAAGCACAATGTCCTACAGAAGATATGATTAGGCTAAAATTGTCCTATCATCCAGTCTATGCACATACACTCTAACATCCAGTCTAAAAATATTACCTCACAAAATAAAATTAGGTATCAAACCATGCACCGCCCTAACACAGAGCTAGAAATGGTGACTTAGCCTAATGTGTGTGCCATTTAAGACTTATGTGGCATGTCTTAACTAGGCTTTAAGGTTGAGATTTCCTAAGTGTGAAGGATTCAATTTAGAGGGTGATTTCATTTTAAGTGATTTAGTTTGATTTGTCAATTTTAGATGGTCATTTGATTTGGTTTGAATGAACCAACACTTAGTTACTAAATGTTGTAAAGAGAAGACAAGAGAAGAGAACTTCTCTTTCATTGCTACCTTAAGTTTTTCTAAAGTAGATTCATTAATGATTTTTCTTTAGTGAATATTTTATTAGGTGTTTTAATTAACCCTGAGTTTATATTTGCTCTAAGTAGCCCTATTCAATAAGAGAGGCATCTTAGGATTAATTAAGGTGAACTACTATTACATAAAACACAATCATTTATTTATTTCTACCATGTATACCATGCATATGAATAAAGCATACCTACTGCAATGCAAATTTTAGCACACCTTGATGATGAATAGTAAGAGATATGATTTGAAAATTAGGATATTCCATGAATGCATGTCTTTATTATGTAGAAAAGAGTGATTCTTTATTCATTAACATAACACACATTCATATGTATAAAATACATAAGTGAGTACGACGCCATGATTTTTTACACAGTGCAAGACTTACTTAGGGCTACTTAAAGCCTCCTGACCGGGATGTAATATACCACTTTTCTTAAATACATGTAAATGTACGAAAAGAAATAAATGGATGAAGAATCGTGCAAAAGATTTCTGTGTTTGATTTGATTGTATAATTTACTTATGTAATGTGAGGATCCTTCTCAAGTCATAAACATAGGAGTGCATATGAATAGATTTAAGTAAGTGTTATGTTCTTTTCAAATGAACTATGCACTTTGCAAATCTTATACAAGTTCATGTTAAGAGAAGAGAAGAAAACAACACAAAACACGTCTTATGCTATAATCACATGCAAACTTATAAGTGTTTATAAGTAGCATCACTTCATTCATAATTTTTTATTTATAAGTTTTGGAAAATAATTTTTGATTTAATAGTGATAATAACTCATATTCTTAACTTTAGCCAAAACATGCAATTTGACATAAAAAAAATAATTATTTAATTTAATTTTTCAAAAGATATGAATGCATGATTTGGCAAACAATATTTAGCATGCTTGGAAAGAAATAAAGTGATGTAAGCATATGACTTCATTCACTCTAATTAATTTCTAAGGACAACCTTATGAAATAAGATCATTTAAAGTGAATCAAAATTCAAGGAGATTTTTATATTTTGGAATTTGATTTGACTTAAAAAAATGTGAGAAAGGTTTGCTGGTCCTAACCAGTTTTCCCCATATGTGAATTGGTTTAGTTTAATTTTAGTATAATTAGGTTGATTTTATGTTTTCTTTAGGTTAAAGTGTGAATTAAATCCATTAGTTACCACTTTAACATAATTAATAAATAATTATGAGCCAATATATGATATGCAACTATATTAAATTTAAATCAGCACCTAAGAAATAAAGGGGTCTAAAGCAATTGGCTCACAATTATTGATTAATTAGGCTAAAGAATTTAATTAGTACTTTTGTAACCTTCTTACACATGTAGTATGATTATAAGTTCCTTTAAAGTCTCTTAGGTTATTGAACACCTAAGAATCTACCCAAGATTGAGTGATTAAGTTATGGAGTGATTTAGTTTTGAATTTGATTAATTAAATTAGTTAATGAAGTGATTAAGCCATTAATTAATTTGCAAATTAATTAAATGTTTATCAAAATGAAATAAACTTAGGGGAAAAGATTTGGAAAAAAAATCCTAATCTCATTCCTTAAGACCATTTACTATTCATGATGATTAATATACTTAATTAATGAATTTATCATTATTTAATAGGTTAATTAATCATTTAAGTAGTTAAGAGAGGGATTAAGGATGAAATAAGCAATTTCATAATTAATCTAACAATAAATTCCTAGAAAATCATGGGAGGCAGAGTTATCCAACTAATTATCCCTAGGAAGCTTGGAATTAAGTGCTATAGTAATTAAAGAGTAATTAGCCTAATTACATTTCCAATAAAACCCAAATTGAGTGAAAGTCACTATTCAAAATTAATTGATTTTAATTTTATATTATTCCTCACTAAATTATCTTTAAAAGGAACTTGAGTTTGTATTTTTTAGATTTTTCTATAATTTGTTATGAATTTGGGAAGTTTTTAAAATATTAATTAGAGTTAATTAATCCCCATCGGCCATGTGGCGCGGCGTGCTTTTCACGTGGCTCGATGGGATAGGTTATTTAAGTTGTCACATATGTGGCTTAGTCAACCGATAGTGGACGCGCTTTGTCCACGGGCCGTCCGATGTAAGATCAGATGGTCGTGATTAATTTCATAGTTTAGGCTTAAATTAGAGGGAGATCTATCATGATTTAATTAGCGTTCATTTATCATGGAATGGGATATGTGATTATCTATTTGAGCAGCGAAGGATGCCATCCATTGATCATCAAACTCACCGAGCTCAAATTGAGTTCAAACTCACCCCACACCTTCAGGGAAGCACAAGCAATCAATCCAACGGTCAAGATCTCAAGGGATTATAATTTTTTTCATAAAAGACCAAGCAATTTTTATCCTAAGATCGATTTTGAGCAATACCTCACCGGAGGCTATCACCAGCTCTTCCAACGGAGTAAGTAGCTTCACCTAGTAGAGACAAAGCCTTGTTGAAGATATTGAGTCTTGATTTGGGGTGGATGGCTCGATTGACCAAGCTCCCCTTCAATGTCAATCAAGTTTGATCTAAGTCCTTCTTCCCGTGGCTTGGTGACTTGGGAAATAACTTAATTAAGCTTGACGAGGTCATTTGATGGTGCTTACATGATTAATTTGGGTTTGGTGGAGAATTAGATGGGTTGGCTCTTCACTTCACCGCCCCTATTTTAGTTTTGAGCAAAATTGAGAAGGAGAAATCAAGAAAGCTTGGAAATGGCTTTGGGAGCTTAGGGATGCCTGGTTTTGATCCCTAGAGCTCAGTCAAATTGAGTGCTTGTGGTTTGAGTGGGAATTAGGGGGAGTATATCTCCCACTCCTTGGACCAGACGGTGAAGAGTAGAGTTGATCATTTTAGTTCAATTGTTGAGATTGGTTGATTGATTTGAGCTGTTAGGCACCCCATGTGAGTCATTTTTGGTAGAGGAGAGGAGGAGAGTGAGTTCCCATGTACTAGGTGAGTGTATTAAGTGATCCAAATGTTTAATTTTCATTACAGGGATCGGTTTGGCCTTGGGTTTGTTCATGGCTGACCCAAGGTCATTGGGTTATGTTCACCACCCTCCTTGGTGTCCAAGTGGACCACTAGAAGGATGCCAAGTGGCCTTGAAAAAGAATATGACCAAATTCTAAGTGAATTTGGTCATAGGATATCCTTTGACATAGGGGTAAAGTGGTCATTTGGCCTTGATTTTGTTTTGGGCAGGTTTGAAATGTTTCAAAAGTTGGTTGGGACAAATTTTAAGTGATTTGGAGTTTATTTGATTTGAATTGGTTCAAATTGGGTCAAACCATGGTTTAGGCGAAGTTCAAATGATCATTTGGAGCCTATGGGTATCATTGGTTTGGTTGAATTTAGTTTATATTTAATTTTGGTTCATTTAGGTTCATTTAGATCAAATAGGTCAACTTGAGCAATTTGACCCATTTGACCCAATTGGGTTAGGTCAAGGGTTGGTTTAGGCTTGGCTGATTATTTGAAATATTTTGCAAGCTTTGGTTTCAATCAATTTTGGTTTGGTTTGATTTCAAGTTGATTTGACCGGTCAATTGGGTTCATGGTCATTGGGCTGTTGGGTCTAATTGGTCAAGCTTTGGTCAAGTTCAACAATCAATTTGGGCTAGGTTGGGTCAAGTTGGCCAATTGAAGCTTTGGTCAAGTTCAACTAATGATTTAGAATAAATTTGACCCATTGGTTGCAATCAATTTAGCTTAGATCAAGATTTGACCCATTTTGACTTTTTAGGTCAACTTGGGTCAACTTAGGTCAAGTGGTCAATTAGGCTTAATTTATCTCAATTGATGGCTTGGTAAGTTCAATCATTTATTATGAATTAGTTTAGATCAATGGTTTCAATCAATTTGGCATATAGTGTATTTTGGCTTGCTTGGGTTTCATTTGGGGTAAATGTTGACTTGGTCAAAGGCTAGGTTTGACTTAGTTTGACCCAATTTGAGTAATTGATCATCCTAGGATGATTGTTGCTCATAATGTGAGGCTTAGATGGGATTAATTCAATCCAATTTAGGTTGGATTAGAACTTGGCTCAAAAAGGTGCTTTAGGTCACTTTGGGTTAAGTGAGCCTAAATGGGTTAATTGGTTTGATAAAGACTTGTGGTTGAACTCACATATGGACTTATGATGGAAACATAAATCCAATTGTAAGTGATTTGGAGTCAAATGGATGTTGATTCATTTGATAATTCCAAGTTCAAAAGATGAACATGGGTTCGATTTGAATTAGTTTGATTTTGGTTTGGTGATTGAAGTTTATGTTTATATTTGGTTATGTGATTGAAGGAATGATTTTTTTGAGGAGAAAATCCAAGGGTTTGGATTGATTTGACAATGATTTGACTAAGTTCAAGGATTTGACTTGAAAGAGATAAGTTGGATTTAAGTTGGATTTGGGTTTGAGTTTTGAATTTAGTTTTGGACGTTTGAATTTATATTTCATTTATATTTGTGAATATAAATGAGAATATAAATGGGTTATGAGAAAATCTTTTGAGTTTGGAGTGATTTGGATGTAATTTGAGCTAAGTCCATAAGATAAAATTTAAGGGTTTAGAAAGATTTTGGATTTGGAATTGATCATGAGTTTCAATTTTTTGATTTGGAGTTGATTCATGATATGGATTTTGGAATTGATTTATGATTTGAGAAAATCAATTGAGTTGGAATTGATTTAAGATTTGGTTTGAGCTAAGTCCATAAGATGAAATCAAAGGGCTTAGAAAAATTTTTGGATTTGATTTAAGATTTGAGAAAATCAATTGAGTTGGAATTGATTTTAAGATTTGGTTTTATAGCAGTCCATAAGATGAAATCAAAGGGCTTAGAAAAGATTTTGGATTTGGAATTGATTATGGATTTTAATTATTTTATTTGGAGTTGATTCGAGGAATTGATTTGAGATTTGAATTTGAAGTTTGGTTTGAAAGAAGGAAGCAAGGATAGGGTTTGAGCTATAAGGTAGACAAGTCCTTTTAATACCCCTAAGGCATAACCTATTCCTATGGCTAACTCTTCTAAGTTTCTAGGGTTAGGTTAAGTGTTCACCTAATCACTAGAAGTGTGTTAATACTAAGGAACTCTCAGTGTCTAGAGGAGTCCTATGTCTAAGATGAAGAAGTTGAAAGCTAAGTTCAAAAGTGAGGTCAACAATTACATTAATAAAATTTTGTCTAACATAAAAGGATGTTATCCTTTGGCAGATAAAACTGCATTAGCATTAGTGTTCTCAAGAAACCTATGCCCATATTTTCAAGCTCATTCTATCAGTGTTTATACACAACCACTCAAATCTATCCTCCAAAAACCAGAAGCTTCTGGCAGATTAATTAAATGGTTAGTTGGATTGAGAGAATTTGATATTCATTTTTTTCCTAGGCCAGATATCAAATCTCAAGTATTAGCAGATTTTGTTGTTGAATGCACCATTCCAGCTTCTATTGAAATAAATTCTTCTCATTCAATATCGTAACATTAGACTTTATTTTTTGATGGAGCATCTGGAGACTCTGATGCTGGAGCAAGAATTATACTCATTTCTCCTCAATAGGATGTCCTTGAATATAGACTATGTTTGAAGTTTTCAGTTAGTAACAATGTTGTAGAATACGATGCCTTAGTAGCAAGGTTAAAATTGGCTATTGATTGTCAAGTTCATAGTCTTATAATCTACACGATTCTGTAACTTATGGTTTCTTAAGTTGAAGGGGATTTCAACACTTACAATCATCATCTAACACAATACCTTCACATAGTAAAATCTCTTCTATCTCGAATAAGTAAATATCTGATCATTCACATTCCTAGAAATCAAAATGCTAGAGCTGATGCTCTTTCAAAACTTACCACTTCAAGATCTTCTGACATTTACAAGAGAAAGTATGTAGAAGACATTCATTTTCCCAGCACACAAGGACCATGAAAATACAATCCATTGATGAATCAATGCAAGTTTCTTAGATAGATCCAATATTCTCCTTTTTGCATGATGGAGCTCTACTAGTAGATCCAGTTGTTTCCATCCATATTCGATGACAAGTTGCAAACTTCAGCATTATTGGTGATGAATTACACAAAAAAATCTTTCATAGGACCATATCTTAAATGCCTTCCACTACCCAAAGTAGAGTATGCACTTCGAGAAGTCCATTCAGGTATTTGTGGAGAACATTAGGGGGAAGAGCACTTGGCCACAAAATCCCGAGATAATAATTTTACTAGCCTACAATAAAAAAATGATGCATTAGATTTTGTAAAAAGGTGTAACAATTGTCAGATGCATTCTAATCTTAACCACATTCCACCGATTGAACTTTCATCTTTTCAGAGCCCTTGGCCATTTGGTCAATGGGGAATAGATATTATGGGACCATTCCCTATTGCAACTGGACAACAAAAATTCATCATTTTGGAGATAGATTATTTCACTAAATGGGTTGAGGCAACCATTAGCAAAAATCACAGAAGTTAATGCAAAATAATTTGTTTGGAAAAATATTATTCAGTGTTTTAGAATTCTAGCTAAAATTATAACATATAATGGTACTCAATTCACGAGAAAATAATTCACTTCCTTCTGTAAAGATATATACATTCAATTGATTCATACAACTGTATCACACCCCCAAACAAATGGTCAAATTGAGGTTATGAATTGAACAATTCTAAAAGGCTTGAAGACACATTTGTATAAGGCTGGGGGGCTATGAGTGGATGAACTCCCTAATGTATTATGGGCTTAGGGAACAACTACAAGAACACCAACTAGTGAGACACCTTATAATTTGTGTTTTTGTGATGAGACAATTATTCCAGTTGACATTGATATTCCCAATCCTAAGGTCCAGATTTTTGATGCAACAAATAATGAAGAAAAACTATAATATCTTCTGGATTTATTGCCTAAAATAAGGGAAGTGGCTTCAATCAAAATTGTTGTCTATCATGAACGGATCACAAGTCACTTCAATCGAAGAGTGAAGACCAGACCTATCAACATTGGAGATCTGGTTTTACAAAGTTTAGTATCTGCCAAAAAAGAATTGCAAAGTAACAAATTTTCACCCTTTGGGAAGGACCGTATGGGTGGTTGCTATGGTTAAACCAGGAACTTTCAAGCTCAAAGATTTAGAGGAAAAAATTCTTCCACACACTTGGAATGCTGAGAACCTAAGAAAATATTATCAATGAATTTACAATGTACATGTGAATTGAACTCTATATTTTGATGTTTCAATTTTTTGTTTGAAAATTTGATAAATCAAAATAATAATAATTAGAAGAAAGAAAAATTGATCCCAAGTGATTTTGATTAGACCTACTCCACACAAGTTAATGTAATCGAGCGATAACTCTGACAAACAACCTTGGATAGGTCAAAACATCACACCTACTCCACACAGGTTAACATCATTAAGTGAAAACTCTGATAAACAACCTCGGATAGGTCAACACTTTTCAAACCCCAGGTTAATTGATCTCATTTTTAGAATGAGCTCTCAACCCCTCCATCTTAGACATATGACTCCTCTTAGACTTTAAGAGCTCCTTAGTCTTAAGACACATCGAGTGATTAGGTGGACACTCAACCTAGCTAAAAGACTTAGAAGAGTTAGCTATAGGAATATGTCATGCCATAGGGTGTTAGGAAAATTTCCTACCCTTAGCTTGAACCATTCTTCACTTTCCTTCTTTCAAGTCAAACCCCAAATCAATCTTAATTGATTTTCTCCAAATTTAAATCAACTTCATATGATTGAAATTCATGATTGAAATCTATGATTGAAACCCATGATCAAAATCCATTAAAATTCTAAGTCCAAATTTTGTCTAAGTCCTTAATCCTTTCTTAAGGACTTAACCAAAATCATGATTCAAACTTATTCAAACATTTGAGATTTTCTCATATCTCATTTATATTCTTATTTATATGCACATATAAATGAAATATAAATTCAAACCCATCAAATTCAAAATTCAAAATCAATTCATGAAATTTCTTAAATCCTTTAAATTCCCTTTAATGGATTTAATCTAAATCTTGATCAAACGTATTCAAACCCTTGGGATTTTCTCAAAACTCATTTATATTCACATTTATATTCATATATATAAATGAAATATAAATACAAATCAATCAAATGAAACTCACAAATTAAATTCCAAATTTAAAATCCTTGAAATTCTCCTTAAGTCATTAATTTTCTATTAATGGACTTAGCTTAAACTTTGTTCAAACCAATTCAAACTCATGGGATTTTCTGAAAACTTATTTATATTCTGATATATAAATGAAATATCAATATAAATCAAGCAAATCCAATTCAAAAATTAAATTTCAAATTTCAAATTTCTTTAAATTCTTTAAATTATGTTTAATGGATTTAACTTAAATCACAATTAAACCACTTCAAATCCTTGAATTTTTCTCATGATCCATTTATATTCTCATTTATATTCACATATATAAATGAAATATAAATTCAAACAATCAAAACCTATTCCAAAAATCAAACTCAAATCAACTCAAAATCCAATCTAAGCCTTTCAAGTTAAAATTTTGAACTTAGCCAAATCACTTTCAAATCAAGCCAAACCCTTGATTTTCTCTCATGATTCAATCAACCCCACAATCATGAGCTCATATATAAATCCAAACTTTAATCACTCAATCAAAACCTAAGTCAAATATCAAACCCAAAACCTCTTCATATTCTTCCTTTGAATATGAAATTTTCAAATGGATCAAAACCCATTTGACTTCAAACCACTTGTAAATGGAATTATATTTCAATCATGAGTCCACGTACAAGATCAACCAACTTTTAATCAAGCTTTGACCAAGCCATTTGATCCACTTAGGCTCACTTGACCCAAAGTGACCTAAAGTACCCTTATGAGCCAAATTTTGATCCAACCAAATTGGATTGAACCAAACTCATATATCCCTCTCATCATGATCAACAATCATCATGGGATGATCAATCAATCAAATTGGGTCAAACCAACTCAAACCTAAGGGTTGACCAAGTCAACACTTAAACCTAAAATGAAACCTTACATAGCCAAATTCCACAAGCCAAATTGATTGAAACCATTGATCTAAGTTTACTCATGACTTATGTTTGAACTTGACCAAGCCAACATTTGAGCCTAACCTAGCCTAATTGGTCAACTTGACCCAACTTGACCCATTTTGACCTAAAGGGTCAAAATGTGTCAAAACTTGATCTAAGCCAAATTGATTCGAACCAATGGGTCAAGTTCATGCCAAATCACTTGTTGAACTTCACCAAAGCTCAATTGCGACTACCTAGCCCAATTGATCTTAGACCCAACATGACTAAAGGGGTCATGTTGAGCCAAAATTGAACTTAACCCAAATTGATTGGAAACAAAGATACCAATCCACTCCATATGACTAACCAAACCCAAACATACCCTTGACCTACCTCAAATAGGTCAAATGGGTCAAAAAGGTCAACTTGACCCATTTGACCTAAATGAAGTCATTTGAGCCAAAACTAAATCTATACCAAATTGAATCAAACCAAAGCTACCAAAAACATTTCAATTAGTCAAATGAACTTGACCCAACCCTTGGTTTGACCCAATTTGACCTATTGGTCAAATTGACCCAAGTTGAGCCATTTTGACCTAAATGGGTCAACATGCTAAATCCTATCAAATGGATTCAAAATCCAATGAAACTTGGCCAAACCTAGTTTCTCTACATACCCAACATATCCAAAGTAGAAAAATAGCAAAATGATAATCCTACCATTAGCCCATAGAATAAATTTTGGCTTAATCCATGGGTAATTTGGTTATACCCTCTTCATAATCACTTGAGGCTTTCTTAAAAGCTCAAGGGGACCTAGGGGAGAGTGGTGCACCCAACCCAATGGGTTTGGGTCAGCCCATTTGGTCCCTAGATCAAACTCGACCCCCTAGCTCAAAATTGAATTTTTAAACTCTCTCTCAATCTCAAATTCAAGCATATGGGAGGTTAGCAATCCACTCCTTGGATCAAAATGGCAAGAGCATTGCCGACTGTCCGATCCTTCAAGGGGAAGATATACTCCCCCTAATTCACTTCTATTTTCATTCACTCAAGGTCGATTGAAGGATAGGAAGCTAGATGATCCATTGGAGATTGATCCTAAGCCTCCTAGAGCTCTTCCCAGTTTCCTTTTCTTGGCTTTTGAATAGTGAAAAATAGGGGAGGTAGAGTGAATTGCCAACTTCTACCACACTTGATTTCATTCCAATTGCTCTTGCACACTTCATCTAGGAGCTAAGTCGAGTGCACCTAAGCTTCTATTTGAGTTCTCACCATAAGGAAGGATCCAATTCAATCAAAGCTGAAGTTCAAGCAAGGAGGATTTGGTCCATACATTGATCCACTTCATCACAAGTGCTCATACTCTCAGCAAGGCTTCGTCTCAACGACGAAGTCTCTCCAAATCAGTCGTGATCACCTCCATGAGGTATGAAATTTTCTGATCACTAAACTCAATGTGGTGTGGAGCTTTGTGAAAGAAATTTTCACCCCATCGATTTTTGGCCATTAGATCTACCGCTCTCTGTCTTTAGATGGTGTGGGTTGAATTTGGTTTGATTCCATGCTTGATCTAGCTTGGATCTTCCCTTTGATCATGGACTGCCTCTGTTGATCAAGGGGAAGAACATGGATGATCTCAGTCGTTCATTCAAGCATTTTAAATGGATGGCTAAGATTATTTGGTAAATTTTAAAATTAGTTTATCCATTTGAAAATCGGGGATGGGATCCTTACCCATCCGATCTTGATGGAATTAAAGCGTGCAGCCACCACCGTTGTAATGTGATAACTTAAGTTACCCCTCAGGTGACACGCGTGTAAAGCTTCGGCCACCGCCACGCCAGCGTCGTCATGAGCTAGGGATCAATTAGGGATTAATAAAATGCATTAATTAATTCCTAATTCACTTAGAGAACTTAAAAAATTTACAACTCTTACTACAAAATTCAAAAAAATATGAAATAAAATCCCATGGATAGATAATTAAACCTATAACATTTTAAAATTAATTTTGATGAGCTTTGAATTGTACTTTTCTCTGAATTTCGGTTTTATTGGAAAGTGTGTTTTGCTAATTACTCTTTAATTAGGCCTCTAATTAATCCCAAATTTCTTGGGCAAGTTTCAGGGGATGACCTCTACCTCCCCTAATTTTCTTAGGAAATATTGAGGGCTTGATTAGAATAATTACATATGGTTTCCATAATTACCCTTCTTATGTAATTAAATATAATTAGGGTATGATTAGTGATTTTAACTTATGATTAGGGTTGATTAAGGTTAGATCTAGTGAGTAGGAGGTTTATGGAATATTTTGGGGCATTTCCCTAAGCTATTCCCTAAACCCCCTCTTCTCTCCTTAATCTCCTCTTAATTAAGGGTTAATTCATTAATTATCCCCTTAATCAATTTCTAAAAAATTTAAAAAGTTCCAGAACTTAATTAATCTACCTTGGGTAGATGCTTAGGTGTTTAATAATAAAGTTCAATTAAGGAATTCAAAATCCAATTCACATGTGTGAAAGTGTGTTTTGAAATTACTTAAGCTAAACCCCTTAGCTTAATTAACTTTTAATTGTGAGCCAAATTGCATTAGGCCTTTTTATTATTAGGTGTATTGCAAATTTAAATTCCTTGTGGGTTTTATGTCATCTCATTGGCTAATAATTATTTAGTTAATTCTTCTAAGGTGGTGTAGGTAAGGGTTAATTAAGCTACTTAATTCATACCTTAACCAAATCAATGCATAAAAATGGATCTAATTATCTAAAAATTAAACAAAAATATAAAACACATGTGGGAATGGGTTAGGAACAACAAGCTCATCTCATTTTTTTAAAATTAAATCAAACTTCAAATCAAACAAAAATTACTTTGAATTCACTTTGATTTATTCTAAATTTTCTTATTCTATAAGAATGTCTTTAGGATTTAAGTGAAGTGAGTTTGTTTTCATGCTTTCATTTCTTTGAATCTTTCCCCTACATGTTAAGTTGTATGCCATGTGATTTAATGCATTCATAATTTTGAAATTCAAATTTTAAAATGAAATTGTTTACTTTATGTCAATTTGCATGTGTTGGCTAAAACCTAAATATGAATGGATATTATCACTACTAAATCCACATTATTTTCAAAACACATAAATCAAATACCAAATCTGATAGTGTACTACTTATACTCTAATTATAATCTTGCATGTGATAGATTATAAAGTCATGCTTAGTATAGGTTTCCTTTCTTTCTTATGTTAGCATAGTTTTGAATAGGAGTTAGTAAGATGTAAGGTTCATTTGAAAAGAACCCAACACTTACTTAATTCCATACCCTATTCATCTCTATGCTATAACTTAAGAAGGGTTGCTTATACTTGCATACATAAATTGCATAGAATAAAAATGAATCCATTAAACAACTTTTGCATTTTCCTTTTCTATTTCACTTCTTTTATATACATGTTTGTATTTAAGGAAAGTGGTATATTAGTCTGGAAAACCCCGAGGTTGTGAGGCTTTAAGTAGCCCTAAGTAGGTCTTGTACCTTATACCTCTGGTTAACAATGGCGCTGTACTCACTAAAGCCTTTCTTACTTTCATGTATGTATGTGAAAATTTAGATAAGAAAAACTCTTTCTACCTAAGAAAAATCATGCATATTCAACTTCTAAAATTTTCTTAAATAGATTACTTAGCATGCATCATAAGGTGTGTTAAATTCTTCATTTGCATGTATAGATATACTTAGGGTCCATCCATATGCATGTTATATATGTTGGGAAATATATGAAGTAATGTGTGTTATGTGAATTTTGATTCATTTTATTTAATCATAAAATGCATTTCATTTTGAATAGGTTTGTTTAGAGTTCATCTAAACTTAGGATTAATCAAAATATGTAATCAAAACATTCTCTTAAATGAAACTAAAATGTGAATCTACTTTAGGAATTACTTAGGTTAGGGAAGGAAAGAGAAGTTCTCTTCTCTTTCCCTCTCTTCATAACAGTAATTAATTATATGATCTACTTGAACCAAATCAAAACATGAAATAAAATTAACCCAAAACACTTAAACAACTTAAATGAAACCCTCCTCTAAGTTGAACATGTTCTTCACACTTAGAAAATTTGAACTTAAAGCATAGCTAAGCATACACACAAGCCTTCAAAGCACACATTAGCCTAAGTCACCACTTCTAGCTTAGGTTGGGTGCAGATGGTTTGATGTTTATTTTGTTTTGATATATGTTTTAGACTGGATGTTAGGGTGTATGCTCATAGAATGAATGGTAGGATGTTCTTAGTCTAACTATTCTTTTTTACAGGGGATTATGCTTAAGGGGCGCTATCATAAATAAAAATATAAATGCTTTTGCTTGCAGATGCTTTATACTCTTAAGCATATCCATAGGCTAGGTGGACTTAGTCACCCATGTGTGGAGTGATAAGTCTAATATACATGCTTGGGATTTGTGTGGTGTGTTTTAGCTAACCTTTATTTTGCAGGTGTTAGTTAGATTTCCACTTTTCCTTTCATGTAAAAATTTGTATAATTAGGATTTTGGAATAATTGTTATGGGGATTAGGATGAGCATTGGTCATAAGATCCTATCTTATATACCATGTGAAGCCTTGGAGTATCTACCATCCAACCATCCAAAGGAAGGAACCAAAGAAGAAAAGAAGAAAAGAAGAAGAAAGAAAGAACAAAGAAGAAGAAAGCTTGAAGACCCTCATAATAATGAATTCCTCGCTTAATTGTAATTTTATTCATTTATAATCAGGGTTGTATAAGGGTAGAGCTCAGCTACCCATATTTGATATTTTTAGGTTTGTGCAGTGGTACCCGACCACAATGGCCATTATTCTTTTTTTGTGATTAGTTTTATAAATTGATTGATGATTTGTTTAGCTTTTGTATTAAGCTGCATGATTTTTCTAGTTTCTTCTTTGCTTTATGTATGGCCAGGATGTGGATTAGGCTCTTTAGAAAAAAAAATAAACCTTTTACCCAACTTAATAACTAAAACAAAATTAAATAGCTCATAACCTCACTTAAAGCTTAGGTTTAAAATCAAGATAAAAGAATTAGAAACCTCTTAGTGGATGAGCATTTCTTTATAATATCATGCACAAATGCATCTTATTTCATTATTGATTGGAGGGCTTTCACCTTTACCAGAGAAACTCGACTTGACCTTTGAGAGTCATAGTGGAAACTCACCTCCCCTCCATTCTCGCTGATTTTGGCCAATAATATGATTTCTCATGCATTAGTCATATGAATCCTATTAGCCTGAGTCAAAATAATTATCCAAAAATAAAAATAAAAATAAAATTTGAAATGCATTAGATTTAGGTCATTTGAAGCATGCCCTTTACATGATTTAGTTTCTTTAGGGAGTGAGTTTAAGGACTTAGTATCTTTTTAAATGAATAATAACCTAGCTATCTTGCATATGCATAATGAATTACTTACATGCATTTAAAATCGTAAGAGGAGTTAGTTGGTGGCCACCTCCAAGTAATTGTAAGTCCAAGCTGTCGGGTGGTTCATCCTCTCTTATGGAGGCAAACTAATTACCCATTTTCTCTTTAGATTTAGGTTGTGCTTTTGGCCCTCGATAAAGCTCCCTAGATTTAGGTTTTTGTGGTTGTTTCTCCCCTTTGTGGGCCATAAGCATAATTCCTCACCTCTTAGGCATTTCTTTAATCTTGTGTTAAGGAATCTTAAGTCCTAAAATTCAAATAAAAATTGTAACTCAAAAAAACTAAATCAATTTCTAAAATATAAAGTCCAACTATAGGATAGTCTGAGATGCTCGATAGGTTTCCAAGCATCTTGAGCATCTCCTACTTATCTTCCATTTTGGCTTTGATAATAACTCCCTCTTTTGATCAATCCCATTTGATCTTCACACATAAACTAATCGATTGATAGTCCTTTCCTATTGAAATCTTCAAAGACAATGATCATTTAACTTAATTGAGAGTTTTCCTAAGGGATCCCGTCCCTTAAGATGTAATTAACTATGAGGGTTTGCCCCTATAGGGAACTTAATGAACTTGCTATAAAATAAACCCTGCTTTACTTTTCCATATAAAGTAGGGGAAGAATCTCTACTACATATCCAGACCCATCATCCTTAGGAGTCCTTATTGAGGTGATTAGATCCATTAAAGGGTAGTGACTTCTATCTTTCGAGATAGTACACTATTTCCTTGATGACATACCTGATCACCTGAATAAGTACATCTGCGGATCTGCATGGCATCCTAAAAAGATGAATTTTTATATAGGTATTACCTCTTTCATTTCTCCCCAAAAATTTGAAGGTGACTCTTCTATAAGAATTTTTCACCATAGTCATCAAGCAAAACTCTGATAAATAACCTCGGATAGATCAAAACTTTGCACTTACTCCACACAGGTTAATGTCATCGAGCTAAACTCTATCAAATAACCTTAGATAATTCAAAACTTCACACATACTCCACACATGTTAACATCATTGAGCAAAACTTTGACAAACAATCTTGGATAGGTCAAAAATTTGCAGCTGCTCCACATAGGTCAATGTCATTGAGGGAAACTTTGATAAATAATCTTGGATAACTCAAAACTTCATACCCACTCTACACAGGTTAATGTCATCCAATGAAACTCTAACAAACAATCTCGGATAGGTCAAAACTTCACACCTACTCCACGTAGGTTAACGTCATCGAGTGAAACTCTTACAAACAACCTCAGATAGATCAAAACTTTGCACATACTCTAATAAGTTAACATTATCGAGCAAAAACTCTGACAAACAACCTCAGATAGGTTAAAACTTTGCATCTACTCCACATAGGTTAATGTCATCAAGCGAAACTTTGACAAACGACCTTAGATATGTCAAAACTTCACACTTACTCCACATAAGTTAACGTCATCGAGTGAAACTCTAACAAATGACCTCAGATGGGTTAGAAATCATTGCTAGATTTTCTCTTAAAATATACAGACTAAAGTCACTAAATAACTTTTTGACATACAACCTAAATCAATTACAAATTATTTTAAACATCAACCATTTTATTATAAAATGAAAATTCAAAGTACTATGACACATATATAAACATGATCATATGTCATCTACTAAGGAGATTTCAAACTAAAATGCAAATAAAATAAAATGTACTCAAACAACATTCATATCTTCACTATTATCACCATAAAAAGAGGAAGAAGCGTTCTCTACATCATCCCTTGAAGATGAATCTTTAGAAACTTGACTCGGTGAAAGGCCTTCAATATCTGTACCTATCTTGCGATGAACTAGATGGGTCCCTTTCATAAAAACACAAATAAAATCTTCTTCAAGAAGTTGACTTTCCAAATCCTTCACTTGAATATCGTAGATATGATCACGACTTTGAACTTGATCATGAATTATACTCTTGAAGGTTGTTGAATTTTTGAATCTCTATATAATCTTCAAGTTGGTGTCAACTTTTATATTCTCATTTTCCAAGATCTATGCTAGTAGTGCCTTATTCTCTAACTCTAAAGTGTATATCTTAGCATTGGCGGCTTTTAAGGTCTTCGTAGTCTAATTTATTTTAGCTCGTGCATCCACTAGCTCATAAAGTATCATTATTGATAGTTTGCATTAAATCGTCTAATCTCGCTATCCTCTGATGCTTCTGCAACCCATCATCTTATAAAAGATTTGCTCAAGAATCTTTAGACATTGAGATATCAATGGAAGGATGCTCATCCATGAAAATATTCTCTATTTTTTAAGTTTGGAAGCACACTAGAGCCTGAATTTAGGATGCGCGTCGCCTAACTAGGTTAGTTGGAAACCCCAAGATCGGAGAACGGAGTGCAAGGGGTCAGCTTATCTAGTTAGTGGAGGCTACCAAAGAGAGAAATTAAGCACACGAGCTTGAATTTGGGATGCACTTAGCAGGGTCTATTGGAAACTCGAGATCGAGAGAATTGAGCTCTGAGGGTGGCACCGTTATATAGGTTAGTGGAGGTTACTAAAGAGAAGAAAGTGGAAGCACATTGGAGCCTAAATTCAGGATGTGCGCTGCATAACTAGGTCAGTTGGAAACCCCGAGATCATGGAGAATTGGAGCTTGCGAGAGGGTCAACACCATTATACAGGTTAGTGGAGGCTACTAAAGAGAATAAAGTGGAAGCACACTAGAGCCTGAATTTGGGATGCATGCCGCCTAATCAAGTCAATTAACTTTTAGATCGGGAAGAATTAGCCTTTGAGGGGGACGACATCATTATATAAGTTAGTGGAGGCTACCTAAGAGAAGAAAGTAGAAGAACATTGGAGCCTAAATTCGAGATGCATGCCGCTTGAATTCAAGATGCATGCCTCATAATCAGGTTAGTTGGAAATCCTGAGATCGGGGAGAACTAGAGCCTACGAGGGGGGTCAGCACTATTATATAGGTTAGTGAACGCTATCAAAGAGAAGAATGTGAAAGCACACTGGAGCTTGAATTTGGGATGAGCGTCGTCTAACCAGGTCAATTCAAAACCACAAGAACGGGGAGAACTGGAGCCTACGAGGGGGGTCGACACCATTATACGAGTTAATGGAGGCTATAAAAGAGAAGAATGTGGAAGTACTTTGCCTAAATTTGGGATGGGATGCCTATCTAATTCTCGAGATCGAGGAGAATTGGAGCTATGAGGAGTCGACATTATATATGTTAGTGGAGGCTACTAAAGAGAAGAAAGCAGAAGCACACTGGAGCCTGAATTTGGGATGCGCGTTGCCTAACCAGGTCAGTAGGAAATCCCAAGATCAGGGAGAACTAAAGCCTATGAGGGGGGTCGACACCGTTATACAGGTCAGTGGAGGCTACCCAAAAAAAAAGGTAAAGAAAGTAAGATGCGATTTTTTCATTACCCCTTAGAGGGTATTTATATGAGAAAAAATGACTCTTCAAATTTGTTTTTTAAAAAATAAAAAATAATAAAATAAAAGATGAAGAAAACTTTTAAAATTTCTCATTAAAAAAACCTCTTCATTTATCTCTTTAAAAAAACCTATTCATATTCCTCATTAAAAAAACCTCTTCATATAACTCATTAAAAAAATCTCATCATATAACTCATTAAAAAAAGGAGAATTTTATCTTTTCCTCTCTCTCTCTCTCTCTCTCTCTCTCTCTCCCATTCTCTCACGGCAAAGAAAAAAAATAAAAAAATGTGGGGCCCACGTTCCCCTCTCATTCAAGCCAAACACCACCTATTAAATAGAAGGAAATTGGGGAACCCACGAACCATCTCTTTAAAAAATAGATATATATATATATATATATATATATATATATATATATATATATATATATATATATATATATATATATATATATATATATATATATATATATATATATATATATATATATATATATAATTTTATAAATCAAGCATGGATTTCAAGTTAAAGAATATATTCAATCAAATTAAATGACCTGAGAGAAGTTCAAAACACTAAAATTATCAGAAATGAGCTCAAATTAAGCTCAAAAGTTACATATGAAACTTTAAGATATTGATTGAATGTTCAAATAACTTCCAAATTTGATGTACTTATAATCAAACTGAGCAGTTCAATGAGATGAATCTAACGAGTCTAAGATCTCTCACTTTAAAGGTCATTTGAATGATAAAATTACTAAAAAAATATCTATGATCAAATGAATCAAAATGAACTATTCGATGGAGTGTTTTGAGATTTTGGCTACAATGACCAAAATATCTCTTTAGAATCTTATAAATAGGACCCCATTCTTATTATGAGGGGAGGAAGGAGCTAGAAGTGAATTGGGGATAAAGCTGAGAGAGAACTAGAAGTTTGAAGTTCGTCATCACCGCCGTCACCACCTATTGCCACCTATTATCATCATCGACTGCCACGAACAACAGTTATAGTACAACCATTGTTGCATAGCTATTGTAATCTAATTTTAGAATTTCCATTATCAGGATTTCCTACATACAACCTTGTAATCCCATTATTGGAAAGATTCAAACTTTGTACAACATAGATACATGTGTATCATTTTTACTAGTTAGGCCTCATGGTTTTCCCCCTCTTTTTGTAATTTTTTCATGTAAAATTCTTAATTTTTTTATTCTCTTTTCAACTATTTATGTACGTGTTGGATTTCCACACAAAGTTAAGGCATGAAGGTTTATTATACTGCTACAAGGTTTCTGGCCATAATAATTCTTATAATTTAAAGGTATGATTATTGCATGCCATAAAATCAGTCGCAGTAGAATGAAACTTCATGCTTTAGCTTTGAAAATCCATCACACAAACAGATAGTTGAAATAAGAAACTCCAAAATTTTTACGTAGAAAAATCTTAGAAAGAGGTAAAAAAATCACAGGGCCTAGCCTAGTAAAAATGCTCCACTATATATCAACTTTGTTGTACAAAGTTTGAATCTTCTCAATAATAGGATTACAAAATTGTATGTAAGAAACCCTGATAATGGAACTCCAAAATCAGGTTACAACAGCTATGCATCAGTAGTTGGGATGTAACGATTGTTGGTGAAAGTTAGGTACAACAATAGGCGCCATCAGAGACCATAGTGGTGATGACAAACTTCTCACTCTATCCTAGCATTCTTCTTAGTTAGCTTTTACCTCTTCTCCCCATCATGACAAGAATGGGGTCCTATTTATAGGATTTTGAGAGGGGTATTTTGGTCATTGTAGCCAAAATCTCAAAACACTCAATCGAATGGTTTGTATTGATTTATTTGATCATAAATAATATTTTGGTGGTTTGACCATTCAAATGACATTCAAATTGAGTAATGTTAGACTCGTTGGATTCATCATGTCGAGCTGCTCCATTTGATCATCAAATCAGTGTTTTAAAATTTTTTATGTATAGCTTTTGGGCTTGATTTATGCTCATTTGGGCTTAATTTGACCCGATTTTAGTGTTATTATACTCATTTCACTGAGTCATTTATCTTAATTATATACATGCTTTAACTGGAGATTCATGTTTGATTTATAAATTTTAAAGGTATATATTATTTTCTCCTATTTTAGATGATAAAACTTATTTCTTCCAAAATAAATAAAATAACTTTAACTAAAAATTATTAGATTTATAATTATATATACATATATTATGTGTATCAATTTATTATTTATTAATTAAATTATATATATAATTTTTTCTCTTTTGGGTGGCATTTGATTTGAAAGAGATGGGGCTGCGGGCCCTTTGATTTTTTTAATTTTTTTTATTTCACTTTACCGTCAGTGAGTGAGTGAGAGAGAGAGAGAAAGGTGGAAGATAGGAAGAGGGGAAAGAGAGGAGGAGAGAGAGAGAGAGAGAGAGAGAGAGAGAGAGATGATTTTTTTAATAAATGGTTAGCATTTTGCCAGTCATTATGGAAGATGGGAGGGGCAGCCGCCCCCCTTAATTTATTATTATTTTTTCTTGAGAATTTGAAAAGTCTTTTTGAAATATAAATACCCCCCAAAGGGTAAAGGAAAGGTCACACCTTATTTTCTTCTCTTTGGCAGCCTCCATTGACCTCTATAACGGTGTTGACCCCCCTCGTAGGCTCTAGTTCTCCCCAATCTTGGGATTTTCAACTGACCTGATTAGGAGGCATGCATCCCTAATTCAGGCTCCAGTGGGCTTCCACTTTTTTCTCTTTTGTAACCTCCATTGACTTGTATAACGTGCCAAACCCCCTCATAGGCTCTAGTTCTCCCCAATCTCAGGGTTTTTAACTGACCTAGTTAGGAGGTGCGCATCCTAAATTCAGGCTCCAACATGCTTCCACTTTCTTCTCTTTGGTAGCCTCCACTGACCTGTATATCAGTGCCGACCCCCTCATAGGCTCCAGTTCTCCCTGGTCTCGAGGTCTCCAACTAACTTGGTTAAGTGGCACACATCTCAAATTCATGCTCAAATATGCTTCCACTTTCTTCTCTTTGGTAGCCTCCACTGACCTGTAAAATAGTGTCGACCCCCCTCGTAGGCTCCAATTCTCCCCAGTCTTGGGGTTTGAAACTAACCTGGTTAGGAGGCGCGTATCCTAAATTTAGGCTCCAGATTATCTCTTATGGCTTTTATCTCTTGAGATTTTTAATATACCTATACCTTCTGAGGTTTTCAACATACCTGTACCTTCTAAGATTTTTGCCTTCTAAGGTTTTTGATGTACATGTACCTTGTGAGGCTTTTGACTCGAGATTTTAATGTGCACAGTACCTTAGAGGCTTTGCTTTCAAGGTTTTGATGCATCCTTAAGGCTTTTGACTTTTGAGGTTTTTAATATACCTATATCTTTTGAGGCTTTTTTCCTTATGAGATTTTTGATGAGTGGAGACCTTATCAATCACTTTCTCTCTTGGAGTCTTTCTAGTGAGGTCCTTGTCCACTATTAGCTTCCCATCGAGGCTTCCTCAGGGGCGTGCCTTCTAAGGGAGGAATCCATAAAAGACTTTTGCCCTATCCGAGGTTGTTTGTCAGAGTGTTATTTGGTGATATTTAACATGTGTGAAAGAGGTTGTGGGGTTTATTTTAGATGTATGGGACACCATGCAGATCTTAAGGGGTACTTATTCAAGTGATCACGTATGAACATTAAAGAATGATGCACTATCTTGAAAGATAGAAATCACCACCTTATAATGGATCTAATCACCTAATAAGGACTCTAAGGCATGATGGGTCTTTGAATACACGAGATCTTTCCTCTACTTTACATAGGAAAGTAAAGTAGAGTTTATTTAAGCCTGGTTCATTAAGTTCCCTATGGATGAAAGCCTCCATAGTTAATTACATCCTAAAGAATGGGAATTCCTTAGGAATACTCTCGATTAAAGTAAAATTAAGGACTCCAAAGATTTTAAGGTTAAGACTATCAAATGATTAGTTATGTTTGGAAAATTAAATGGGATAGATCAAATGGAGAGACTTATTTTAGAAGCCAAAGGAGATAAGTAGGGAACTCTCGTGATACCAGGAAGCCTAGTGAGCATTCCAATCTATGACATGGTTGGGATTTTTATATTTGAAAGTGAAGAGAATTATTTATTTTGAGTTGAAATTTTATTAGATTGCTAGGGCTTATAATTCGACAATATAAGATTGTGGAAATTCCTAAGAGATGAGGATTTATGCTAGTAGTATGAAGGAAATAACAACATGACCTAAATTTAAGTGAAGATGGGCATAAGGTTTATTTCCACAAGAGAGGATAACCCCTCCCCCCCCTTCTTCCTGACTACTGGACTTATAATCTCCTGGAGTGGAAGCCAGTTAAGTCCTCCTATGATTCAAAACTATGTAGTCTGGTCTTATGAAAGTGCAAGATAGTTGGGTTGTTATTTAATTTAAAAGAGACTAAAGTCTTAAACCCACTCCCTAAGAGACTAGAGCATGAGTGGCATAAGCATATGACTTAGTCTACTAATGTAAAATCTTTTAAATTTTTATTTTATTTTTGACACATTCATTTGGACAAAGGCTTGATATTTTATGCCTAAATGCATGATAAAATAAAGTTATTGGCTAAATCAATGAGAAGAGTGTTCTTCACCACATGGGATGCCCTCATAGGTCAAGCATTCCCCTATCATGCAAGGATGGAGATCCCCCATATTCAAAGAAGAAGGAATATGATATGCATGATGTGAGACATATAACCATACAACTAAGGGGTTGCTAAATCTTTTAATTATCTTATTTTTACCCTAGGTTTTATGATGAGGTTATGAGTTATTTTAAATTTTAATTGTGAGTCATTAATCGGGTTAAAAAAATAATTTTATCCTAAGAGCCTACCGTATCTAGGCCATACATTTAAGCATCAATCATAAAGAAACTATGAAAAACATATTGTTCTAGTGCGCAATTTAAACACAACATCAATCAAACATGTATAAATTACAAAAGAATAAAAGGCAGGTATGATCAAGTTCTGCCGTACACCCCAAAAAAGAAAATATGGGTAGAAGTTCTACCCTTATATAACCAGGATTACAAAAGAATATATGCTATGGGGGTTTTCTTTTCTTCATTTCTTCATATCCTCCTTCTCTTTTTTTGATTTAATTTGCTCCAAAGGCATCACAAGGCACCCATGGCTAAGCCTTCTGGCCAATGCTCATCCTAAACCCCTATAACACTAATCCTAATTCTTAATGCAAAATTACATTAAAAATAGAAATGCAAATCTAACTACACCTATAAAATAAGTGTTAGCTAAACACACATACAACCCAATCAGTTATATTTATAAATTGGACCTAGCACTATGCATACATGGGTAACCAAGCCTACATGTCCTAACTTGGATTATGCTTAGGTGCTTAAGCAACATGCAAAGAGAGCATTTATATTTATTTTTTAGCAGCCCCTTAAGCATAATCCCCTGCAAAAAATATGATTAGGCTAATCATGACTTACCATCCAGTCTACGAAACATACACCCTAACATCTAGTCTAAAATAATACATCATAAAATAAAACATACATCATACCATGCACCATCCTAACATAAAGCTAGAAGTTGTAACTTAATCTAATATATGTGTATTAAGGCTTGTGTGGTATGTCTTAACTAGACATTAAGGTTAATATCATCTAGGTGTGAAAGGATGTTTAATCATAAGAGGTTGATTTAATTTAAAGTGATTTAATTAATTTGAGAATTTTACATAGTGTTTTCTTTGTTTCATATGGCCTACACTTAGCAATTAAGTGTTGTAAAGAGAAGAAAAAATGTTGCCCTCTTTCATCCTAACCCTAAGCCACTTTCTAAAACATGTTGATTTAATTTGAATCTCTTTAGTGAATGGCTTATTACATATTATAATTAATCATAAGTTTGGGTTCACTTTAAATAATTCCATTTAATATGAAAGTCCTCTTAGGATTAACTCAATTGAATTACTATCATATGACATATATCAAATTATTCCTTTCCATTACATGTAACATGCATATGACTTAATTCTAAGTGTAACTATACATGTAACAAATTTCTTTAGCATACTTTAAATGAAAGATGCATATGTGTATTTTGTAAAAATGAGATTTTCATTCATTAACTACATGCATATTCAAGTGTATAAAAGTTTTAAGCAAGTACTTCACCATTGTTAATTAGGGGAGTGAGGTAAAGACCTCCTTGGGCTACTTAAAGCCTCGTGTCCCTGGAATGTCTAGACTAGATATACCCACTATTCTTGAATACACATGAATGTACAACTGACTACAAGAATGGAAAATCAAGCAAAAGTTATATTTCTTTTAATTGAAAGAAGATTTTCATTCATTACTTAAATGCACATACAAGTGTATAAAAGTTTTAAGTGGATACTTCACCATTGTTAACCAAGGGAGTGAGGTAAAGACCTCTTCGGGGCTACTTAAAGTCTCGCATTCCCAAAATATCTAAACTAGATATACCTACTATTCTTGAATACACATGAATGCACAAATGATTACAAGAATAGAAAATCATGCAAAAGTTGTATTTCTTTTAATTGAATTATTTATACATGTGAGCTAAAGTTTTATCTAAATTCTAACATAGAAATACATAAGAATGAATACAAACAAATGTTGTGTCCTTTTCAAATAAACTATACATTTGTTAACATTCAAACTTTATGTAAATCCATGTAGACTAAAGAAATAGAACTCATATCACATGTTCTGAGTTATAGACACATGCAAGCTTATAGATATTTATAACTATTAGCACTCCAAATATTATAGTTGATTTATATACTTTTGAAAATAATTTTGATTTAATAGTGATAATAGCCACACATCATGCAAGCTTGACTTAAAGGAAACAATTTCATTTAATTAATTTTTAAAAAAGATGAATGCATGATTATAAGTGACATACAATATTTAATATGATTAGAAAGAAAAAAGCATCATAAAACACATGTCTTCATTCAACCAACTTAATTCCTAAGGACAATCATATCAAATACAATCATTTGAAATAAACTAAAGTTTTTTTATTAAGTTAGTTTTGGATGTTTGATTTGATTTAAAGAAGAGAAGAGATTCAATCATTTGCTACTTCTAACCCATTTCCATATTGGTTAATTAATTTGGTTCAATGAAAAGAAGTTAAGTTGATTTTATGAGTTAATTAGACTATAACATGGATTAAGTACATTAATTATCCCTTTTCTAAGCTACTTTAGCATAATTAACAAGTAATTATGAGCCAACATGATATGCACATACTTTGAAAATAAAATCAGCAATAATCCTATAAAAATAAAAGGGTTCTAATGCAATTGCCTCACAATCATTGTTAGATAAGCTAAAGGGTTTAATTTAGTACTCTTATAACTCTCCCACATATGTAGGTTAGTTATAATTTTCTTGGAATTCTCTTAGGTTATTGAAAACCTAAGAGTCTACCCAAGAATTAAGTGATTGAGTTTTGGATTTCTTTGGATCTTAATTTCATTGATTAAGTGATTCAATTAATTAATTAAGCTATAATTAACTTTATTAATCAAATGAACTTGAAAGAATAAATTAAGAAGGAGGTCTCAATCTTACCCCATAGGCTCATTCACTATTGCTCAAAGATTAATCACTTAATTAACTAATTCATTAATGTGGATGTGATTAATTAATCATTAATTGAATTAGGAGAGCAATTAAGGTTAATTAATTAATTTCTAATTAAGCAAGCAATCAATCCCAAGAAAATTAGGGGAGGTAGAGATCATCCCCTTAGACAATCTCAAAAAGTTTGGGATTAATCCCATGGTTAATTAAGGAGTAATTACATTTAATTAAAATTATAATTAAGCCTTAATTATTGTTCAAAATTAATTAAAAATATTTTTATTACATCTCCTCCAAAATACCTTTAAAATGAGTATTTATTTGCAATTTTTAGATTTTTGTATAATTTGTTATGATTTTTTGAATTTTTAGCTGATTTAAATAATTTTTATAAAGCCTATTAATTTTTATTAAAATAGACTATGTCAACTTCAAACTTCAATATGTTTTAATCCAAAAATTATTTTGATTTGAAAATTTTATGATAGGTAGATCTTAACTTCAATTTCAATCTCTAAATTCCAACTTAATTCAATTTGTATTTTTAGAATAATTGATCAAATTTGATTTTTACTAAAACTTAAATTACACTCAAAATATTTAGTGAAATTTGGGTGTTTTGGGTTTATTGGATCCCTCTTGAAAAGACAAATACAATGAGCCTTTACTTGTAATTTTTTAATGAGTTTTTTTTTATTTTCTATTAATTTTTAAAATTCCAGGTGATTTAAATAATTTTTAAGATAAAAAAATGGTTGAAATCCTAGTTAACTCACTCAGCACCGCACGACGCTAATGTGGCAATGCAATGCCATGCATCGCCATGCGATTGGCCTCATGGTTCTGTGTGACACTCAGTTCAACGTGGCACCATGCGGATTAGGTGGTGTCGCAGATGAGTGGGAAATTAAGAGAGCGCGATGGATCGTGGTTCAACGGATCATGATCGAACGGTCCAGATCATATCGATGATCTAAAGGCTGGAATCATGTGGATCATTATTCTAATTATAGCCATCCGTCTCCTATGAACGGAAGATCAGATGATTGCTATGCGTCGTCTCCCAAAAATTGCAAAAGCAACACGTATAACACTGTTCTTCATGGGATTTTAATGAAATTGAATGAAATTTCATTCAAATGGGCTTGATTTTACATCGATTCTCATCAAAAACTTCTATTTCACATTGGATTGTATAAAATGAAGAATGCAATGGATTTTAAAGAAAATTTCTAAAATCACACAAGAATCATCACAAATAAGAGATCATGTGGCCAATTAAAGTTTGATGAAATTACCTCACCAAGGATGGTTTTTGATGGGGGTGTTGATCCAACACGCTCTTGAATGCAAGAAGAAGCTTTGGAATGAATGTAGCCTTTGTATCCCTTTGAAATATTGTATTTACTAATATCTGCCACCTCCTTACCAGAATCTGCCTGGTTTTGGTGTTTTTAGCTCAAAAGGACTGGGAAAAGATTGTTGGTTGCTTTGGGAAGCTCTTGGAGAGTGAATAATGATAGGAGAAAGTTCTTTGAGGCTTATATTTTTGTGTTTTTGGGATGGACAAAAATCACCATTAATGGTGATGGGGAGATGGTTGGGAGGTGATGGCTGATTGGGGACTTTGGATTCTAGCTCTAGTCTTCCTTTGGGGCTGTGAAGTAAGTCTCCATTGAATGCAAGTGATGGGGAGGATTGAATGAGATTGGGTGAAATCCTATGTGGGGGAGGATCCATGACAGATTTGATTAAGTTTGGGCTGATTTGGGCTGATCCCAAGTGAGTTTGGATTGAGTTTGATCAACTCCCAAGATGCCATGGGTTGGTTTCAAAGGATTTGGCTCAATTTGGGTCATTTGGGTCACATTGGGTCATGTTGGGTTAGGTTGACCAACTTGTCAAATTGGGTTAAACCAAGGCTTAGGTTAGGTTCAAATGATGGTTTGAAGTATTTTGGTATGATCAATTTGATTTAATTTGGCCTAGAATTAATTTTGGCTTATTTGGAATCAAATGGGTCAAATGAGTCAAGTTGACCAAATTGACTAAAATTGATAAAATTAGTTTGGATTATGGGTTGATTCATGTTCAATTAGCTAATTAAAAATGAATGTAGTCCTTTATTTGAATGAATTTGATTTAAGCCAAATTGACCCTTTAGATCAATTTGGGGTAAGCGGGTCAATTGGGCTAGGTTGGGTCTAATTGATCAAATCGAGCTTTGTCAAGTTCAATAATGAAGTTGGAATGAACTAAGCCATTCATTGTAATCAATTTGGGTCGGATCATGATTTTGGCCCAATTTGGTCCCTTTAGGCCAATTTGGGTCAACTTGGGTCAAAGGACAATTAGGTTTGGTTTGGATGAATTGATGGTCAAGTCATGTTCAAATATTGATCATGAGTTGATGAATCAATGGTTTCAACCAATTTGGTGTAGGGTGTGCTTTGGCTAGTTTTGGTTCCATTTGGGCTAAAGAGTTGACTTGGTCAAATGACCAAGTTGACCTTGTTTGACCCAATTCATGGCACTTTGTCATCCTAGGGTGATCAATGGTCATGGTACGAGACTTGGATGGGCTTATTTCAATCCAATTTGGGTTTGATTAAATTTGGCTCAAAAGGGTTCTTTAAGTCACTTTGGGTCAAGTGAGCCTAAGCAGGTCAATTGGCTTGGTTTTGACTTGATTTAAGTTTAGTTGAACTTATATATAAGCCTAAGATTGAAATATAAATTCAACTGCAATCAATTTGGAGTCCAATGGATTTTGGTTCATTTGAAATTTTCAAGTCAAAAGGGCTAAGTTGTGCTTGACTTGCAATGACTTGAATTTGGTTTGATGATTGTAGGTTTCATTTATATTTGGGTAGGTGTGAGGAATGATTGATTTAAGAGAAAATCCATTACTTTTGACTTGATTTGGGTAGGATTTAAGCCCAAAGAGTTGGCTTAAAGGGCTTATAATGGGTTATTATTTGATTTTGGATTTGGTTTTAGGCATTTGAATGTAGATTTCATTTATATTTAGGAAGATAATCAAAGGAACAAGTGATTTATAAAAAAAATCAATTGAGTTTGAAGTGATTTGGTGGAAAATTTGGCTAAGCTCATGAAGGTAGCTTCAATGGGCTTAAAAGGCGATTTGATTTAGTTTGATTTAGTTTTGATGATTTGAGTGCAGATTTTTTTATATTTGTGAAGATGATTAAAGATATGGTTGATTCATGAAGAAATCAATTGAACTTGGATTGAATTTGATAGATATTTGGCTAAGTTCATGGAATCAAATCACATGACTTAGGAAAGATTTCAAGTTTGGATTTGATCATGGGCTTCAAGCATTTGGAGCCAGATTTGAATTGGAATTTGATTGTTTGATTGAAGGATTGAATTGATATTTAAGAAAATCAATTGAGTTTGTGTGGATTTAAATTTGGCTAAGGCTAAGTCCATAAGATAAAACCATAGGGCTTAGGAAGGATTTTGAATTTGGATTTAATTATAGATTTCAATTATTTGATTTGGAATATGAATTTGAATTGAGATTTGGGTTGAGATTTAGATTTTGATTGGATTTAAGAAGGAGCACATGAATTGGTTTTAAGCTATAGGATAGGTAATTTCCTTAAGTCCTAAGGTATAGCCCAATCCTACGATTAACCCTTCTAAGATTCTAGGCTTAGGTTAAGTGTTCACCTAATCACTAGAAGTGTCTTATGGCTAAGGAGCTCTTAGTGTCTAGAAGAGTCCTAAGTCTAAGAAGAGGAGGTTAAGAGCTCACACCAAAAGTGAGGTCAATAGAGGTCAATAATTTTAACTCTCATCCGAGGTTATTTTATCAAAGTATTATTCGATGACGTTAACCTGTGTGAAGAGGTTAAACATTTTGATTTTTTTAAGATTATTTATCAGTATTACTCAATGACGTTAACTTGCAAAGTGGTCAAATAAGAACATTCATTTGAGGTTGTAGCCAAAGTTATTTCTTGATCTTTATCTTATTTTTCATGAGTATGATTGGAGAGTCATAATTTGCAAAACTATCTCTTTTTTTTAAATGTTAGACTTGTTTCTAAAACTGATAATCAATCAAATATCCAGAATATTGATTTGGATGATCTTTTGAGATCAAGGGTTGCCCCCAAGTTTCTCATAAAAATTGAAGGATTAGCATTTGATGTTTTTTCATTTATCATATATGTTACTCCCAAATAGGATTTTCTTCATCATATAAATGGTGCTGCTCTTAACTTGAAGTGAGATTGTTAACCATTGTGAAGATGTAAAGAGAATGTTTCCCACGGATGATGTCAAATTGTTGCGTACCAGCAAACCTATGGTAGAATGAAACTTCACACCTTAGCTTGTATGGAAATCCATCACATGGATAGAAAGTTAAAATAAGAAACTCCAAAATTTTTATAGAAAAATCCCAGAAAGAGGGAGAAAACTATGGGGCATAGCTTAGTAAAAATGCTCCACTATATATCAACTTTGGAGGACAAAGTTTGAATCTTCTCCATAACAAGATTACAAAGATAGTATGTAAGAAACCATGATAATGAGAACTCTAGAATCAGGTTACAACAACTATGCAATGGTAGTTGGGCTGTAACGGTTGTTGATGACAGTCAGCGATGACAATAAGCAGCGATAGGTGACTATGGTGATGACAAACTTTGAACTTCTAGCTCTCTCCGAGCTTTCTTCCAAGTTTGCTTCTAGCTCCTCTCCCCCTCATGACAAGAATGAGGTCTTATTTATAAGATTATAAGAGGGGTATTTTGATCATTGAAGCCAAAATCTCAAAACACTCCATGATGATTCATATTGATTCATTTTATCATAGATATTTTCTTATTGATTTGACCATTCAAATGACCTTCAATCGGAGTGATCTTAGGCTTGTTGGATTTGTCCCATCGAGCCGCTCGATTTGACTATAAGCACGTCAAATTTGAAAGTCATTTGATCATTGAATCAGTGTATGAAATTTTTATGGATAGCTTTTGGGCTTGATTTGAGCTCATTTGTGTTTGATTTGACCCGATTCTAGCGTTATTGGACTCATTTCATTGAGTCCTTTAATTTGGTTGTATACAAACTTTAACTTGAGATTCATGTTTGATTTATAAATTTTAAAGGGATATATCAATGATATATTTATATAAAATTGTTTTTAAATTATATGAGTGTTTTAATTTTTTTCTAAGAAAATATTTGACTAAAAAAATCTAACTTTTATTAACATTAAATAATAAATATAATTTTATTATTTTATAAATATAGAAGATTTGGAATTTCTATGTCTCATATATATTTGTAATGGAGAAATATTTTAATTATTTATTTTTTGGACAAGTATGATTACAAATCTATTTTAGGCAAAATTAACTATATTAAGTATATATTGTATTTATAAGCGCTTAATGAAATGTTATTTGAAATTGATTTTGACTAGTTTGAATTTAAACTTTGCTCAAACCTTGGTTAAAGTCTTATGGAGAACTCACATGATTCAAAATGTGAACTCACAAGAAACAAGTATCAAAGCATTTGATGTTGTTTAAAGGAGAAAGGAAGTTCATGATAAGAGCATTTGTCATTGAATGAATGCAACAATGCAAGCCCCGACATGGAGTTCATTGGCAAAGGCATCAAAGTTTGCTAGTATATGTTAAAGAAGAGAAGTTTGTGTTAAGAGCTTTTAGTGATTGGCTTTAATGGGGATAACATGTGGATGAAGCTCGCTGGAAAACATCCTTAGATTTCCAATGTGGGGCTTGTTTAGAAGGTATTGAGGTCAATTCATGAAGAAGGGTTTGAACAAAGGCATCATGGATTGGCATGTTTGATTCTTGGTTCAAGCAATATTTGAACCTACTTTGAACCTCATTCGAATAATAATTTGAACAAAAGTTTGATTTTAAAATAATGTGTTTGAACTAAATTTATCTACGATAAATTTCAACAATTAGTATGAGAATACAAGTGGGACATGTATGATAGGAGCATCTCTTACTATGTGAAAGAAAAATACAAGTCATGTGAAGGAGAGAAGCTTGCATATGGAGTTCATTGACAAAGGCATCATAGGATGGTGGTAAATGCAAAGAAGAAAGTTTTTGATATGAGATTTTTAGTGGCGGGCTTTAATGGGGCTAACATGTGGATGGAGCTAACTGGAGAAAACATCCTTAGATCTACAATGTGGGGCTCACTTAAGAAGGCATTCTGAGACCAATTTCTGAAGAAGAGTTGATACAAAGGCATCATGGATTGGCATGTTTGATTCTTGGTTCAAGCAATAGTTGAACCTAGTTCGAATAATAATTTGAACAAAAGTATGATTTTAAATTAATTAGTTTGAACTAAATTCATATACTATAAATTTCAATAAATAATATGAGAATACAATAGGGCAATAGTTTCATCTAAATTTAATTTTAAGAAAATTTTGAATGAAAATTCTCCAATTATATTTACTAATATGCATATAAAGTTATTTTTAAAAAAATGTTATTTAATAAATATAAAAATATTAAATAAATTATTCTCATAAATTTTAAATAGAAAAAACAAAGTTGTTTTTATAATTTGAGTAACTTATATATTATTAAAAATGTTTAACATAAAAATAACCTCTAATTTACATTTACTAAAAATATAATACTTATTTATAAATATATATTTTAATAAATGTATTTAAATATTAAATAAATTATTCTCAAACATTTTAAAATAAAATAAATTTAATAAGATTAGTAAGGTTTGATATGACCTAATAATTAAAAAAATTAATTTATATAAAAATAACTTTATATGCTTATATTATAATTTTAAAATAAAAAACCTTAAAAAATAATTATTTACCAAAAAAAATCAAAATATAATATTATATACAATTTAATTATATTTCAAACATTAAATTTTTAACATAAATCATACTCATAATTTTTATTTAAAATATTTAAAGTATGAAGTTATAAAATATTTGACCCAAGAAATGTTAGGTTGAAGTCATATATGCTACTAGTACTACTACTACTATTAAAAGTGGCTTATGTTTCTTCCAAAGTAAATCTTGACCATTCACTTTTGATATTAGTCATATGAGGTGAGAGTTTAACAATCAATTGAAAGTCAACAAGTCAAAGGTGCATGTAACAATTTGTGTTATTTATATAAAAAGCATATAATTTCTATATATTTATATATATACTATCAAACTTTTTTTTACTTAAATATCACTCAAATCTATATTATTATATCAAATTAATTTTCAAGTCAAATGCATATTTTTATGCATAAAAAGAATAACTTTTTTAAAATATAAAACTTTATAGGTCACGTATGTAAATGCATAACAATTGGGTGTTATATATGCAAAAAATTCTATTTACAAACTATGTATATATTTCTTATATATTTACATATATATTACCTAATCTTTTTTTTTTTGAGTTAAATATCACTCAAATCTCTTTTATTACACCACAAATAATATCATCATTACTTTTTAAAAGAAAATGCACTTTTAATGCATAAAAAAGAGTCATTTTTCTACATATGCAATTTTATGCCTTAGATATGTAAATAAGTAAGAATCTTATACTATGTATGCAAAATTCTCTATTCCTGAGTTCATATTTTGATGTACTTCTGTGCTTGTTTAACATCTCCATCTTATTATTATTTTCTTTCTTGAGAATATATTTGGTTGTGTGATCCAAATAGGGATAAATCTCTCATGGAGGTAAGTTTTAAACATAGATGGTGTTTATTTTTGATATGCGTATGGGGGACACCATGCAGATATGAGAGTGTACCTATTGAAGTGATCGGGTTTGACATTAAGGTATGATGTACTATCTCAAAAGATAAGGGAATCACCCTTCAATTGACCTAATCACTTAATAAGGACTCCTAAGGCATGATGGGTCTTCGAATATACTAGAGATTTTTTCGCTTTACATGGATGAATAAATTAGTGTTTATATAAAACTAATTTCTAAAGTTCCCTATGGGGGTAAGCCCCCATAGTTAATTTCATCCTAAGGAAGGTGAATTCCTTAGGAATACTCTTGATTAAAGTAGGCAATTATTGTCTCCAAAGATTTCAAAGATAAGACTATCAATAAATTAGCTATATTGGAAAATCAAGTGAGATAGATAAAAAGGAGAGACTTATTATCGAAGCCAAAGGAGATGAGTAGGGATTGCTCATTATATTAAAAAAATTAGTGAGCATTCCAATCTATCCTATGATTGGGCTTTATAATTGAAGAGAGTTATTTATTTGAGTTAAAATTTTATTAGATTGCTAGACTTATAATCCAATAATACAAGATTATAGAAATGCCTAAGAGGTAAGAATTTATGCTTGTAGCATAAAGAAAACAACAACCTCAGATCCTGAATCTAGGGAGCTTTAGAGGGCCAAAGTATGACCTAAATATAATCAAAGATGGGTATATGGTTTACCTCCACAAGAGAGTAAACCACCCGACTGTTAGACTTATAACCACCTGGAGTGGCAACTAGCTAACTCCTCCTATGCTTTAAAACTAAGTAGGCAAGTCATATGATTTTTCAAGATAGTTAGGTTGTTATTATTTAAAGAAACAAAGTCCTTAAACCCACTCCCTATGAGACTAGAGCATGAGTGGTATGAAATGACTTAGTCTAATGCAAATCTTTTCAAATTTTATTTTATTTTAGACTCTTCATTTTGACAAAGGCCATAGAATTTTCATATGTCTAAATACATGTTGAAATGAGTTATGAGCTAAATCAGAGAGAAAGAGGTATTTTTCACCATATAGGAGACCCTCAAAGGTCAAGTCTTCCCTATCATGCAAGGATGGAAACACTCTCTTTGTAAGAGTGAAGTAATATGAATGTGTGATATTAAACATACAACATTCAACTAAGGGGTTGTTTAATTTTTTAATTATCTTGATTTAATGCCTAAGCTTTATATGAGATTATGAGTTATTTAGATAATTTAGTTATGAGTTATAGTTGGGGTAGAAAAATTAATTTCTCTTTAAAAGCATAATCGAATCCAGGCCACACATTAAATCATCATTTATAAAGAAACTAGAAAAAGGCATGTTATTTCTATTATGCAATTTAAACATAACATCAATCATTTTATAAATCTAATGTAAAAGAATAAAAGGCCGATGCGATCGAGTGTCGCCGTACAACCCGAAAAAAAGGGTAGCCGAGCTCTACCCTTATACAACCTAGAACATAAAAGAATAATTATAATTTACAAATGAATAAATGCTATGGGGGTCTTGTTATCTTCTTTCTTCATATCTCCTTCACTTCTTCATTTGGATTTCCTTGCTTCAAAAGCATCAGAGCCTCCCAGGATAAATTCTTAATGTAAAATTTCATTAAAAATTGGAAGAGTAACTCTAACTATACACCTGCAAAATAAGTGTTAGCTAAACACACCATACAACCCAAGCAGTTATATGAATAATTTAAACTTAGCATCATGCACATGTGTAACCAAGTCCACATGTCCTAATTTAGATTATGCTTAGGGGTTAAGCAACCTGTAAAAGAGAGTATTTAAATTTATTTTAAGCACCCCTTAAGCACAATCTCCTATAGAAAACATGATTTGGCTAATTACGACCTACCATCTAGTATTTAAAGCATACACCCTAACATCCAGTCTAAAATAATACATCATAAAACCAAACATACATCACTCCATGCACCGCCCTAACATAAAGCTAGGAGTGGTGACTTACTTCTAAAGTGTGTGTATTAAGGCTTGTGTGGTATGTCTTAGCTAAGCTTTATTATGACTTTCTAAGTTTGAAAGGATGTTTAATCATAAGAGGTTGATTTCATTTTAAGTGATTTAATTGATTTGAGAGTTTTAATTAGCATTTTCTTTTGTTTCATTTGACTTACACTTAACAACTAAGGGTTATAAAGATAAGAAAAGAGAGGGTTACTCTTTTTTATCCCTACCTTAAGTCACTTCTACAACATGTTAATTAGTAAGTTCTCTTTAATGAATGGCTTATTATATATTTAATTAATCATAAGTTTATATTCTGATCTCATTAAATAAGAAAGGCATCTTAAGATTAATTGGAGTTAATTACTATCACATGACACATATTCATTCATTCCTTTTCATCATATATAACATGAATATGATTAAATTCTAAGCATACCTATACATGCAATATATCTTAGCACACTTAAATGAAAGATGCATAAATGGATTTTATAAAGAAATGAGATTTTCACTCATTAACTAAATACACATTCAAATGTATAAATGTTCTAAGCAAATACTTTGCCACTGTGAGCCAGGGGAGTGAGGTAAAAATCTCCTTGGGGCTACTTAAAGTCTGCATCCTCGGAATGTCCAAACTAGATATACCCACTATTCTTAAATACACATGGATGTAGAAATAACTACAAGAGTGGAAAACCATGCTAAAATTGCATCTTTGAAATATTTATGCATATGGAATAAAGTTAAAAAAAGGGGAGACTTTCATTCATTAGCCAAATACACAAACAAGTGTATAAAAGTTATAAGCAAGTACTTCACCATTGTTAACCAAGGGAGTGAGGTAAAGACCTCCTTGGGGTTACTTAAAGCCATGTGTCCCCAGAATGTCCAAACTAGATATACCCGCTATTCGTAGATACACATGAATGTGCAGACAATAATGGAAAAGTCATGCTAAGGTTATATTTTTGTAATATTTATGCAGATGGAATAAAGTCTTATCTAAATTCTAGTATTGAAGTATGTAAGAATGAAATTAAATAGAGTGTGAGCCACTATTAAACCAGGGAAGTGAGGTAATCAAATGACTTTCTTGGGGCTAACTAAAGCTCTATATTTTCGGGATGTCCAAGCTATATACCCATTGACATTCTCACTTACATAAATCAATACATGAATGAAAGAAAAAGAAACTTCACTTTATACACTTAAGTTATAATCACATACATCTCATATGTATTTATAACTAGCATTCATAGCATGTATAATCATTCATTTATAAGTCTTGAAAAATATATTTGGATTTAATAATGATAATAGCCACACATATATTAATTTAAATCAACACATACAAGCTTGACATAAAGGAAACCATTAAATTTAATTAATTTTGCAAGAGATGAATGCATAAATCAAGTAACATACAACATTTAAAATGATTGGAAAGAAATAAAGGGACATAAGCACATGATTTCATTTATCCAATTAACTCTTAAGGACAATCATATTAAATATGCTCATTTAAAATAAGCCAAAATTTCTTAATGTCACTTTTAATTCCATGTTTGATTTGACTTAAGAAATATGAGAAGAGGGTTTGCTAATCCTAATCCCATGCCCCATCTATGAGTTAATTTGATTTAATGAGAAGTAATTAGAGTGAGTTTAAGGATTAATTAGGTTAAGGTGTAAATTAAATCAATTAATTAAACCCTTACCTATATTACCTTAAGATAATAATTAGATGATTATGAGCCAATGTAATATGCAAATGAATTGAAGAATAAATAGCAATGCTTCTATGAAATGAAAGGGGACTAATGCAATTAGCTCACAATCACCAATTAATTAAGCTTATGAAACTCACTTAATTACTTTTATGGTTTCCCACACATGTGGGCTAACCATAATTTCAATAACTCTCTTTAGGTTATTAAACACCTAAAGCTCTACCCATGGATCAATTAAGAGAAAGCAGATGCAATTACCCTTTTAACTAGGTTAAATAAGTCATTAATCCATTAATCCATTTGCCTTCCTTAATTACTAAATTTAATTGATTATCCTTTGAAATGAAATGGGCTTAAGGGGAAAAAGGTTGGGAAAGAGGTCCCAACCTAGTTCCATAAGCCCTTTCATTCAATTAAACATGATTGGTATGATTGAGTTTCAACTTAACTAATTAAGCCACTAATTAGTTAATTAATCATTAATTAACATTTTGGTTGAAAATGAGAAGGAAACTTAGGAAAAAGATTAGGAGGGAGGGCCCAATCCAATTCCCTAAGTCTCCCCACTATTCAAAGTGATTAAGAGATCTGATTTATTGATTAATTATTATTCACAAAGATAATTATCACTTAATTTAAGATAAATTCCAACAAATATACCCAAAACTAAATTGATTAGTTAATTAATTAAGGAGAATTAGATAATTAAAATTTTAATTAAACCTTAATTAAGCAAAAAATGGTTGTTTAAAATTAATCAAGGATAATTTTAATGGATTCCCCTATGAAATACCTTTAGAATGAGCCATTATTTATATTTTTTTCTACAATTAGTTATGAATTATAGAAGTTTCAGCCTTAAAAATTACTTAATTAGTTTAAGCTAATCCCATCTACCACGTGCGGACGAACGAACTTTCCAGACATAGATTGGCTATTTAAGTAGTCACGTCGCTCGAGTGAGTTGGCAACGGATTGATCTCATCCGATCTTAGATCAGATGATGTGGATCAATCCCGTAGTGTAGAGGGAGAAATTAGATGGATCTACCATGATATGATCAAAGCCATCCATTCTAATCACATAGAATGGATGATCCGTGATCCTCCTTCCTGCAAGCGATGAATGAATGGATTGCTTGATCTGAGCTCACCCAAGCTCAGATTCACTCCAAAATTAACCCACACCTTCACGAGGGATCCACAAGATTTCACCAGCTAGATGGGCTCACATGTGAATTCTCTTCACAAAACTCCACAAAAAATTTCTTATATCTTTGATTTTGAGAAACTACCTCGTCAGAGCTCAAGACTGTAGGATCGATGGAGGTAGCTTCATCTAGTAAAGATGAGGCACCTGAGTATGCAAGCCAATTCACTCCTGGATCAACTTTCATCATCTTGGAGCTTGGTAGTGATTGAAATGCCTCCTCCGGTGGCTTTGGAGCTTGGGAAATGACTTGGGTGACTTTGGCACATGTGTGGAAGGTGTGTGTAAGAGGAAATTGATTTTGGTTTAGAGATGAGGGAGTTGGAATTAGGATTGAGCTCCCCAGTGTCAGTTTCATATGAGAAGATGAAATGCCGAAGGAGGAAATCTTGGAATTGCTCTGGGGATTGCAAGGATGCTTGAATTCACCCTTGGAAGCTTAAATGATTCGAATCAATGCATTTCTCATGTGAATTGAGGGGTATACCTCGGTTTGTGAGATGGATGCTTCCCATTTTTCCACAGAGCCTGAGTGGTCACCATCAAGTCCACGTGGCTCAGTTTGATTGGAGGAGTGCTTGGGAGGTGCTCAAGGCTTGATCTTGGCTGATATCTTGGCTTTGATCCTTTGGTTGCTATTTATAAGGAAGGTGAGTTGGCTCACCTCCCTTTGGACCATGGCAAGTCCTAGCCCTTTTAGAGTGGGCTAGGAGATTTAGGGATGCTCTATTTGGAAGTTGGATGGCTGCCAAGGATGAGAGGAGAGTGGACTTTTCCATATGAAGAAAGAATCTAATGTGGGAGAGGATCCATAAAGGATTTGCATTGGACTTGGCTCCAAATGGGTTTGGGCTGATTTTAGGTTGACCCAATATGGGGTTGGGTTGGGTTTGGTTAGCCTCCAAGGTCCCATGTTTTTTTTTGGTTTGGTCATTCAATTTGGGTCATGTTGGGTTAGGTTGACCAATTAGTCAAGTTGGTTCAAACCAAAGCTTGGGTTAGGTTCAAATGATGATTTGAAGAGTCTTAGTTTAAGTGGTTTCAATCAATTTGGCCTACGTTTGATTTTGACTCATTCGGATTCATATAGGTCAAATGGGCTAAGTTGACAAATTTGACCAAATTATCTTGGGTTGGGTGTTGGTTTAAGTCCAATCAATTAATTGAAAATGATTGTAGGCTTTGGTTTGAGTCAAATTGGATTTAATTTGGATTTTGGCCAACCTAACTTTAGGTCAATTTAGGTCAAGTTGACCAATTGGTCAAATTAGTTATTTGGTCGTTCACTAATCAATTTGGAATGAACTTGAGTCATTGGTTATAATCAATTTGATTTAGGTTAGGACTTGACCCATTTTGGCCTATTAGGACAATTTGGGTCAACTTGGGTCAAATGGCCAATTGGACTTGGTTTGACTCAATTGAGGGTCAAGTCATCTTCAATCATGGATCATGAGTTGGAGTGAATCAATGGTTTCAATCAATTTAGTGTATTGTGGGTTTTGGCTAGTTTAGGTTTCATTTGGGTAAAGGTTGACTTGGTCAAAGGACCAAGTTGACTTGGTTTGACCCAATTCAAGGGGAGTGATCATCCAAGGGTGATTGTTGATCATGATAAGAGGCTTGGATGAGCTTGGTTCAATTCAATTTGGGTTGGATTGAAACTTGGCTAAAAAAGGTCTTTTAGGCCACTTTAAGTCAAGTGGACCTAAATGGGTCAATTGGTTTGTTTTAGCTTGATTCAAGTTTAGTTGAACTTATATATGAGCCTATGATTGAAATATAAATTCAACTGCATTCAATTTGGATTCCAATATATTTTGGCTCATTTGAATTTTTCAAGCTAAAAGGGCTAACATGGGCTTGACTTGGGCTGACTTGAGTTTTGTTTGATGATTGTAGGTTTCATTTATATTTGGATAGATGATTGATTCAAGAGAAAATCCATCAATTTTGGCTTGATTCAAATAGGGTTTGGCCAAGCTTAAGGAAATGGCGTAAAAGGCTTGAATTGGGTTTCACTTTGATTTTGGATTTGTTTATGGCTATTTGAATTTATATTTTATTTATATATGAGAATATAAATGAAGATATAAATGATTCATGAGAAAATCACTTGAGTTTAGAGTGATTTGGAAGCAAATTTGACCAAATTCGTAGATGTAGGTCAAAAGGTCTTTGAAGGAAATCAGTTTAGTTTGATTTATTTTTTTGTCATTGGGAGGTGGGTTTCATTTATATTTATGAATATAAATAAAGGAATATTTGATTTATAAAGAAACCAATTGATTTTGGATTGGTTGGGTTAAGATATTGATAATGGTTTTATAAAGGGTCGGGTTCATATGGATTTTAAGAAGGGTCTTTTTGATTTATTTAGTTTGATTTTTTGGTATGGATTTCATTTATATTTGTGAATATAAATGAAGGAATAATTGATTTATAAAGAAATCAATCAAGTTTTGGTTAGCTTAGGTGGAGATTTGACTAAGCTTATGAGAGTGGGTTATAAAGCTCAAGAAGGTATTTTGGAACTTGGATTTGATTTTAGGTTTTAATCACTTGGAATTGGGTTTGCATTTGGATTTGATAAATGATTGAGAGATTAAATTAATCTTTGAGAAAATCAAATGAATTGGGATTGATTTGAGTTTGGTTAAGGCTAAGTCCAAAGGGCTTAGAAAGGGTTTTGGATTTGAGCTTGACATGGATTTCAATCAAATGGCTTGGAATTTAGATTTGGATTTGGAATATGAATTGGGATTTGAGGTTTGGTTTGAGATTTGAATTCAAATTGGATCTGAGAAGGTGCATATGGATTAGGTTTAGGCTACAACGTGGATGATTCCCTTAAGTCTTAAGACATGACCTATCCTCATGGCTAACCCTTCTAAGCCTCTAGGCTTAGGTTAAGTGTCCACCTAATCACTAGAAATGTATTAAGATTAGTGTCTATAAGAGTTCTTGATCTATGATGAGGAAGTTAAGAACTCACTCCAAAAGTGAGGTTAATAAAGGACCCTAACAAGTGTGAGACGCATAACATTGATCGAGATGATCAAGAACGTCCAAAGGATTGCAAGTGCTAATGAAAATGATCTATCCCTAAACTCGAGGCATGGATAGAATCATGATCTTAGTGCAATGAAACTCAACTTATGCCAAGGGCATAAGTGAGGGAGGAGGAATCCGCTAAGGGATTGAGTATAGAACCTTCCACTAGGGAAACAGGTTCAGGTTATCCATGGAGGATAAGGGCTTGAGTTTGATTAAAATATAATTTAGGGAAAGAAGATCCATGGGGATTAGGATTTATAATCCATCGGATGGGTGCATGGACCTTCCACTAGGAAAGTAGGTTTGGATTATCCACTAGGGTTGATAAATTGATTTAGTTTCAAAGATTTATTAGGGGAAGTATCCGCTAGGGATAAGAGTGGATTTAACATATGGACTCTGTCAATGTATGATGGATCTACTAATAAGGGGCTATATCAGCTTTTACCCATCTTATATTTACAAATCCAAAGGAAAAGTCTTCCAGTCATCAGGCAAGACCATCCAACCTAAGTGTGACTACTGAGAGAGTGTTGCTAGGGGATTACCTCAACTCAAAAATATTAGAAATATTATTTTAATTAAATGGACCTTAATGATGTGCAGTGGATCTACTGAGGAGGGGCTATATCAGCTTTGGCCTACCTTAGATTTACAAATCCAAAGGGATAGTCTACCTTCCATGGGGTAGAGCTAATTAGCCTAAAGGGTGCTTTTTGGTGTGTAATGGCTATCCGAGGAAGAAAGCATGTAGACTTACATCTTCTAATGCAGGGAGAAATGCTGGGATGATCAGTTGGTAGCACAATAAATCGAACCCCACCTAAGGGTGCCCGTTGGTGTGCAACGGTTGTGTTGGAAGTAATGCGTAATAGACTTACATCATCGAAAGCAAAGATGACTATCAGGGTGACCTGTTGGTGGCACAACAAGTCAAACCAGACCTAAGGGAGACTATTGAGAGAGTGTCGCTTGGGACTTATGTCAACTTAAGAGTAGTCAGGCGATTCCTATATGGAGTTTTGTTGACACTACCCTAAAGATAGGATGCATTCTTAGGAAAAAGTATCACTGGGGGTGTCCTCCTAATCCATAAGATAAAATATATATTTTGTTTGTATGTTTATGTGGACCCAGTTGGTGTGCGAGGGACCACATTGAGAAGGATCTTATATCAGCATAATCCTATCTCACTTACTTGGACCAAGGGAGAATGCATATCAATAAAAGGACAGGGGGTGGCTACTAGAAAGGGGACTGCCAATCAAACCCATGTAGTGTTTAAATGGGGTCACTAAGGACATGATGATAGTACCCATAGGGAGGTTCCATATTTATCTGGACCAATAAAATAAACCCCTATAAGTATGGCCAACTCCGTGAGAAAGCTTGACTTACATCGCCACGAGTGGTGTATCCAGGGTGGTTCACAAAGGAGTGAGAACCAAACCAACTTAAGGTGTCCGTTGGTGTGCGATAATCAATCTGAGAAGAAGGCTTATAAACTTACATCTTTATAGACAGAAATGATCATCGGATAATCCATTGTCAACAAGACATATGATATCCGACCTAGGAGACTACTAAGTAGGGAATCATGTATGAGGACTGGACCCAGACTTGAAGTAGTCAAGAGAAAAATAGCAATTGGGGGACTTATCCTAAGCCTCAAATATACTCGGCCCAGTTAGTGCATGATGGCTAGCTCAAGAAGAAAGCATGTATGCTTATATCCTCTTAAACAAAGTCAACATGAGGTAGCTTACCGGCCATGCAATAAGGCTTACCAAACTAATAAGGTGCTTGTAATATTATAATGGTTAGGTTAAGAAGAAGGCTTGTAGACTTACATCTTCTAAACAAGGAACCACTAGGGTGACACACTAGGCAAAGATGTCACCGACTAGAAGCTAACAGTGAGAGTGTTATAGGGGGCTTTATCCCACATCAAAGTAGCCTAAGATAAAAGATATGTGCTTGTTTTATATTTGATTGTGTGTAGTTTATGTTGGTGTTGTGTTGATAAAGGATAGGATACCACTTGGGTTCCTTACACCTACCCTAAATGCTTCATGGTGGATTCACAAGCAATGATGTTTCTCGACTTAGAAGAGATGGAATTTGAGATGAAAAAGAAATTTTATTGATAATTATTTTGAAATAAGATTTATGGATAATATTTCTTTAGGTAGATTGCATTTATTGGAAGCATTGGGTGCTCTCCCTTACAATTTATAAGCTGATAAGATTCTTCTTAGTAGGGTTTCTCTATGGCAAAAGGGTCTTCCCAAGTGGGTTCAAACTTGCCTTCCATCTTTTGACGGGTGACAATTGATCTCCTTATAACTAAAATAAGCTCTCCTACTTGAAAGCTTTAGGATGAACCAACTTGTTGTGAGATTGAATCATTTCAGCTTTGTACAACTCGAGGTTCTGCATTCTCAGAGGCATCTCTCCTCCAAATCTTCAAGCTCTTCTAACTATAACTTGAATTCTGCTCCGTTGTGATCTTGCTACACATAGCTATCCTTAGAGATGGGATTTGGACTTTTAATGGTAGAATGACTTTAGACCCATACACTAAAGAGAAAGGGGTAGAGTGAGATGGAGTTCTATATGTGGTGTGGTAAGCCCACAAGGCTTCAACTAATTGCTCATGCCACTATCGCTTGTTGTCATCGTGTGTCTTCTTTAATATTTGGATAAGAGTTTTATTGAAGGCTTCTGCTAAATCATTTTCTCTTGGGTAATATGATAGAATATCTCAAATCTATGATGTGTCTCTGGACAAAGCGTTGGTTTTGGTGCTCTTGAATGTAGTACCATTATCAGATTTAATTTTTTGAGACACCCCAAACCTATATATGACATGATTCCTAAAAAATTGGAGCACATGTTAAGCTGTGACATCTCTGAGTAGGACTACCTCCGCCCACTTAGATAAGTAGTCAGTATCAGCTAGAATGAACTGATGACCCTTTGAAGAAGGAGGATCAATCATACCCACTATGTCGGTACCCTAACACTCAAATGACCATAAGACCAACTTATGGTTTAGAATGTTGGGTGGTTGGTGTAAGACCACACCATGCACCAGACATTGGTGTCATCTCCTAAATACGTCCATGCAGTATGTGATCATCAAAGGCCAGTAGTATACTAATCTATTATTCTTGGCTTTCATCTTTGGACCAGATTGATGCGCTCCATATAAACCTGAGTGTACCTCGATCACAATCTTACAGGCTTCATGTTTTCCCAAACAATGTAACCATATATGATTGAAGGACCGTCTATAAGGTGCCACGAGAGCACGAAAAGGGCTCTGCTTCACTGTGACTTCTATTTCTAGATGTAATATATTTAGATAATTCATGAATGGTTGCCTCCAATCTGGCTCATCATCTTTTTGGCAATGACAACCTCCCCTTCAAGAGAGAGCCTCTCGATGAGCTCCATGTCAATAAAGGATAAGACTTATCTATTTTGGACCCTTATTGGTATGGACTTATCTTTCGGACATGCCAACTCTTTGGCAAGCTTGGCTAAAGCATCCTCTACAGTGTTCTATCCTCAAGGAATCTTATAAATAGTAACCTATGGGATTTGGGCCAATAACTCTATATTGTACTCATGGTAATGATGGAGCTTAGGCTTTAGAACTTTATAAGACCCAGTGATTTGGTTGATAACTAAATGAGAGTCCCTATAGATATTGATATCCTGGATGCATAATGTAAACTCCAACAATCGAAATTTTATTTGGCTTTATTGGATGGATTGGACAAGTGATATAAAATCTCATCATCATCCCAAGTTAGAGAACTATTCTACCCCTACCTTCCCGGAAGAGTAGATCATGGTTCTTCTCCCTTTTAAAGGAAGCCACCATCAAATACATTTTTTATAATATCATGATTTAAGGGAATCAACATGAAGTGGGTGTGCTACTAAGAAATCCACTAGTGCTTGTCCTTTCACCACATGAAGGGGTACAAAAGTGATATCAAACTGTGATAAAATCATGGACCAATGTGCCAACCATTCTTAGTGTCGGCCATGTCATGAGATATTATAGTGGATTGATCCTAGAGATCAAATTCACCTTATAAGAAAGCATGTAATGCCATAACTGTTGGGATGCAAAGATTAAAGCTAGACAGTGCTTTTCAATAGGTGGCTAGTTTGCTTTAAAAGAGATTAGATGATGGATGAGATAGTAGAGTGCATTTTCTTTCCCTTCATCATTGGTTTGGGCCAACAAAGCATCAAGGGAGTTGTCTAATGCGTGAAGGATGAGACTTCCCAGATAGGCTGCTAGAACATGTCATTAGGTAGTGTTTGATATCTTTGAAAGCATGTTGACACTTATCATCCCACTTGAACATGGCATCCTTTTTGACAAGTGCTGAAAATGGTTGGCATCTTCCTTATAAGTTGGAAATGAAGCATCTTAGATATGTCAACTACCTTTGAACTAATCTAAATTGAGTTACACTTTTAAGAGGTGGCATTTCTAATATCGCTTTGATCTTCTCTAGATCCATTTCTATTTACAGGGCTGGACAACAAGCCTAAGGAATTTCCCTGAAGCTACTCTGAATGCATTCTTCGGGGGATTCATTTTAAGGTTAAATTGTCTTAACAATTCAAAAACTACTCTCAAGTCAAAGAGATGGTATTCCTTTTCTTTAATTTTGACTATGAGATCATCGACATAACATTTAACTTAATGATGAATGAGTTCATCGAATATTTAAGTCATGGCCCATTGGTAGGTAGCAATGACATTTTTAAGGTCGAATGGCATGACCCTATACCAAAAGATCCTGATCGGGGTTCAAAACGGTGGTGTTTATTTTTGGAATGGTGGAACACCACATATATCTTAGGAGTACTTATTGATTTGATCGGGTACTACATTAAGGAATGATGCACTATCTCAAAAGATAGAAATCACCACCCTATAATGGACCTAATCATCTAATAAGGACTCCTAAAGCAGGATGAGTCTTCTAATATACCTGAGATTTTTCCCCTACTTTACATGGAAAAGTAAAGCAGGGTTTATTTTAAGCTGGGTTCATTAAATTTTGTATGGAGACAAGTCCCCATAAGGAATGGAAATCCCTTAGGAATACTCTCAATTATAGTAGAAATTAAAGTCTCCAAAGATTTCAAGGCTAGACTATCAATAAATTGGCTATGTTTTGGAAAATCAATTGGGATTGTTCAAGGAGAAGAATTATTTAAGAAGCCAAAGGGAATGAGTAGGAAATGCTCATGATACTATGAAGACTAGTGAGCATTCCAACCTATCATATAATTGGGCTTTATATATCTAAAATTGAAAGCATTGATGTTATTAAAGTTGACATTTTATTAAAAAGCTTGGACTTATAATCCCACAACACAAGGTTGTAGAAATACCTAAGAGGTGAGGATTTATACTTGTATCCCGAAGGAAGTAGCTACCTTGGATCTTAGATTTATGGAGCTTTGGCATAAGCTAAAGCACAACCTAAGTCTAAGCGAAGATGGGTATAGTTTACCTCCAAAAAAGAGGATAATCCACCCGTCCTGTTGGGCTTACAACCGCCTGGAGTGGCAGCCAGCTAACTCCTCCTATGCTTTAAAACCATGTAGGTAAGTCATATGATTTTGGAAGATAGTTAGGTTGTTACTACTTAGAAAGAGACTAAAGTCCTTTAACTCACTCTCTAAAGAGACTAGAGCATGAGTGGTATGAATAATGACTTAGTCTAATGTAAATCTTTTCAAATTTTATTTGTATTTGACACTTAATTTTGATAATGGTCGTAGGATTTTTGTATGCCTAAATGCATGTTGAAATGAGTTATGGGCCAAATTGAGAGAGAAGAGGGTGAAGCTCCATAAATAGGAGTTGCTCTCATAGGTCAAGCGGTTATCATGCGTGCAAGAATGAAGACCCTCATTTTTGCAAGAGTGGTAGAAGATGAATGCATTATATTAGATAGATAATCATATAGCTAAGGGGTTGCTAAATCTTTTAATTATCTTGATTTAATGCCTAGGCTTTATGTGAGGTTATGAGTTATGTAGAAATTTAATTATGAGTTATAGTTGAGTAAAATATTTATTTTTTCATAAGAGTCTAATTGCATCCAGGCCATACAACAAACACCAATCATAAAGAAACTATGAAAAAGGCATGCCATTTCTAATGCACAAGCTAAACATAACATCAAATATTTTATAGTTACTATAAATAATAGAAGATAGTGTGGCACCAAAAAAGGGTGAGCTCTACCCTTATACAACCCGGATTAGAAAAGAATAATTACAATTAAAAATAAATACATGCTATGGGGGTCTTCATCTTCTTCAAATTTTCATGTCTTCTTTCCTCCTCTTTGCTTCTTTGATTTGGCTCACTCAAGGCATCACGGGGCATATAAGACATAGTCTTCTAGCCAATGCTCATTCTAATTCCCCCATAACACTAATCCTAATTCCAAATTGCAAAATTACATTTAAATGGAAAGAGTAAATCTAACTATACCTGCAAAATAAAGGTTTGTTAAACATACATTCCACCCAAGCAATTATATTTATAATTTGGACTTAGTACCTTACACATGGGTAACTATGCCCACCTGTCTAACTTGGATTATGCTTAGGGGCTTAAGCAATCTCCAATAAGAGAGTATTTATATTTATTTTTTAGTTGCTTCTTAAGCATAATCCCCTGTAGAAAAATATGATTAGGCTAATAGTAGCCTAACATCCAGTCTACGAAATGTACACCCTAACATCCAGTCTAAAATAAAATATCATAAAGAAAAACATACATCAAACCATGCACCACCTTAACATAAAGCTAGAAGTGGTGACTTAACTCTAATGTGTGTGTTAAGACTTGTGTGGTATTCCTTAACTATGCTTTGTTATAATTTTTAAAGTAAGAGAGGATTCAATTTAAAGGGTGATTTCACTTTAAGTTATTTACTTGATTTGTAAGTTTTACTTAATATTTTCTTTTATTTCACTTAGTTTACACTCAATAACTAAGTGTTATAAAGAGAAGAAAAGAGAGGATCACTCTCTTTTATCCCTACCTTAAGTCACATCTAAAGCAAATTAATTAAATGAATTCTCTTTAGTGAATGACTTCTTACATATTTTTAATTAATCCTAAGTTTAGGTTCACTTTAAATAATCTCATTTAATAAGAATGGCATCTTAAGATTAATTAGAGCTAATTACTATCACATAACACATGTTTGTTTATTTCTTTTTATCATATGTAGCATGCATATGACTAAGTCCTAAATATATCTATACATGCAATATATGTCGGCACACTTAAATGATGAATATGAACATGTAAATTTAAAGTTTATATTTTTTTTTTTTTTGATTGAATTATTTTTATCATATTAATTTAAAGCTATATCTAAATTCTTATGCAAAAATACATTTGAATGAAATTAAACAGGTACGTGTCACTGTTAACTAGGGAAGTGAGATAATCAAAGGACCTCCTTGGGGCTAACTAAAGCCTCGTATTCCTAGATGTCCATACTTTATACCCATTTGAATTCAAACACATGTAAGCTTGCATACTTGAATGTTAGAAAGAGAGCTCTTAATCACATGATTAATTAATTTTATCACTTAAACAATTACAAATGCATGTGTTTTGTTAATAGAAAAATAGGGGTTTTGACTCCATAATCAAGTACACACACATATGTATAAGAGACATGAGCTAGTATATGCCATTGTTAACCAGGGAAGTGAGATAATCAAATGACCTCCTTGGGGCTATTTAAAGCCTCATATTCTTAGGGTGTCCAGACCAACTATTTTCTTTTTTCAAATACATAAGAATGTATACACAAATAAAGGATAACAAACCATGCAAAAGTTGTATCTTATTTGATTAAAAAGGTTTATATTCATGGAGCAAAGTCTTATTGAAATTCTAATATTGAAAACAAAGGACTTTACTCCATATACTTAACCTATACTCATTTATAGCATATGTAATCAGTTATTTATAAGATTTGGAAAATAGGTTTGGATTTAATAGTGATAGTAGCCAAACATATATTAATTTGAATCAACACACGTAAGCTTGACATAAAGGAAATCATTTATTTTTAATTAATTTTTGAAGAAATGAATGCATGAATCAACTAGACTACAATATTTTAATATGATTGAAAATAAATAAAGACACACAAGCATGTAATTTCATTCAATCCAACTAATTCTTAAGGATAATCATATTAAATAAGCTTATTTAAAATAAACCAAAGTTTCTTAATGCCACTTTTGATTTTATGTTTAACTTAATTTAAGAGATGTGAGGAAGATTTGATAATCCTAATCTGATCCCCCATATGTGTGAGTTAATTTGATTTAATAAGAAGCAATTAGATTAATTTTATGGTTTGATTAAGTTAAGCATGGATTAAATCAATTAATTAAACCCCCTTATGCTACTTAAAGTAATTAATTAAATAATTATGAGAGTGATATGCATGGAAAATAATGATCTTAAGAAATGAAAACAATTAGCTCATAATTAAATAATTAGTTAGGTTTATGTACTTTTATGGCTTTCCACACATGTAGGTTAGCCATATTTTCCTTAAATAGATTTAGGTTATTAAACACCTAAAGATCTACCCAGGAAACTTAATTAGATGAGATCTGAAATGATTATAATTTTAATTTGATTAATTATGCCAATTTAATTAATGAATTAAACCATCAATTAGTCCCAAATTAATTAGTTTCAAATCAAATGAAATGATCTTAGGGAAAATAATGAGAAAGAGGTCTCAAACTTATTCTCCATGCCCATTCACTATTCCACAATGATTAACAAGATTAGTTAATAGTTTCTTACTATTTAAAATGTTAATTAATCATCTAATTAATTAAGAAAGTAATTAGGGTTAAGACAAGCAATTTTTCTAATTAACCAAGCAATAAATCTCAAGAAAATTACAAGAGACAATGGTCATCCAATTAATCAACCTCAAAAAGTTCGGGGTTAATTACTTCGATAATTAGGGAGTAATTAAGCTAATTAAGTTTTTAATTAAACCCAAATTAAGCCTTAATTACTATTCAAAATTAATTGGGGATGTTTTCATTAAATTCTTCTCTAACATACCTTTACAATGAATATTTATATGTATTTTTTGATTTTCTATGATTTTGATGAATTTTCAAAGTTTTAGCTAATTTAAGTGATTTTTCATGATTTTTACAAAGTCCATTAATTTATTTTTGTTAAAATAGACCACTTGAGCTTCAAAATGTAATATCTTCCAATCTAGAATGCCTTTGACTTGAAATTTTATGGTATGTGTATTTTTAACTTCAATTTCAATCCCTGAAAATTCATCCTTAGGACATGCCTTATTCAGATCCCTAAAGTTGACACATATGTTAATTTGGCCATTCTTTTCTTAACTAGGATGACAGTGGCAAACCGGGTGAGATATTTTTCTTCCTTGATAAATTCAGCATCAATCAATTTCTTGATTTTAGAAGTGACCTACTCTTCAATATCTAATCACATGCATCTAGGAGCTTGCTTGATAGGGTTAACATTAGGTTCTATTACTAGCTTATGCGTTGCTACATCAAGAGATAAACCAAGCATTTCTTCATAACTCCATATGAAGCAATCCTTAAACTCAGCTAATAGTTTAACTAAGTCATTGGTTTGTTCTTCATTTAATAAGGAATTGATGTACGTCGGGCGTGGATCTTCTTTTGTTCCCAAGTTGATTTCTTTGAGTTCATAAATGGTTGATTTGATTTCTTCATCAAACTTTAGTGGTGTATCTTTGACTTTAGGCTCATTTGGGTCATCTAAAGTTTCTAAACATGCCTCATCATAAGAGTTAGCAAGATTCGAGAAGAACCTATCAAGACCCCAAATGAGTGGTGATGACTAGGCAATGGTTATCATCATCGACTGGACTCATAGTGCTGAATCCTAGTCCTGATCTTGACTGAGAGTGTCTGGTTTGGTTGTCTCATAATCTTTCAAAGTAGTTTGACATGTGTTTAGACCAAGTATGTGGGATTAACCCTTCTTTGCTAAGTTAATAAGACAAGGTGAATACTAATCAAAAGTAGTTGTATTAAATCTTTGTATGAATCATCCTTAAGTTTTACATCGACTTGAGGATGATGCTCCCAATAAAACCCTCTTTGGCATGACATGTGTGGATGACTTGGGGCCTCCTTAACTACCAAACCTTCAACTTTTGTGAGGAAAGTGAGGTTAGAGCTAAGTTCCCAACACTGTCTAACTATTCTACATAATGATTCAGATACATTCATGCTTTTCTTGGAGGCTGTCTCCACTGCCTGCTCAAACGCCACCTCCAAAGGGACCTTGGTTGGCATGCTAACCACATGAGACTCATCCTTCAAACTAGACTCTAAGTCTATGTGGATACAGGGTACCCTGCTAGAACATCCCTATTGGTTGGCCACCAAAGATGGAGGTCTTCCACCTTTAAATATGCCTTTGAATTTGCCTCTTTCTCTTTTAGTGAAGGTCGAGTCATTCTACCCATGTGTGATATGGAGGAACTAACTATGGGCAGAATCTAACATTTGGCTCTACCTCTTCTTCGGTGTCTGATTCTCGCTCACTTGGGCTTTCTTTTTCTTTTTCAATTTCCTTTTTTTTCTATTTCTTTTTCTTTTGATTTTAAACTTTCACCAAGTTCACAAGAATAGACTTTTTGGTTTGGAGGAAGATAGTTGGCTACATCTTCATAAATCTGATCTCTCTAACAGAATGGCTTCAAGTCTCTTTTGACATAATACTAGATTCCTCCTCTTCTAAATTTGCTGCACTGGTGCAAAGAAGATGGAACCTTGTTGTTTGCATGTATCCAAGGCCTTCTGAGCAAAGCAATGAAAGATGTATCTAAATCTGTTATGTAAAACTTTGCCTCTGTCTTCCAGTCATCTATATCTAGTGGTAACACAATGAATCCTAAAGCCCTCTCACCTTGTTCGTTGAATTCTCTCAATATCATTCGATCTCCTCAAAGTTCAGAGATGTCGATCCATAAGTAGGTAAGGGTTTTTAGACTCATAATGTTCACTGATGCACATTGATAAACTAACACCCTAGAGATCTAGATACCAACTCTGTGATGTAGGGGGGTTGTGCTCTGTTGTCCCCAAAAGAAGGTCTTCATCGATAAATGTAACTCCTGAGCTTCTCTTAAAAACATGTCTCCTCTCCAACAGGTCAACTGAGCTAAGCATATTTCTGGATCAAGAAGGGCTTTGATCAATGATCATCTCTTTAGATAATATAAGAGCATCATATATGCTTAGTTTAGTTGGTAACTTTCTCAAGTGAGCAAGGACATTATAGTCAACTCTAGCTTGATCCTCCACATGCATATCCATAGGTGGAGCATCTTGTGGAGGGGCTTCTTCAGAACCAATGACTTGTTTACCCTTATCCTGAGGTGGTACCCTAGGATGTAAAACTTTGCTACTATGAAGGTTGACTTCGGTGACTTCATGAGATGGTTTAGTGGAAAGTTCTACCTAATCATCAGGTTCACCTACAACTTCTCCTATGGGATAATCAGAGTCAGGTGACTCCAACTCTATCTCAATGGATGAACCTGGGTGATTTAGAAATTGGTAATCCATTTCAAAATCAGAAAGGAGTGGATCAAAATTGTTATATTTGTAAGTACATAGAGAGCTTTCTACAAGAATAAAATCATCAAGATCATCAAAAGTAGAGAGAATGTAAGAGAAATCATTCTTCTTCTTCATTGATATCTTAGATTTTGATGAAGACACAAAGTCCAAATCAAGTAAAATAAGCAGAGCGAGGGATTTGGCACCCCTCCATCGTATGACGAACTAGAAGAAGGCAGGGCTTGCGTGGTAGGAGTGCTGGACTTAGTTGGTGGTTGCACTAATGTGCTATCCCTGAGAAAGTGGAAGCTATTGGGCTTCTACCTCCCTAAAGTTGTCTTTAGCAACTTTCAAATCTTCCTTAGAGTTGGAGGTTTGTGCTGCTTCAGGAACCTGCAAGGGTAATCTTTTGATCTTAGAAATTATTTTCTTGGAGGTTTGGGATAGGGAGATATCCCAACCTTTCTCTATCTTAAGAAGATCTCATGTATGCCCAAGGATTACTCTAACTAAGGTTAGATATTCTAATAATAGATAATGGAACGACATGCTATAAAAGGTCCTTAAAAATAATCTTCCAAGACATGTCTTAGCATGAGGTGGTAGGGGCAATAGTTTGGATTATGACTCTTGCCCACATCCTCCGGCCTCCTAGGCTCTGGTAATTGAAAATCAGGTTTCTTTAAGAGGTTAAAGATTTTCTTGACAACCTCCCTTTTGAATGAATAAGGTTTATTCATTTTTTTGCAAAAGTAGGTAAGGCGATGGTGGATAATAATGCTCGCTTTATGCATGGAGGTATTGTTTTAGCGGGGCGAGGCATGGAGGTGGCTATATGGATGGTGGTGGCAGGTGGAGGTAGAGGAGGCTACAGCTAGGTTTGCGGTGAATCACGGCTAGGCTACTTTCCCTTATCAATCACGATCGCTCCAGCTTTTTCTTAAATGCCTTCTACAATCTTGGCTTGACTGACTGATCCTAGAAAGGTAACTGTTTGGCATCTCCTTGTAAACTATTCACCTTGTTGATTAATTTCTCAAATATCTTAATGGTGAATCCTTTAAGCATGAAGGTGACCAGGTGTGGTGTCTCATTTTGTGTGATTGAAAGATTTCAATGGGTGTTTATGTGAGGGGACACCATGCAGATCTGTAGATGGACCCATTATAGTGATCAAGCATGACATTAAAAAATAAAGTACTATCTTGAGAGATAGAAGTCACTATCCTATAATAGACCTAATCACCAAATGAGGACTCCTAAGACATGATGGGTCTTCGAATGTACTAGAGATCTTTCCCCTACTTTACATGAAAAAGTAAAGTAGGGTTTATTTAAACTAAGTTTGATAGTTCCTTATGGAGGAAAGCCCCATAGTTAATTACTTCTTAAGAATGAGATTCTTCACAATACTCGATTAAGGTAAATGATCATTGTCTCCAAAGATTTTAAAGATAGGATCAAAAAATTAATTATTTTAGAAAATCAAGGGTGATTGATCAAAAGGAGAGAGTTATTATCAAAAAGAGAGATGAGTAGGGATGCTCATAATACTTGGAAGCTAGTATGCATCCCAAACTATCCTATGGTTGGGCTTTACATTTTTGAAAATTAAGGAGAATTATCTGTTTGAGTTAAATTTTTATTAGAAATCTAAGGCTTATAATTTCACAATACAAGATTATAGAAATGCCTGAGAGGTGAGAATTTATGCTTGTAGCCCTAAAGGAAAATAATAACCTTAGATTCTAAATCTAAGGAGCTTTGACACGGGCCAAAGCACGACCTAGATCTAAGGCAAAAGTGGTATATGGTTTACCACCACAAGAGAGAATAAATCACCCAATTGTTAGAGTTACCACCGCCTAGAGTGGCCAACTAACTCCCCTATGATTTTAAATACATGTAGGTAAGTCATATGCTTTGCAAGATGGTTAGGCTATTATTTATTTAGAAAGGAGACTAAGTCCTTAAACTCACACCTTAAGAGGCAAGATCATGAAGGGTGAGAATAATGACCTAAGTCTAATGCAAATTTTATCAAGTTTTATTTTGATTTTTTAAACATTTTTATTTGACATAGGCCATGAGATTTTATATGCCTAATGCATGAGAAAATCGGTTATGGGCCAAAATCAAAAAGAACGAGGTGTGGTTCCACCATGGCTCTCAAATGTCAAGTTATTCTTCCTGGAAAAGGTGGAAGCCCTCCATTGGCAAGAGTGAGACAATATGATTTGTGCATGATATGAGACATACAACATCTAGCTAAGGGGTTGCTAAATATTTTATTATCTTAATTTTTGTCCTAGGCTTTAGGTGAGGTTATGAATTGTTTAGTTTAATTTTGAGTTGATTAATTGGATAGAAAATTTATTTTTTTCTAGAGCCTAATCAGGCCATTAAACAATCATCAAATAATTAAGAAACTAGGAAAATCATGCCATCCTAATTGCATAATCATAAATATATCATCATTCAATTTATAAGATAAATGCAAAAGGATAAGAGGCCAGTGTGATCGAATACCGCTGCACAACCCAAAAAAAAATGTAGGTAGCCGAGCACTACCCTTATATAACCCGAATTATAAATGAATAATTACAATTAAAAGCATTTTGGGGGTCTTCATTCTTCATTCTTCATTTCTTCATTTCTTCATTTCTTCATCTTGATTTGCTTCTTTTCTTTCTTTCTTTTGTCTTGATTGGTTGCTCTAGAGGCATCACATGGTACATAAGACTTAATCTTATAACTAATATTCATTTTAATCCCCCATAACATTCATTCCAAATCTTAATTATAAAATTTACATCAAAATGGGAAAGGTAAATCTAACTAAACTTGCAAGATAATGGTTAGCTAAACATACCACAACCCAAGTAGTTATATGAATAATTTGGACTTAGTACCCTACAGTTCTAATTTGAACTATTCTTAGGGGCATAAGCAACTTGCACATCAATAACATTTATATTCTTTTTATTTTTATTACATCAGCCCTTGAGCACAATCCCCTGCAGATATGATTAAGCTAAGATCTCCTTATCATCCAGTATACGCACATACACCCTAACATCTAGTATAAAACATTACATCATAAAACAAAATCATGCATCAAACCATGCACCATGCTAACCTAAAGCTAGAAGTGGTGACTTAGCTTAATGTGTGTGTCAATTAAGGCTTGTGGCATGTCTTAGCTAGGCTTTAAGTTGAAATTTTCTAAGTATAAAAGATTCAATTTAGATGGCAGTTTCATTTCAAATGATTTAGTTGATTTGAAATTTTAGTTGGTGATTTGATTTGGTTTGAATGAACCTACACTTGGTGACTAAATGTTATGAAGAGAATAAAGAGAAGAGAGCTCTCCTTCATCCCTACCTTAAAGTATTTCAAGGTAGATTGATTAATGAATTTTCTTTAGTGAATGGTTTATTATGTATTTTAATTGATCCTAAGTTTGGGTTCTCTTTAAATAGTCCTATTAAATAAGAAAGGCATCTCAAGATTAGTTATGATGGATTACTACCACATAACACACACCCATTCATTTCTTTCTATCATGTATACCATGCATATAAATAATCCTAAGCATACCTATACTTCCAATGCAAATCTTAGCACACTTTGATGAAGAATGCAAAGAGATGTTATTTGAAAATTTGAATATTCCATTTGTTAATTGGATCATTAATGTATATTTTTTTATGTAGAAAAGAGGGATTACTCATCAATTAACTTAATGCACATCCACATGTATAAAAGTTATAAGTGAGTATGGTGCCATTATTTTCTACCGCGCATAAGGTACAAGACTTACATAGGGCTACTTAAAGCCTCATAGCCATAGGATGTCCAGACTGATATACCACTTTTAATAGATACATGTAAATGTACAAAAAGAATTAAATGGATAAAGAATCATGTAAAAGATTATGTTTGATTTGGTTGTATAATTATGGTAAAAAAATTTTATTTTTGATCCTTCATTCTAATCTTTCTGAAAGAGAGAAAGAAATAAAATGAAGAACCAAAAAAAAATTCTCAAAATAACACTTCTTGTGTTGGACACCATGCAGATCTGTAGATGTTCTTATTAGGGTGATCATGCGATATTGAGGAATGATGTACTATCTCAAGAGACAAAGTCACCATCATACAAATGGACCTAATCACCTTAATAAGGACTCCTAAGGACTATGGGTCTTCAGAATGTACTAGAGATTCTTCCCCAACTTTACATGGAAAAGTAAAGTAGGGTTTATTTTAAACTGGGTTTGTTAAGTTCTCTATGGAGGCAAGCCCCCATAGTTAATTACTTCTTAAGAAATGAGATTCCTAAAGAATACTCTCCATTAAGGTAAATGATCATTGTATCCAAAGATTTCTAAAATAGGACTATCAATCAATTAATTTATTTTTAGAAGATCAAGTGGCATTGATCAAGAGTAGGGAGTTATTATCGAAGGTAAAGGAAGATAAGTAGGAGATGCTTAGAATACTGGGAAGCCTAGTAAGCATCCCAAACTATCCTATGGTTGGGATTTATATTTTTGAAATTGAGGTGATTTATTTGTTTGAGTTGAATTTTTATTAGAAATCTAGGGATTACAATTCCATGACATAAGATCGGGAAAATGCGCAAGAGGTGAGGATTTATGCTTGTAACCCGCAAAGGGAAGTAGCAATCTCTGAACCTAAATCTTGGGAGCATTAGGGAAATTAAATCGAAGGTAAAATGGGTATTTTTACTCAACAAGAGGATAAACTGTTGGACTTACAACCGCATGGGTGGCCAACTAACTCTCATATTTGATATTCATATTTTTTGCAAGACTATTATTTAGAAAGACACCAGTTCTTACATGATTAATGACTTAAATATAATGCAAATTTTTTGTGACTTTTGATAATCATTTTTGATAATCATTTTGGGATTCATATTCCTAATGCATGAGAAATTGGATTATGGGCCAAAATCAATCATGAAAGGTCAAGCCAAGTTCCATGGCAAAGGTGGAAGCCCTCCATAATAAGAGTAAAACATGATACTTTTTATGCACGATGTGAAAACATATAACATCCAGCTAAGAGATTGATAAATCTTTTATCTTATTTTATAAGCTAGGCTTTTAGGTGAGGTTATGACTTATTATTTTTAGTTTTGAGTTGATTAGTTGAATAGAAAATTTATTTTTCTAAGAGTCTAATCACATCGAAGCAATTCATCAAAGCAAGGAAGAAATTAGGAAAATATGTCATCTTAATGCACAAGCTAAACGAACATCAAACAATTTATAAAGCTACCACAAAAGAATAAGAGGCCTTTTGTGGTCACTCCCATACAAAAAAAAATTAGTTCGAGCTCTACCCTTATACAACTTGGATTAAAAATGAATTGATAAGAAGGAATTCATGTTATGAGGGTCTTTATTCTTCTTTCTTCTTTTGGTTGGAATGTGGTTGATCCAAAGGCTTTACATGGTAAATACGAAACAGTCTTGTAATTAATGTTCATCCTAATCCCTCATAACAATCATTCCAAATCCTAAGTGAAAAATTACATAAAAATGGGAAAAATAAATTTAACTAAAACTTAAAGATTAGCTAAACAAATCACACAATCCCAAGTATATAAATAAATTGAACTAAGCGGCCCACAAATGGGTAACCAAGTCCACCTGGCCTATTTTTGGATTATGCTTAGGGGTATAAGCAACCTGCATAGCAAAAATATTTATATTTTTATTATAGTGCCCCTTAAGTACAACCTCCTGCAGAAGACATTGGTTAGACTAAGATCACCCTACCATTCAATATAAGCACATACACCCTACATCCAATCTAAAACATTACATCACAAAATAAAATCAGACATCAAACTATGCACTGCCCTAACATAGGACTAAAAATGGTGACTTAGCCTAATGTGTGTGTCATTTAAGGTTTGTGTGGTATGTCTTAGCTGGCTTTAAAGTTAGAGTTTTCTAAGTGTGAGAGGTTCAACTTAGAGGGTGGTTTCATTTAAGTGATTTAGTTGATTTTATTTTATGATTTGATTTAGTTGGAATGAACCTACACTTAATTACTAAAAGTTGTAAAGAGAAAAAAAGAGAAGAAATATTCTCTTTCCTCCATACCTTAAGTAATTTTTAAGGTAGATTCATTAATGATTTTGTTTAGTGAATATTTTATTATGTATTTTAATTAATCCTAAGTTTAGATTTTCCCTAAATAAACCTATTCAAAAAGAAAGGCATTTTAAGATTATGTAAAATGAATTACTATTACAAAATACACAATAGTTTATTTCTTTCCAACATGTGTAACATGCATGTGGATGAATCCTAAGCATATCTATACATGAAAATGGAAATGTTTAGCACACCTTCATGATGAATGCTAAGAGATGTTGTTTTAGAAAGATTTGGAATGTTTCATGTATGCATGATTTTCTTAAGTAGAAAAGAAGGATTCTTTTATTCATTATTCATATGTACATTTACATGTATGAAAGACATAAGTGAATATGACACCATTATTTTCTACACCAGGGGTGTAAGGTACAAGACCTGCTTGGGGATACTTAAAATCTCACAACCCCGGGATGTCCAGAGTAACATACAACTTTTCTTAAATACCTGTGCATGTACAAAAAAAAAAAAATGAATGGAAAAAGAATCATGCAAAAAGTTTATGTTTGTTTGTTTGATTTATTTGTTATTTAATTTATATGTGAAAATGTGAAGATCCTTCTTAAATGATAACATAGGAATGAATAGGAATAGATTTAAGCAAGTGTTGTGTTCTTTTTAAATAAACTATACACTTTACAAATCCTATTCAAAACTATGTTAAAAGAGAAGAAAAGGAAAAGTCACATAATGCACATCTTTATATTATATTCACATGCAAGCTTATAAGTAATTAACATACCTTTCATTTGTAATGTTTGATTTATAAGTTTTGAAAATAATTTTGGATTTAGTAGTGATAATAGTCATTCATAATCTTACTTTAGCCAAAACATGCAATTTGACATAATGGAAATATTTCATTTTTAAAAAAACAATGAATGCATGATTTTTATATGACATACACATTTAGCATGCTAGGAAAGAAATAAAGAGATGAAATCATGTAAATTCATTCACCCTAATTAATTCCTAAAGATAATCCTATAAAATAAGATTATTTAAAGTGAATCAAATTGTTTAAAGAAATTTTGAGTTTGATTTGAATTTAGGAAATGTGAAAAGGTTTGGCAGTCAAACCCATCTCCCACATGTGTGTGTTATTTCAGTTTAATTTTAGAACCATTAGATTTAATTTATGTTTTGTTTAGGTTAAAGTGTAAATTAAGTTCGTTAATTACCCCTTACCTACACTCCCTTAACATAATTATTCAAGAAATTGTGAGCCAACATATGACATGAAACCATATTGAATTTAAATTAGCAATGCACCCTAAGAAATCAAGGGCATAATGCAATTGCCTCAGAATTGATGATAATTAAGCTAAAGGGTTTAATTAAGTACTTTCATAACCCTTCCCACACATGTAGGTTGAATTTGATTTCCTTAAGGTTACTTAGGTTATTTTACACCTAAGTATCTACCCAGCAAAGATTGATTAAGTTCAAATTGATTTTGAAAATTTGATTAAGTTAATCAACATGGTTATTAGTGGATTAACCCTTAATTAGGTTTGGATTAAGGTTGAAAGGGGATTTAGGGAATAGCTTAAGAAAAATATTCCAAAATTATTCCATAAACCTTATGATCCCTTAAACAATGTTTAATTATCTTAATTAAATGATTAAACCACTATGCACATGCTTATTACCCTTGATTACATTAAGAGAGTGATTAGGGATTCATTGGATGATTTCCTAATTAACTCATTAATAAATTCTAAGAAAATTAGGGGAGGTAGAGGTCATCCCTCAAAACATGCCTAAGAAGTTTGAAATTAATTAATGAATTCATTAGGGAGTAATTATATTAAGATTTTAAATAAACCCAAATTAAGGAAAACCCACTATTCAAAATCAATTAGAAATAATTTCATATTATTCCTCACTGAATTATCTTTAAAATGAGCTCTTATTCATTTTTTATTTTCTACATTTAGTTATGTATTTTTGAAGTTTGAGTGATTAATTGATCATTAAATCCTTAATTATATAACTAATCTCATTGGCGCCATGTGGACCGCTGACACGGCACATGCTTTCCGCATGGCATGACACGATTGGTTATTTAAGTTATCAAATCGATTGCATAATCATCCAGTGATGCTACACGCTTTCCCTTGGACCATATGATTAAAGATTGGATGGTCAAGATCAAGTCTGTTGTTTCTAAAGGGTTAATCAATGGATCTAACGTGGATTAATCAGGACCATCCATCCAAAACACATAGGATGGATGGTCCATGATGGATGGGCGGTCATTCATCCCTTAAGGCTTGATCCGAGCTCACTTGAGCTCAAATTGAGTAGGGATTGAACACACACCATCTAAGAGCATAGAGGAAGACATCCAATGATCAATTTTAATTGGGATGAAAGTTCCCTTCACAAAGGACCAAGAATTCCTACACTAAGCTTAGTTTTGAGGCATACCTCATCGGAGGCTATCACCGGTGCTCCCAACCGTCGAGGTACTTCATCTAGTGGAGATGAAGCCCCATTGAAGGTTTGAAGGCTTGAGATCAGGTGGATCCTCCTATTGGCCAAACTTCTCTTCAAGGGCTTGTGACTTTGGTCTAGCTCCCTCTTCCCGTGGCTAAGATGCTTGGAACTTGACTTGGGTGAACTCAACTTGATGCCTTGAAGGTGCTTGCAAGAGGAATCGACTTGTGGTGGTGAATTGAGCAAGTTGGAATTTCCAATGAGCTCCCCTATTTCGACTTTGAAGAAATCCAAAAATGGAGAATTTGAAATAGCTTGAGGAAACTTGGAGAAGATTTCTCAGAGTTCCTAAGGCCCAATTGAGTGTGAATAATTAGAATTCAAGTCAAATTAGGGAATATATCCCACCTATAAGGATCGGATGGCCGAGAATATCTCTTCCATTTTGATCAAATTGATCCTATTGAGTGGGTTTGTAAGGCCATTTTAGCTCCACATGGTTCAATTTTGGCAGAGGAAGGGAGTGGAGGAGTTTCCATGTGTTAAATGAGGTGAGAGGTGATCCATGTGCTCATTCCAGTGAGGGGGTTTTGGCTTGGGTTGGGTTTGGTTGGCCCAAACCCATTGGGTCATGTGTACCACCTCCATTAGTGTCCATTTGGTCCACTAAGAGAGTGCCAAGTTGACATGAAAAGGATATGACCAAATTCTAAGTGGAATTGGCCATAGGTTACCCCTTAACCTAGGGGTAAAATGGTCATTTTGCTTTGATTTTAGTTTGGGAAGATTTATAATAGTTTGAAATTTGGTTGGTTTAAATTTCAAGGAATTTGGAGTTGATTTGATATCATTTGGCTCATGTTGACCCATTTAGGTCAACATGGATCAAGTTGACCAATTGGTCAAATTGGGTCAAAGAAAGGGTTGGGTCAAGTTCATATGAGCATTTGAAATATTTTGGTATCATTGGTTTGGTTCAATGTGATTGTATTTAGTTTTGGTTCATTTGATTTCATTTAGGTCAAATGGGTCAAGTTGACCAATTTGACCCATTTGACCCAATTGGGTTAGGTCATGGATTGGTTTAGGTTTGGTTAGTCATTTGAAATATTTTGGTAGCTTTGGTTTCAATTAATTTTGGTTTGTTTAGATTTTGGTTTTATTTGACATTTTATGGTGCAAGGTTGGGCCAAGCTAAAACTTTTTGGAAGTTCAACAAGTGATTTGGAATGAACTTGACCCATTAGTTTCAGTTAATTTATCTTAGATCAAGATTTGACTCATTTTGACTTTTTTAGGTCAAGTTGGGTCAACTTGGGTCAAGTGGCCAATTGGGCAAGGTTAGGCTCAAATGATGACTTGATCAAGTTCAAACATTGATCATGAATTAGTTTTGATCAATAGTTTCAATCAATTTGACCTATGGTGGATTTTGGCTAATTTAGGTTTTATTTGGGTCAAATGTTGACTAGGTCAAAGGCTAGGTTTGACTTGGTTTGACCCAATTTGAGTGAGTGATCATCTTATGATGATTGTTGCTCACATTGTGGGGCTTCGATGAGCTTAGTTCAATCCAATTTGGGTAGGATTAAAATTTTTCTCAAAATAGCACTTTAGGTCACTTTGGGTCAAGTGAGCCTGAGTCAATTGACTTGATCAAGGCTTGATTCAAGTTTGATTGAACTCACATATGGACTTATGATTGAAATATAAATCCATTTGCAAGTGATTTGGAGTCAAATGCATTTTGATTCTTTTGACAATTTCAAGTTCAAAAGGGTGAACATGAATTTAATTTGAGTTTGATTTTTGAATTTAGTTTTGATTTGATGATTGAGGTTTGTGTTTATATTTGGATTCATGATTGAAGGATTGATTAAATCATGAAGAAAAATCAAGGGTTTGGCTTGACTTGAGTTTGATTTGACTAAGTTCAAGAATTTAACTTGAAAGAGTTTAGGTTGGATTTTGATTAGATTTGGATTTGGTTTTGGATATTTGAATTTATATTTCATTTATATTTGTGAATATAAATGAGAATATAAATGGGTTATGAGAAAATATTTTTAATTTGAGTTGATTTGGATTTGATTTGAGCTAAGGAAGGATTTTTGAATTTGGAATTCAATCGTGGGTTTCAATCAATTTGGAATTGATTCATGATTTGAGAAAATCCATTGGAATTGATTTAAGGATTGAGAAAATCAATTAAGTTAGAATTGATTTGAGTTTTATTTGGGCTTGGTTTGAGTTTGAAGTTGATTTAGATTTGAATTTGATTTGATTTTGAAGCTGATTTGGATTTAAGAAAATCAATTAAGTTAGAATTGATTTGAGTTTAAAATTGGTTTGATTTGGAGTTTAATTTTATTTTATAATTAACTTGAAGGAAGGAAGTGAGGATTTGGTTCAAGCTATGGGGTGGGCAAGTTTTTCTAACACCCCTAAGGCATATCCAATTCCTATGGCTAACTTTTCTAAGTCTCAAGGATTAGTTGAGTGTTCACCTCACTAGAAGTGTCTTATAACTAAAGAACCCTTAGTGTCTAAGAGGAGTCCTATGTCTAAGATGGAGAGGGTGAGAGCTCATTCTAAAAATGAGGTCAATAGAGGTCGCCCAATAGGTGTGGTGTGACTGACATGGCACACCACACGTATAAGTATTGACCGAGGAAATCAACAACATGGAATGATCACAAGCACTAACAGAAATGATCTACTCAAGGTGTAGAAGGAATCAAGAGCTTAGTGCAATGTTACTCTACTCATGTCAAAAATATAAGATAGTGAAGGAGGAATCCATTAGGGACTGAGTATATGAACCTTCCACTAGAGAAACTAGTTCAAGTCATCCACAAGGGGATGAGAGGATTGATTTGATTTGAGTCTCACTGGGGAGAAATTAATTTGATTTGTTGATTTAGGATTTGGTGCTCTAGTAGGGATGAAAAGTGAACTCTCCACTAGGGGAGCAAGTTCAAGTCATACTTTAGGGAGAAGAGATTATGAAATTCACTAAGGGATTAGAATTCAAGATCCATTGAGGAAACTAGAAAGATTTTCATCTCACTGAGGAGAAACATATTGCTTTGATTGATTGGATTATTTGTGTGATTGTTTTTGTTTTGGCTCCACTGGGGGAGATTGATTGGATTTATTTTGTTTTGATCAGTTTGACTTCAATGAGGGAGGAGGGTTGAATTTGTTTCATATTTTTAAATTTGGATTTTGAGATGGACCCTATTGGTTTGTGATAGATCTTACTAAGTAGGGGCCATGGTGGCCTAAGCCTAACTCAGATTTACCAATCCAAAGGGGTAGTCTATCAAACACAAAGTAGGAGTATCCAATCAAATGGGTTTCCTTTCGATGTGCTGCAGCTGTACTAGGAAGAAAACATAGTAGACTTACATTCTCCAAAGTAGGGATCAATTGTTGGGGTGATCCATTAGAGAGGCAATGGATTGAACCCAACCTAGGACTAATTATTGAGTGAATGCCACTGGGGGACTTAAATTAGCTCAAAGATAGTCAAGATTAATTTCATTTTTTAGTTATTTTTGATGGATTCTATCACGGTTGTTTGGTAGAACCATGGAGGGTCTAACTTCAGTTTACCCAAAGGGTCTACCAATTACATAGTAGGACTATCCAACCAAAGGAGTGCCTTTTAGTTTGCAATGGCCAAGTTGGGAAGAAAGCACGGAGACTCACATCTTCTAAAATAAGGAACCACTAGGTGATCGATTGCTTGCACAGCAAATCGAACCATACAGGTTATTAGTGAATCATTTGGGGACCTAAATCGACTCAAAGATAATCAAGATTAATTTCATTTTAATTGATTATTTTTATGGATCCCATCATTTATGATGCACTTTGCACTAAGGCCATGGAGGCCTTGGTCTAAGGGGTAATCCAAAGGTAGTCTGGAGGCTATCCAACCAAAGGAGTGCCTTTTAGTTTGCAATAGATAAGTTAGGAAGAAAGAGCGGGGACTCACATCTTCCAAAATAAGGAACCACTGGGATAATCGGTTGCTTGTGCAATAAATCAAACCCGACTTAGTGCTGACTATTGAGTGAATGCCGGTGAGGGACTTAAATCTACTCAAAGATAGTCAAGATTAATTTTATTTTTAATTATTTATTTTTTATGGATCCCATCAATTTATGATGGACTGCACTGAGTAGGGGCCATGGAGGCCTTAGTCTAACATAGATTTACCAATCCAAACGGAGTAGTCTACCAACCATAAAGTAAGACTATCTAACCAAAGGAGTGCTTTTCAGTTTGCAATGGTCAAGTTAGGAAGAAAGTGTGGGGACTCACATCTTCCAAAATAAAGAACCACTGGGGTGATTGATTTCTTGGGCAATAAATCGAACCTGACCTAGGGCTGACTATTAAGTGAACGGGATGAAGGACTTAAATCAGCTCTGAGATAGTCAAGATTAATTTTATTTTTAAAATGTTTTTGATGGATTTCGTTGGTTTGTGATGGATCAAATTGAGAAGGAGCTTATCTCAGCCTAGACCTATCTCAGATTTACTAAACCAAAGGGAGTAGCTTCTCATCCGAAGGGAGAACTATCCAACCAAAGAAGTGCCTTTTAGTTTGCAATGGTCAATTCAAAGGAAGAAAGTATGGGGACTCACATCTTCCACTATAAAAGACCATTAGGGTGATTACTTTGGGCAACAAATCTCGACTTTGCCGATTTACAAAGTCATGCTAGAAAGAATGCATCATAGGCTTGCATCTTCCAAAGTTGAATGACTGCTAGGATAACCTACTTGTGAAAAAATAGATTGAACCCGACCTAAAGGCGACTATGGAGAGAGTGCTGACCTGGGGACTTATGTCAACTCAGGTAGTCAGGCAATTCTTATAGGGAGTTCTATTAACACTGCCTTAAAGATAGGATGTCTGCTTAGAAAAATGGGCCCTTTGGGGGCTTGAATTCCAAATCCAAAAGAGAAAATTTTTATTTGTTTATAATGGAACATGTTAGTTTGTGAGGGATCAAACTGAGAAGGAGCTTATATCTGACTACAAATTTACTAAAGGGAGCAAATCTCCCCACCTATACTAAGGGGGCTATCCAAAAGTAACCCAGGTATTGTCTAAATGGGGTCTCAAATGATGTGATCCAAATAGAATGCCCATAGGGAGAGGGGCCACTAAGGACTTGATCTAAAACCCTGGAGAAGGTAATATCAATAGGTATTTAGTGGCCAACTCAAGGAGAAAGTATTGGGACTCATATCTGCCAAGAGTGGTGTCCCCAGTGATTATTATTATATAGTGAACATCAACCAACTAAGGTGCCCATGGGTTTAATGCTCGACTGGGAAAGCTCGACTCACATCCTCTATAATGGAATCGATTGTTGGGATAGTGGTCTTGCTTCGGAGCTCGATTAAAGTCATTGGAGGACTTACATCAACTTAAGAGTAGTCAAGAGGAAAGGAGCCACTGGGGGACTTATCCTAAACCTCAAATATACTCAACCTAGTTAGATCATGATGATTAGTTCAATAAAAAAGTGAGGGGACTCACATCTTCTTAAAAAAATCAACATGAGGTAACTTACTAGCTAGGTAGTGAAGACTACCAAACTAATAAGGTCCTCATTGGTTTGAAATGATTAAGTTAGGAAGAAAGCTCAGGGACTCACATCTTCCAAAATAAGTGACCACTGGGGTGACATATTAGCAAGGTAGCATATAAACATGATCTAGAGAAACTAATGTATGGGTGTCACAAGGGGTTTGCTCCCACATCAAAATAGCCCAACATAAATGATATTTGTTTATTTTTGTGCTTATGTTAAAGGGAATAGGATGTCACTTGGGTTCTCTCACACCTACCCTAAACACGCTTGAGGAATTTGATGGAATGATGCCACAGATGGTTCCTACTGAGAAAGGATGTTGCTTGGGTTCTCTTACACCTAACTTTGTTATGCTAATCAAAATAGAATGCCTCTGGGGTTCTCTTACACTTATTCTAGTAGCACTGGGAATTGTGTTTGTATTATGAAAGAGGGATATGATGCCTCTTGGGTTCTCTTACTCCTATCCTAATCACATCATGACAGATTTGCAAGACAGGCAGACAATGCTTCTAAAGAAAAGAAAATTTTAATGAATTGGAATGAAATTTTGTTATTTTGTTGATAATTATTTTCAAACATGATTTATGGGTAATATTTATTCAAATAGAGCCCATTAATTGGAAGCATTGAGTGTTCCCCTTTACAATCAATGAGCTAATACGATCCTCCTTGGTATGCATTTTCTATTACAAAGGGGCCTTCATAAGAGGGTTCAAACTTGCATCTTTTGGCAATATAATCTCTTAGGACTAATAGAAGTTCTCTCACTTGAAAATCCTAGGGACCGACTTTATTGTGAGCTTGAATCATTTTGGCCTTGTATAACTCGAGGTTACGGCATCTCTCCTCCAAACCTTCTAACTTTCTTGCATTGCATTTCCTCTCATGGTATCCTATCCTTAGTGATGAGAGTTGAACTTCTAAAGGTAGAATGGCTTTAAACCCATACATTAAGGAGAATAGGGTAGATTGAGTTGGAGTTCTATAGGGTAGACTTCAACTAATTTCTCATGCCACTATTTCTTGTTATCATCAAGTATCTTCTTTAGATCTGGATGAGAGTTTTTGTTGAATGCTTTACTAAGGGTAGGGTAGTATGGTGGAATATCTCTATCTATGTCTTCTAGAAAATCTATTGATCTTGGTGCTTTTGAATGCATTATATTATAGGATAATTCATCTCGAATATATACTGGTTCCTTCTGATTTCTTGTGATTGCCTTCACTTGGCGATTGGTGGCGACTAAAATGAATAGATGACCCTTGGAGAATAAGGATGGATGGGACAATCTGTATCCCCAACAATGTAGGTGTAGAATGTTGGGTGGTTGTTGATGTAGTGACACATGACGTGATGGCATCTCCTAGAAACATTCATGCAATTTGTGATCATCGAAGGCTAGTAGTATCTTAGTCTCTTGATCTTTGCTTTCATATTCAGATCGGATTGATGCACTCTGCATAGACCTGAGTATACCTCGATCATGATCCTAGGGGCTTCGTATTTGTCTAAATAATGTAATCACATTTGATCGAAAGATTGTCGGTACAAGGTGCCATCCATGAGAGCATAGGAGAGAGCTCTCTATTTCATCTAATGGGCTTGTAACTTCTTTTGAGGTAGTTTGTCGGTATTCAAATAGTCTATGAATGGTTTCCTCCAATCTAGCTCCTCATCTTTATTGGCAATGACAACCTCCCCTCAAGAGAAAGTCTCTCAATGAGTTCAACATCAATAAGGGATAGGACTTGTCTATTTTTTACCTTTATTGAAATAGAATCATCTTTTGGACATGCCAATTCATTGAAAAGTTTGGAAAGCATCGCTAGTTCTCTGTCAGGAACATTGTGAGATGGTGACTTGATTTGGCCCAACTGACTTCATGGTATACTCTTGAATGAAGCTTAGGTTTGAGAATCTCGTAGGACAATCGATTGATGACCAACTGAGAATCCCCATAGATGTTGATGCGCTTGACACATACTATAATGGCTAACTCCAGACCATCAATCAACGTCTCATACATGGCTTCATTGTTGGTGTAGAGATTGGAGAGATAGTATGAGAATCTCATCACATCACCTTTTCTGGAAGAGTAGATCATTTTTCTTCTTCTTTATGAAAGGAATCCGCACTATCAAAATACATCTCCCATCGGTGGTTGTCAGCCTCCACTAACTTCATGATTTGTTCGTTAAGGACATCATCATTAAGTGGGGAATCAATAGGAAATGGGTGTGTTGCTAGAAATCCGCTAGTGCTTGTCTTTTTACCGCATAGAGGGGTATGAATATGATATCAAACTGCGAGAGTATCATGGACCAACATGCCAAACATCCGGTTAGCATTGGTCGTGTCATGAGATACTGTAATGGATTGGTTCTGGAGATCAAGTTCATCTTACAAGAAAGCATATAGCGTCATAGATTTTGATATGTAAAGATCAAAGCAAGGAAATCTTTTTCAATAGGTAGGTAGTTTACTTTAGTAGGAATCAGACGATGGCTGAGGTAGTAGAGAGCGCTCTCCTTCCCTTCATTATTGACTTTGGCCGACAAAGCACTGAGGGAATCATCCAATGCAGCAGTGTAGAGGATGAGTGGCACGAGACTGAAACTAGGCGGCTTCATCTTGCTCTTCAAAGGCATAGAACTTGTCATCCCACTTGTTGGCATCATTTTTGACAAATGCTGAAAATGGCTTGCAACTCTCCAGAGGTTGGAGATAAGCGTCTCTTACATATGCCAATCATGGAAAGATCTAAGTTGAGTTAAACTTTTAGGAGGTGGCATTTAAGATAACTTTGATCTTTTTTGGATCTATTTCTATTCTAGTGTCGGACTAAACACAGGAATTTCCCGAACTACTCACACTTCGGATTCATTTTGAGGTTGTATTGTCTTAACCATTTGAAAACTACTCTCAAGTTAAAGATATGGTCTTCTTTTTCTCTACTCTTGACTACTAGATCATCAACATTGCACTCTGATCCCATTGAAGATCGAGTCATGACCCGTTGGTATGTAGCACCGGCATTTTAAGGCCAAAGGCATGACCTTATAATAATAGATTCGATTGGGGTTGAGTAGTGTTTCTTTTATCAGGACCATCTTGATTTGGTTGTAGATTACATCCATGAAGGAGAATCTTTGAGATGAGGCAATGTCCACCAATTAGGAAAGAAAACTCATCCTTAGGACATGCCTTATTTAAGTCCCTAAAATTGACATGCCTTATTTAGTAAACTCATTCTTCTTCTTCTTAGGGGGATCTTGGCTAACGGTAGGGTATTTTTCTTCCACACCATCGATCAATTTCTTGACTTTAGAAATGACCTGTTGTTTGATTTCTAATCGCATGCGTCTAGGAGCTTGCTAGATAGGGTTGGCATTAGGGTCTATTGCTAGTTTGTGGACTACTAGGTTAGGAGATAATCTGTGCATTTCTTCATAACTTCATGTAAAATAATCCTTAAACTTAGTTAATAGCCTAACTAAGTCATCAATTTCTTCTTCATTCATCAACAAACTGATGTATGTCTGGCGTAGATTTTCTTTTGTCCCGAGTTTAATTTTATTAGGCTTGTCAATTGTTGAATGGATCTCCTCTTCAAATTCTAGTGGTGCACCTTTGATTTGGAGATCATTTGATAATCTAAAGTTTCTAAACACACATCCAAATAAGAGTTAGTGTGGTGTGAAAAGAACTATCAGATTCCAGATGATTGGTGACAACTAAGCAGTAATCGTCATCATCGACTCGACCCATTATACTAAATTGTAGTCTTGATCTTGACTGTGCATCCTTGCTTCTATTATTCCATAGTTCTTGAAGTACTCTGACCTATGCTTAGACCATGTATAAGGAATCAAACCCTTCTTTGCAAGATTAAGAACACAAGGAGAGTACCAATCAAAATACAATTCCATTAATTCTTTATTTGAAATATTCTTAAGTCTTGCATCGTTTGGACTTGAGGATGATGATCCTAATAGAAATCTCTTTGGCTTGACATCCTTGGAAGACTGAGGGGCTTCTTAACTACTAAACCTTCAACTTTTTAAGAGGAAAGTGAGGTTAGAGCTAAGGTTTCTAACTGCTGCCTAATAATTTCACATACATTTGATTTACATTCGTGCTTTGTCTAGAGGCCTGGCCTTTGTTGCTATTCAGTGTTAGTGTCACCTCCAATGAAACCAGTTGAGAGGGGTTTTCTAGTATGCTAATCACATTATACTCATCCTCTGAGGTGGATTACAAGTCTATAAGAATAGTAGGGGTACTCTTATGAACTAGAACATAACCCCTATTGGCTGGTGGCCAACCAGGGGGTCTTCCACCTCTAAAATTGCCTCTATGTCTGCCTCTGCCTCTATCTGGTGGAGGTTGAGTCATCCTACCCTCAAGTCCATATAATGGAATGAATTGTGGGTGCAATGTGATATGCAGCTCTACTTCTTCCTCGATGTCCTTTTCTCATTCACTTGAATTTTCATTTTTTTTTGCATTTGAATTTTGACCAAGTTCACAAGAAAAGGTGTTTTGAGGAAGACAATAGGTCACATCCTCATATAACTCAACCTCTCTGATTGAAAATGGTTTTTCATCACCTTTGACATAGTATTCAATCCCATCCTTCTAAACTTGATGCACTGATGGAAGGAGGATGGGATCATCTTATTATGATGCATCAAGGCCTACCAAGCAAAGTGGTTAATGAAGTATTCGAATCAATGATATAGAACTTGGCTTCAATCTTCCAGTCACATATCTCTAAAGGTAACACTATAGAAGCTAAAGCCCTCTTTCCTTGTTCATTAAATCCACTCAATATCATATGTTCTCCTCAGAGTGTGGAGATGTTGATCCTCAAATAGGCAAGGGTGTTTAGACTCATAATGCTCACCGATGCACCTGGATTAATGAGAACCCTGGAAAGTTTGAATCTGCCCATGTCCACTGTAATGTAGAGGGGTCAGTTGTGCTCCATGTCCCCCAGAAGAAGGTCTTCATCTGTGAAAGTGACTCATTGGGCTTCTTTAGAATAATGTGCCTCCTCTCCAAAAGTGGTGAGCTGAGCTAAGCATATATGTGGATCAAGGAGAGCCTTGATTAATAATTCCCTCATTTCTTTGGATAAGATAAGGGCATCATATATGCTTAACTTAGATTGCAACTTTCTTAGGTGAGAGAGGACATTATAGTCCACCTTAGGTTGATCCTCCACAAGTATATGCAAGAGTGGAGCATCCTGTCGAGGAGCTTCTCGATCATCTGAACTAATGACTTATTTCCCTTTATCTTGAGGTGCTGCCCTAAGAGGTAGAACCTTGTCACTACAGAGGTTGACTTTGGTGATCTCTTATGGTAAGTTAGTGGAAGATTCTACCTGCTCGTCAGGCTAACCTATAGCTTCTCCTATGGGACCCTCAGAATTGGATGATTCCAAGTCTATCTCAAGAGGAAAACCTATAGTATTCAAGAAGGAAGGTCCAACTCTGAATCAGAAAGAGGAAGATCGAGTTATAATTATTGACTTGGAGAGTTTTAGAGTAGGTAAACACCCATCAGTGATACATGTAATTCAAACTAGCTTTATTCCTTGATTTCTTGGATTTTGAAGGAGGTACATAGTAGAAATCAAGTAAAAGTAAGAGGGGTGAGGGATTTGATGCCCTCATCCATCGATATAAGATGTCTACTAGAAGAAGAGCTAGCTGAAGTAGAGGTCATTGATGTAGTAGCTATTGAAAGGCTGGATTCGGTCGGTGGTTGCTACTTGGCTCGGCATGGGCCTACTACTAGAGCTATCTTTGGTAACAACTTGCAAACCTCATTAATGTTGGAGGTTGAATCTGAGAAAAGTTTCTTGATTTTGGACATAATCTTCTTCGAGGTTCGGGATAAGGAGATATCCTAACCTTCTTTGGTTTTGAGAGGATCGCAGGTATCCCCAAAGATTACCATAATGGAACTGGATGGTTGTTCCACAAGGTATTCATTCGAGATAACTATGGCACCTATCTTGAAGCTATGCTCAAGCAAGTCCTTGAATGTAAAGCAATCCTCCAAAACGTGACCTAACTTGCGGTGGTGGGGGCAAAAGATAGAATCATGGCTTTTGCCTACTTCCTTCGGCCTTCTGGGTTTGGGTAGCTAAAAATCAAGTTTCTTTAAGAGATTATTAAATATTTTATGATTACCTCCCTTTTAATTGAATAAGGCTTGTTTAGTTTATACAAAAGAGTAGGTAGACCATAGCTGCCTGGTGGTGGGTATGTTATACGTGGATGTGGAGGCGTGAAGGAGGCGTGGAGGTTCTTGTGGTGGCGGTAGGATGACCTCTGTGGTGGTAGAGGAGGTGGAAGTGATGGCTATGGAGTATTATGTCTTTCATACTACTCTATGGATGGCTATTTCCCCTTGTCTACTACTATCACTGCCCCTAGCTTCTTCTCATAAGCTTTCTATGGCTTTGGCTTTATTGATTGATCTGGAAAAGGCAACTATTTGGCTTCTCCTTGTAAGCTAGTCACCTTGTTGATTAGTCTCTTAAATATCTTGATGGTAAAACCTTCGAGCATGAAGGCGACTGGGCCATGAATATTCTTCAGTAGAATTTCAATGGCATGTTGTTCAGATAGCTCCAGCTCAGATTTCATACTCAAATTGCACCATATAGGAATATAATCAACGAGAGACTCACCAGGGTGTTGTTGAGCCACAACGAGATCACCTACAATCACCTTTTACTGAGCTCCAGCAAACCTAAAAAGTTGCTCTAACTCAGCAAAAGTCCTCACTGAACTATTGGAAAGTTTAGCATACCAATCAAAGTCTATGCCTGCTAAACTACTAATAAAAAGTTGAAATAGGAGGGCATCATTGCCACCAGCATTGCAACAACTGGCTCTGAAGTGCGTAATGTGTTGTCTTGGGTTCCCGTTGCCATCAAAGCTCTTGAAAGTAGGTGGCACGAAACCCTCAGGATACTGGATGTCATCAAATTCCTCTAGGTAGGGTCTATCCTTTGGAACTGTTGATCCTCCTCAGGCTTGAGCCAAGGCTTTTCTCTCACCTACTTCTCAACCATGGTTTTGATGTCCTTTTCCTATATAAAGGTACTATCTGCTACCTTCCTATACAAGCTTGTGTTGCCCTGCTCTACTAGAGGTGAAGTGGCTAGATCCAAGACATTACAACTTCAGTGACTAGTCTGTTATGGTAAGATGCCTTTGCGGGCTTGGTTACGAGTGCCAAAATGCACGGCAACTCTTCAAGCCTCTTTCATCCTATCATTTCTTACTTTAATTATTGAAAGAGGTGTTAGGTTGAGTTGGTTGTGTCTTCTTGCTCGACCACAACACCTTCCAAACTCTTTGATCTGGAGGAGAGGGAACCCTCCCATGTACAGCCGTGAATTCTGTGGTCATCTTCATTTGAGTCAAAATACTTTCATCCTCTAGATCATTGGGATCCACAGGATCTCCTTCTTCTCCCATAGATCTTGAGGCTGCTGTCTAGAATGATCAAATAGGTACAAAGATCAAGGTAGACCAGATTATTATCTTGAATAGATAGACATCAACCTCCCTTTTGAAAGGCGATCTTGTGAGGGACTATGCTCACTAAAGATAATACTATAACTCTTGCAAGATCTGGGTGGGTGGCACTCCTAGGAGGATCTCTGAGGCATGGGTGAGGCATTTCTCTGCTCCTCCCCTATTGCTATCTTATGTAACTTTGCTATGGTGGTGGTGGTGATGGAATGACTACTATACTCTATGGTCGCCATTCCTTCTTCACCGCAACTAGGACAGAAGGTCGAGCAAGAGAGATTGACCTTGCCTTAGTTGGCAGTGTAGATGGAATGAGATCTCTTGGCCATAGCCAGATCACCAATGGGGTTCTCTTCTCCCCATGCCTTCATACTTTTGGCGGTAGATGATGGAAAACATGCAGAGATGGTGGGCATGGAGTAGAAGTGTGGTGGAGGCACCACCAACTCTCAGGTAGAGCTCCTCTCCTGGTGTGTAGTACCCATTAGTAAGATGTATCTTATGATCGGTGGGTACGATCAGAAAGTCGACAAGGGATGAGCATTGGCTGTTGTACCTCTATCTCTAGTAATCTACATTGATGTCTTTGGCACTTTGTCACCCCCCACTGTGGGGAATGATGAGCAAATCAAAGCGAGCCTCAAATTCGATGTCATAAGCTTTCTTTGTGAAAATTGATTTGGCCATTGTGACCTCCTCCTCTCCGATAGGAGCTTGATATGAGGTGGAGGTGAAACTAAAATCCTCCTAACATCGTCTCTATCAGATCCAGAGTTAGGGTAGAACTTATTTTCGGTGATCAGTAGGGAAACCATCCTAGGAAACTCCTCTAGTGACTTGGCTCCTCCAACTTCTATATGCGGGTGATCTTGATCATGCGTTCTTGTTTCATCTTGGTCTGTATGTCAGCTATGGAACTAGACCCGATCTCAGGAGACAATCCCCTGGAGCCTTCCCCTTGGAGGCTAGAGTGGGTAGCCATCTTGGGGAACAAAGGGGAACAAGACTGCGCTGGGCGCTCCGTGAGGACAACTTCCTCTTGGTGAGGAATCTCAATCGATGGCATCTCAACATGGATGATTAGCTTTGGCCCGGTCACCATGCTCCTGCTAATTGTCATGAGGGGGGTCCCCTCACATGTGATCCTATCCCCTCAAAGCCTCGACCAAAGTGGATGAGGTGGGCAGTCGAGAATGGGAGGCTGGCCGATCAAGGCCAATCCATGAAAGGAAATGTAAAGACATACTTTCATGCTTCCATTGATACACTAAACTAAAAGGACTAAAATTGAAGTCTGTTGAAAACAAGTTCAAATCAGATTTTTGCATTATTGATTTTTTTGAATTTTGATTTATAATTTGAACCCATACTCAACAATTTGAAAGTGTTAAGTGGGGCTCAAATGAATTTAGAAGATTTTGAGATTGATTGGAAAAGGATTTTGAATTTATAATCCATTTTCAACAAATTTGTGTATGTTGAAAATGGGTTCAAATATTTTTGGAGAGATTGATGCTTCCATAGGTTCATATTTGATTTTGATTTTTTGATTATTTGGGGACCCTTCATTTAACAAATTTGAGTATGTTAAAGTAAAGGGTCAATTGATTTTTGTTTTGATTTGTGATTTTGGAATTTACTCACTTAGCAAATTTGGGTATGCTAGGTGAGGTGTTTGAAAACAATTTCTTCTTTTATTTGCTTGTTTGTGAATCATGTGTGAATTTGAAAATGGAATCTTCACTTAGCAAATTTGGGTATGCTAAATGAAGAATCCAAATGTATTATTTTATTTTTGATGATTTTTGAAAAAGAGGATTGTAAGCAAATTTAGGTATGCTAAGGAAATCCAAATGTGTTTTGTTTTTTTTTTTTGTTGATTTTTAAAAAAGAAGATTCTTAGCAAATTTAGGTATGCTAAAAAATCAAATGTGTTTTGTTTTTGATGATTTTGAAAAGAGGATTCTTAGCAATTTAGGTATGCTAAAAAAATCAAATGTGTTTTATTTTTTTTTTTTTTGATTTTGAAAAGAGGATTCTTAGCAAATTTAGTATGCTAAAAGAAATCCAAATGTGTTTTGATTTTTGATTTTGATTTGATTTTGAAAAGAGGATCTACTTAGCAAATTTGGGTATGCTAAATGAAAGATCCAAATGTTGTTGATTTTGATTTTGATTTTTTTTGAAAAGAGGATCTTCACTTAGCAAATTTGGATATTTTAAACGAAAGATGCAAATGTTGTTTTTTTTTTCATTTTGATTTTAATTTTTTTGAAAAAGAGGATCTTCATTTAGTAAATTTGGGTATGCTAAATGAAAGATCCAAATATTGTTTTTTTTTTTTTTTTTTTGAAAAAGAGGATCTTCATTTAGCAAATTTGGGTATGCTAAATGAAAGATCAAATGTTTATTTTGAAAAGATGATTATTGATTTTATTTTTGAAAAGATGTTAGTTGATTTTTTTTTAAAAAGATGTTTGTTGATTTTATTTTTAAAAATAAAATCTTCATTCAATAAATTGAATGAAGATGCTCATTTGTCCTTTTGGAAAATATGATTGTTGAATTTTATTTTTGCAAAGATGTTTGATTTTATTTTTGTTTTGAAAATGAAATCCTCATTTAATAAATTGAATGAAGATGTTCATTTGTGCTTTTGGAAAATATGATTGTTGATTTTATTTTTGGAAAGATGATTGTTGATTTTTTTTGAAAGTGTGATTATTGATTTTGTTTTTGCAAAGATGATTGTTGATTTTTGTTTTGAAAATGTGATTGTTGATTTTGTTTTAAAAAATCTTCATTCAATAAATTGAATGAAGATGTTCATTTGTGCTTTTTAAAATATGATTTTGGATTTTATTTTTTGAAAAGATCCTACATATAACAACCATGAAGATTGTTATATTATGGTGATTTATGAAAATTTGTGCAAATATTTATTGTGCATTTTGAAAAGTGCTTTTGGAAATTGATGTTTTTATAAAGGATTTATTTTTCTTTATTTTGAATGAACCTTTCCTTACCATAAAATCATAATGGAGGAAGTCTTTAGTTATTTCTTTTATTAAATTTTATTTTCATTATTGGGAATTGAGGGTTTTAAGACCTACGGGTGAGGTCCTAAAACCTAAAGATGTTATAGCTTAGCTTAAATGAAATAAACTAAGTGCCAGAAAAGAAAGATAGTCTTGATTCATAAAACAAACCCACTATCGATACTTGGGCAATGATCATTTACCAAAGATGGAGAGGAACCATCCCAGAGTGAAAAAATCTGGTGAAAATTTTTTTAATTTTCATCTTCATTCTAATCTTTTGAGAAAAGAAATAAATGATGAAAAAATAAATTCTTAAAATAATACTTCTTGTTGGACACCATGATCATAGATATTCTTATTAGGGTGATCGTGCGACATTGAGGAATGATGTACTATCTTGAGAGATAGAAGTCACCATCTACAAATGGACCTAATCACCTTAATAAAACTCTAAGGACTATGGGTCTTTGAATGTAGATTCTTCTCCACTTTATATGGAAAAGTAATGCAGGGCTTATTTTAAATCGGGTTCGTTAAGTTTCCTATGGAGGCAAGCTACCATAGTTAATTACCTCCTAAGGAATAAGATTCCTTAAGAATACTCTCGATTAAATAAAATGATTTTTGTCTCCAAAGATTTCAAAGATAGGACTATCAATCAATTGGTTTATTTTAGAAGATCAAGTGGGATCAGAGAGGGAGTTATTATTGAAACAAGGAAGATAAGTAGGGGATGCTTATGATACTAGGAAGCCTAGTAAGCATCCCAAACTATCTATGGTTGGGCTTTATATTTTGAAATTGAGTGATTTATTTGTTTGAGTTGAATTTTTATTAGAAATCTAGCTTATAATTCCATGACACAAGATCGAAATGCCTAAGAGGTGAGGATTTATGCTTGTAACCCACAAGAAGTAGCAACCTTGAACCTAAATCTAGGGAGCTTTGGCGAGGCAAAAGCATGACCTAAATCTAAGGCAAAATGGGTATTTGGTTTACCTCCATAGAGAGGATAAACACTTGACTATTGGACTTACAACCACAGGGGTGACTAACTCCTCCTATGATTTTAAATACATGTAGGAAGTCATATATTTTTTGCAAGATAGCTAGGATTTGTTTATTTAGAAAGAGACTAAGTCCTTAAACACACTCTCTAAGAGACTAGATCATGTACAACATGATTAATATTGTGTTTTATTTTCATTTTTGGACAATCATTTAGACACAGGCTTTGGGATTCATATGCCTAATGCATGAGAAATTAGATTATGGGCCAAAATCAGCAAGAAAGGAGATGTGTTTCCACCATGGCTCTCAAAGGTCAAGCCAAGTTCCCTGGCAAAGGTGGAAGCCCTCCATAACAAGAGTGGGATAAGATGCTTTTATGCATGATGTGAAAACATACAACATCCAGCTAAGGGGTTGCTAAATCTTTTATCTTGATTTATAACTAGGCTTTAGGTGAGGTTATGAGTTATTATTTTTAGTTTTGAGTTGATTGGATAGAAATTTATTTTCTAAGAGCCTAATTCATCCGGCCATTCATCAAAGCAAGGAAGAAACTAGAAAATATGCATCTTAATGCACAAGCTAAACAAACATCAAATAATTTATAAAGCTAGTGAAGAATAATAAGGCCTTTGTTTGGGCTCCACCACAAACCCAAAAAAAATAAATTGGGTAGTAGCTCTACCCTATATACAGTTATAAATGAATTAATTACAATCAAGAAGGAATTCATGTTATGGGGTCTTCTTCTCTTCATTTCTTCTTTCTTCTTTTTTCTTTCTTCTTCTTCTTTCTTCTTTCTTCTTTTTTGGTTGGAATGTGTTCAAAGGCTTCACATGGTACATAAGACATAGTCTTATGACCAATGTTCATCTAATCCCCATAACAATCACTCCAAATCCTAATTGAAAAATTACATGAAAATGGGATAAAGGAAATCTAACTAAAACCTACAAAACAAAGATTAGCTAAACAAACCACATAATCCCAAGCCTGTATATGAATAAATTGGACTTAGCACCCCACACATGGGTAACCAAGACCACCTGGCCTATTCTTGGATTATGCTTAGGGGTATAAGAAACCTACACAACAAAAACATTTATATTTTTATTATAGCGCCTCTTAAGCACAATCTCCTACAGAAGATAATGGTTAGACTAAGATCATCCAACCATTTAGCCTACGCACATACACCCTAACATCCAGACTAAAACATTACACCATAAAATTAAATCAGGAATCAAACCATGCACTGCCCTAACATAGGACTAGAAATGGTGACTTAGCCTAATGTGTGTGCCATTTAAGGTTTGTGTGGTATGTCTTAGCTAGGCTTTAAGGTTAGAGTTTTCTAAGTGTGAAAGGTTCAACTTAGAGGGTGGTTTCATTTAAGTGATTTAGTTGATTTGGTTGATTTTATTTTATGATTTGATTTGAATGAACCTACACTTAATTACTAAGTGTTGTAAAGAGAGGAAAAGAGAAGAAAACTTCTTTCCTCCTACCTTAAGTAATTTCTAAGGTAGATTCATTAATGATTTTTTGTTTAGTGAATGTTTTATTATATGTTTTAATTAATCCTAAGTTTAGATTTTAAACAAACCTATTCAAAAGAAAGGCATTTTAAGATTAAGTAAAGTGAATTACTATTATAAAACACACACACTTTATTTCTTTCCAACATGTGTAACATGCATATGGATGAATCTAAGCATATCTATACATGCAAATGGAAATGTTAGCACTTATGATGAATGCTAAGAGATGTTTTAAGAAAATTTGGAATGTTTCATGTATGCATGATTTGTTAAGTAGAAAAGAGGGATTCTTTTATCCATTATTCATATGCACATTTGTATGAAAGACATAAGTGAGTATGCCATTATTTTCTACACCAGGGTGTAAGGTACAAGACCTACTTAGGCTTAAAAACTCCATAGGATGTCAACTAATATATCACTTTTCTTAAATACATGTGCATGTACAAAAAGAAATGAATGGAAAAAGAATCATGCAAAAAAATTATGTTTTTGTTTGATTTTTGGTTGTTTAATTTATATGTGAAATGTGAAGATCCTTCTTAAAATTATATGAATGAATAGGAATGGATTTAAGCAAGTGTTGTGTTCTTTTCAAATGAACTATACACTTTGCAAATCTATTCAAAACTATGTTAAGAGAAGAGAAGGAAAAAATCACATAATACATCTTTATATTATATTCACATAAGTAATTATAATTATCATACCTTTCATTTGTAATGTTTGATTTATAAGTTTTGAAAATAATTTTTATTTAGTAGTGATAATAGCCATTCATATTCTTACTTTAGCCAAAACATTTGACATAAAACATTTCATTTTAATTTGATTTTTTAAAATGAATGCATGATTTTCATATGACATACACATTTAGCATGCTAGGAAAGAAATAAAGTGATGAAAGCATGTAAATTCATTCACCCTAATTAATTCTAAAGACAATCCTATGGAATAAGATTATTTAAAGTGAATCAAATTGTTTAAAAGAAATTTTATTTTGTTTTGAGTTTGATTTGAATTTAGGAAATGTGAAAAGGTTTGCTAGTCCTAACCCATCTCCCACATGTGTGTGTGTTATTTTAGTTTAATTTTAGAACCATTAGATTGATTTTATATTTTGTTTAGGTTAAGGTGTATAAATTAAGTTCATTAATTACCCTTACCTACACCTCCTTAACATAATTATTCAACAATTGTGAGCCAACTATGACATGCAACCATATTGAATTTAAATCAATGCACCTAAGAAAGAAAGGGCCTAATGCATAATTGGCTCATAATTAATGATTAATTAAGCTAAAGGGTTTAATTAAGTACTTTCATAACCCTTCCCACACATATGGGTTGGATTGATTTCCTTAAACTTACTTGGGTTATTGAACACCTAAGTATCTACCCAAAGGATTAATTTAATTGATTTTGAATTTTTATTAAGTTAATTAAAAAGTTTATTAGTGGATTAACTTAATTAAGTTTGATTAAGGAAGGGGTTTAGGGAATAGCTTGGAAAATATCCCAAAATTATTCCATAAACCTCTCCCTTAAATAATGTTTAATTATCTTAATTAAATGATTAAACTATTAATGCTTAATTTAATTAATTAAGAGAGGTAATTGATTCATTAATTGATTTCTAATTAACCCATTAATAAATTCCAAGAAAATTAGGGGAGGCAGGTCATCCCCAAACATGCTAAGAAGTTTGGAATTAATTAATGAGTATTGAGTAATTGTAATATACAAATAAACCCAAATTAAGAAAACCCATTTAAAATCAATTAGAAATAATTTTATATTATTCTCCTTTGAATTATCTTTAAAATGAGCATCATTTATTTTTTGATTTTTACATTTAGTTATGTATTTTGAAGTTTTGTGATTAATAGATAATTAAATCCTAATTATATAACTAATCTCATGCCATGTGGACCGTGACACGCATGCACTTTTATGTGGCGTGAGAGATTGGTTATTTAAGTTATCAAATCACTACGTTGGCGGTGCTGCTTTCCCTTGGACGTCATCAAGATTAGATGATCAAGAACAACTTGATTTCTAAAGGGATTAATCCATGATCTAACATGGATTAATTAGATCATCCATCCAAAACATGGATGGAGGTCCATGATTCATCTCCTCTGGAGAGGCGGCATCCATCCATGGCTTGATCAAGTTCACTTGAGCTCAGATTGAGTAGATTGAACACACCATCTAAGATCATGAGGAAGACATCCAATGGTCAATTTTAATTGATAAAGTTCCTTCACAAAGGACCAAAAGAATTCCACTAAGCTTTTTTGAGGCATACCTCATGGAGGCTATCACGCTCTCCCAACCATGGGTAGCTTGTAGTGGAGGAAGCCTGTTGAAGGTTTGAAGGCTTGAGATCAGTGGATCTCCTATTGGCCAAACTCCTCTTCAAGTGCTTGCTTTGGCTAACTCCTCTTCTGGCTTGACATGCTTGGGAACTTGACTTGGGTGAACTCAACTTGATCCTTGAAGGTGCTTGCAAGAGGAATTGGCTTTTGGTGGTGAATTGAGCGGTTGGAATTTCCTGAGCTCCCTATTTTGGCTTTGAAAAAATCAAAAATTAAGAATCAATAGCAGGGAAGCTTGGAGAAACTTGAAGAAGATTGCTCTGAGTTTCTAAGGCCCAATCAATTGTGAATGATTGGAATTCAAGTGAAATTAAGGGGAGTATATCTCCCCTTTGGATGAGAGTGTCTCTTCATTTTGATCAAATTCAATCTTGAGTGGGTTTGTTAGGCCATTTTAATCCATGTGGTTGATTTTTGGAGGGAAGGGAAGTTCCATGTGTTAAATGAGGTGTGGGAGGTGATCCCATGTGCTCATTTTGAGTGGGGTGGTCAGTTTTGGCCTTGGGTTGGGTTTGGCTGACCCAAACCCATTGGGTCATGTGCACCACCTCCATTAGTGTCCATTTGGTCCACTAAGAGGGTGCCAAGTGGCCATGAAAAGGATATGACCAAATTCCAAGTGAATTGGCCATAGGTTACCCCTTGACCTAGGGGTAAAATGGTCATTTGGCTTTGATTTTATTTGAAATTTTGGAATAGTTTGATGGGTTGGTCCAAATTTTGAATTTGGAGTTGATTTGATATCATTTGGCTCATGTTGACCCATTTAGGTCAAAATGGGTCAACTTAGGTCAAGTTGACCAATTGGTCAAATTGGGTCAAACCAAGGGTTGGGTCAAGTTCATATGACCATTTGAAATTTTTTGGTATCATTGGTTTGGTTCAATTTGATTTATATTTGGTTTTGGTTCATTTGATTTCATTTAGGTCAAATGGGTCAAGTTGACCAATTTGACCCATTTGACCCATTTGACCCAATTAGGTTAGGTCATGGGTTGGTTTAGGTTTGATTGGTCATTTGAAATGTTTTGCAAGCTTTGGTTTCAATCAATTTTGGTTTGATTTGATTTTGGCTTGATTTGACCTTTTTTAGGTCAAGTTGGGTTCATGGTCAATGGGCTAGGTTGGGTCTAGTTGGCCAATTGAGGCTTTGGTCAAGTTCAACAAGTTATTTGGAATGAACTTGACCCATTGGTTTTAACTAATTTGGTTTAGATCAAGATTTAACACATTTTGACTTTTTTAGGTCAAGTTGGGTCAATTTGGATCAAGTGGCCAATTGGGCTAGGTTAGACTCAAATGATGAGTTGGTCAAGTTCAAATATTGATCATGAAATGCTTTTGATCAATGGTTTCAATCAATTTGGCCTATGGTGGATTTTGGCTAGTTTAGGTTTCATTTGGGTCAAATGTTGACTTAGTCAAAGGCTATTTGACTTGGTTTGACCAATTTGAGTGATTGATCATCTTATGATGATTGTTTCTCATAATGTTAGGCTTGGATGGGCTTAGTTCAATCCAATTTGGGTAGGATTAGAATTTTGCTCAAAAGGGTACTTTAGGTCACTTTGGTTGAAGTGAGCCTAAGTGGGTCAATTGACTTGATTCAAGTTTGATTGAACTCACATATGGACTTATCATTGAAATATAAATCAATTTGTAAGTGATTTAGAATGAAATGGGTTTTGATTCTTTTAACAATTTCAAATTCAAAAGGGTGAACATGAGTTTAATTTGAGTTTGATTTTGAATTTAGTTTTGATTTGATGATTGAAGTTTGTGTTTATATTTGGATTCATGATTGAAGGATTGATTAAATCATGAAGAAAAATGAAGGGTTTGGCTTGATTTGAGTTTCATTTGGCTAAGTTCAAGAATTTCACTTGAAAGAGTTTAGGTTGGATTTTGATTAGATTTGGATTAGAGTTTTGGTTTTGGTTTTTGGATATTTGAATTTATATTTCATTTATATTTGTGAATATAAATGAGAGTATAAATGGGTTATGACAAAAAATTTTGAATTTTAGTTGATTTGGATTTGATTTGAGCTAAGTTCATAAGATGGAACCAAAGTGACTTAGGAAGGATTTTTGAATTTGGAATTCAAACATGGGTTTCAGTCAATTTGGAATTGATTCATGATTTGAGAAAATTCATTAATTGATTTAAGGTTTGAGAAAATCAATTAAGTTTTAATTGATTTGACTTTTATTTGGACTTGTTTGAGTTTGAAGTTGATTTAGATTTGAATTTGATTTGATTTTGAAGTTGATTTGGATTTGAGAAAATCAATTAAGGTGGAATTGATTTGAGTTTGAAATTGGTTTGATTTGGAGTTTGATTTGAATTTGGAATTGACTTCAAAGAATTGAGGATTTGGTTCAAGCTATGAGGTAGGCAAGTTTTCCTAACACCCCTAAGGCATGACCTATTCATATGGCTCTCTTATAAGTCTCTAAGGTTAGGTTGAGTGTTCACCTAATCACTAGAAGTGTCAAGACTAAGGAACTAGTGTAAGAGGAGTCCCATGTCTAAGATGGAGAGGTTGAGAGCTCATTCTAAAGATGAGGTCAACAATAATTTAATGTGAAAATCCTTCTTAAGTCATAACATAGAAATGCATAGGAGTAGATTTAAGCAAGTGTTGTGTTCTTTTCAAATGAACTATACACTTGCAAATCTTATGTAAATCCATGTTAATAGAAGGAAGGAGAACTTCATAATACACATCTTATGTTATAATCACATGCAAGCATATAAATATTTATAACTAGCATCACTTCATTTATAATCTTTGATTTATAGGTTTTGAAAATAATTTTTGATTTTAATAATTATAATAGCCACTCATATTCTTAATTTTAGCCAACACATGCAATTTTACATAAAAGGAAACATTTTATTTAATTATTTTTTAAACTAAATGAATGCATGATTTCATATGACAAACATTATTTAACATGGTTGGAAAGAAATAAAGGGATGTAAGCACATGACTTCATTCACCCTAATTAATTCCTAAGGACAGTCATATAAAGTAAGATCAATTAAAATGAATCAAAATTTCTTAAGGAGATTTTTTATCTTTGAATTTTGACTTAGAAAATATGAGAAGAGTTTGCTAGTCCTAAACCATTTCCCTCATGTGTGAATTGGTTTAGTTTAACTTTAGAATAAATAGGTTGATTTTATGCTTTGTTTACGTTAAGGTATGAATTAAATGGATTAATTTCCTTACCTACATCACCTTAAGTTAATTAACTAATTAATAATAAGCCAATATGATATGCAACCACATGAAAAGTAAATTTGCAATGCTCCTAAGAAATGAAAGGGGGCCTAATGAAATTGGCTTATGATTAAAAGTTAATAAAACTTAAGGGACCTCACTTAATTACTCTTATGATTTTCTCACACATGTGAGCCAATCATAATTTCATAATACCTCACCTTGGGTTATTGAACACCCAAGGAGCTACCCAAGACCAATTAAAGGTTGTTTAGGTTGGGTAAATTGATTTTTAATTTTGATTTTATTAAGCCATTTAAATAATTGATTAAAAGTTTAAGTTATGCTTTGATTTAAATAATAAAATTAACTTAGGGAAAGGATCAAAGGCAAGGCCTCAATCCTAATCTCTAAATCATTCAATCATTCCACTAAGTTTTGGTTCCCTAATTTTGAAGATCTAACCACTTGATTAATCAACTAATCATTCCATTAACCCATTAATTAATTTAATTTTTAAAGGCAAAGGATAATTAGGAAATAAATTAGGAAAAATGTCCCCAATCATATTCCCTCGGTGACCTTATTGTTTAATAAGGATAATTATGTTCAAATGATTAATCAAACTATTGTTCATCCCTTAATAAGGATGAATTTGATTAAGAGCATGATTAGGGCATACTCAAATGATTTTCCTAATTAAGTAATCAATAAAATCCCAAAAAAATAGGGGAGGCAGAGGTCATCCCTCTAAATATCCACAGAAAATTTGAAATTAATTGAGTACACAATTAAGGTATAATTAGGCTAATTAGATTTTTGATAATACCTTAATTAAGCTAAAGTCACTATTCAAAATCAATTAATCATAATTTTCCTAGGTTCTCCTCTTAAATATCTTCAAAGTGAGCTTGAGTTTACATTTTTAGATTTTTTAGAATTATGATTTGGAAGTTTCACCATTAAAATGATTAATTAAGCTTAATTAAACTCCTAATCCCACAATCGACGCGGTGCACTTTTCACGTGCCGTGATGGGATAGGTTATTTAAGTTATCACATCACAATTTCACGGGTCATCCGATAGATCGACGATCGAGATTAATAGATTTAGCTTAGAATCAGGTGATTTTGCATGATCTCATGATCGCTCATTCAAATCATGAGGAACGGATGGCGTATGATCCTTCTCCATTGTGAGTGATGAGAGATGAACACCTTTCATCTTTCCTCATTCAATTCGACCTCACCCAAGCCCTGATTGGGATCAAAACTATCCCACACCTTCGGAAGGAGGGGGGATGCATATCCAACAATCAAGATTGCATGGGATGATAATTCCCTTCAAAAAGGATCAACTCAAATTTCTTTTGGCTACAGTTTCAAGCGATTACCACACTGGAGGCTATCAATCTTCCAAAGAGAAGTAGCTTGCCTAGAAGAGAGGCTCGCTGAAGAACCAATCTGATTTGAAGTAGTTTGTTCGGTCAGCCAAGATCCTCTTCAATGGTGATCGGCCTTGATCGAAGTGGTGCTTTCCATTGCTTGGAGACTTGGGAAATGAGTCGATTAAGCTCGATGAGGTCCAAGGATGGTGTATGCAAGGTTAATTGCAATTTGGTTGAGGATTGAGTGAATTGGATTTTGAGTTCACCTCCCCTATTTTGGCTTTGAGTAAAACTGAGAAATGGGAAATGAGGGAACTTGGGAATGGCTTGGAAAAGCTTGGGGAGGCTTTGATTCAACTTCTCGAGCTCTGAGGAATGGATTGCTTATGGTTTGAGTGAGAATGAGAGGGGGTATATCTCCCCCTCCTTAGAACGGAAAGTGGGTGGCTGATTTGCCATTTTTGCTAAATGGGTTGGATTGGTTGATCAGTTTGAGTTGCAAAACATCACACATGGGTCATTTTGGGTAGAGGAGTGAGGAAAACTAGTTTCCCATGTGCTTGGTGAGTGGATTTGGTGAGCCAAGTGTTCAATGGTGATTGGGAGGTCAGTTTGTCCTTGCCTTGGGTCATGGTTGACCCAAGCTCATTGGGTCATGTTCATCACCCTCCTTGTGCTCATGTGGACCAATAGATAGGTGACAAGTGGCCTTGGGAAAGAAATGACCAAATTCCAAGTGAATTTGGTCTTGGGTTACCCTTTAACCTAAGGGCAAAGTAGTCATTTGGACATGAGTTTGATTTGGGCAGATTTGAAATGATTTAGAAGTGGGTTGGGCCAAATTTCAAGTGAATTAGAGTTTATTTGATTTGAAATGGTTCAATTTGACCCATTTAGGTCAAGTTGGGTCAAATTGGGTTAGGTAGACCAATTGATCAAATTGGGTCAAACCATGGGTTAGGTCAAGTCCAAATGATCATTTGGAGCCTATGAGTATTATTGGTTTAGTTTGATTTAGTTTAGATTAGGTTTTGGTTCATTTAGGTTCATTTACGTCAAATGGGTTAAGTTGACCAATTTGACCAATTTGACCCAATTAAGTTGTCAGGGTTGGTTTAGGCTTGGTTGATCATTTGAAATGTATTAGCTTTGGTTTTAATCAATTTTGATTTAGTTTGATTTCAAGTTGATTTGGTTTGATTTCAAGTTGATTTGACCTTTTTGGTCAAGTTGGGTTCATGGTCAATTAGGCTAGGTTGGGTCTAATTGGTCAATTAAAGCTTTGGTCAAGTTCAACAATCAATTTGAAATGAATTTGACCCATTGGTTGCAATTAATTTGGCTTAGATCAAGATTTGACCTATTTTAGCTTTTTAGGTCAATTTGAGTCAACTTAGGTTAAGTGGCCAATTAGGCTTGGTTTTGGCTCAATTGATGACTTGGTCATGTTCAATCATTGATTATGAATGGGTTTGAGTCAATGGTTTTAATCAATTTGGCATATGGTGGATTTTATCTTGTTTGGGTTTCATTTGAGCTAAATGTTGACTTGGTCAAAGGTAGTTTGACTTGGTTTGATCGAATTTGGATGATTGATCATTCTTAGATGATTGTTGATCACAATGTGAGGCTTGGATGGGCTTAGTTCAATCCAATTTGGTTTGGATTGGAATTTAGCTCAAAAAGGTCCTTTAGGTCACTTTGGATCAAGTGACCCTAAATAGGTCAATTGACTTGATCCAGGCTTGATTTAAGTTTGGTTGAACTTCCATATGGACTTATAATGGAAATATAAATTTAATTGCAAGTGGTTTGGATTCAAATGGGTTTTGGTTCATTTAACAATTTCAAGTCAAAAGGATGAACATGGGTTTGACTTGGGTTAATTTGATTTTGGCTTGGTGATTGTAGTTTATGTTTATATTTGAGCATGTGATTGAAGGAGTGATTGTTTGAAGAGAAAATCCAAGGGTTTAGATTGATTTGAGAATGATTTGGCTAAGTCCAAGAAATTGGATTAAAGGATGTAAGTTAGGTTTGGATTTGAGTTTTAGATCTATATTGATTTGATTTTGGCCGTTTGAATTTAAATTTCATTTATATTTGTGACTATAAATGAAAAATATAAATGATCCATGAGAAAATCATGTGAATTAGGAGTGATTTGATTGTGATTTACAAGGTAGGTCAAAAGTTTAAAAGGGGGTTTTGATTTGGTTTGATTTATATTCATTTGATTTGGATGATTTAGATGCCAATTTCTTTTGTAGTGGTGAATATAAATGATAGAATAAGTGATTTAGAAAGAAATCACTTGAGTTTGGGTTGATTTGAAGGGTTTGGCTAAGCTTATGGATGTGATTCATAAGTCCTAGAAGGTTTTGGATTTGGATCATTGGAGATTGGAGTTGGATTTGGAATTGATTTTGGATTTGAATCATTTAGGATTGGAATTGAATTTAGAGTTGATTTTGGATTTGAGAAACTCAATTGAGTTGGGATTGATTTGAGATTTGAGAAAATCAATGAATTGATTTGAGATTTGAGAAAATCAATTGAATTGGAATTGATTTGAGATCTGAGAAAATCAATTGACTTGGAACTGATTTAAGATTTGATAAAATCAATAGAGTTGAAATTAATTTGAGATTTGATTTGGATTGGTTTGAAGGAGTGTGCATAGGTTGGCATTGTCATATAGGGTATGCCTTAAATCCCTAATGCATAGCCTAATCTTACGATAAAACCTTCTAAGTCTCAGGTTAGTTAAGTATTCATGTAATCACTAAGTGTCTTAAGACTAAGAACTCTGTCTAGAGGAGTCCTATGTCTAAGATGGAAGTTGAGAGCACCCCAAAAGTGAGGTCAACATTCCAATGTGGTGGTGACACAAGACATAGCGACGCATTGGTGTTGACCGAGATGATCAACAATGTTTGAATGCTCGCAAGCACTAACAGAAATGGTCTACTCCTAAACCCGAAGTGTAGAAGGAATCAAGATCTTAGTGCAATGTAACTCTACTTATGTCAAAGACATAAGAGAATGAAAGAGGAATCCACTAAGGGTTGAGTATGTGAGGCTTCCATTAGGGGAAAAGGTTCAAGTTATCCACTAGGGAGGTTGGTTGGTCTTATTTTAAATTTTGAGATGGACCCTTATCGATTTGAAAGAGCACTAGTAGGCATCGCCTTGGCCTACTTCAGATTTATCAATCCAAAGGGGTAGTCTATCAACCGTATGGTAAGACTATCCAACCAAAGGGGTTGCCTTTCGGTGTGCAATGGATGTACTGAGAAGAAAGTGCAGTAGACTTACATCTTCCAAAGTAGGGATCAGACGCTAGGGTGATCCATTGGTGACACAATGAATCAAACCCAACCTTAGGCTAACTATTGAGTGATTGCTACTGGGGAACTTAAATCAGCTCAATGATAATCAAAATTAATTTTATTTTAATTATATTTGATGGACCCCATCGATTTGTGATGGACCGCATTGAGTAGGGGCCATGTTGGCCTTACTGCATTTATCAATCCAAAGGGGTAGTTACCCGGGGGAAAAACTATCCAACCAGGGTGTTTTCGTAGAAGGCCAATTTAGGGAAGAAAGGGGACTCACATCTTCCACTATAAAAGACCATGAGAGACATATTAGCAAGGTAATATGTCAACCCAACTCTGCCCGTCGAGGATAGTCATGCTAGAATGTGTAGTAGACTTACATCTTTCGTGAAATGACTTTCAACCTATTTGTGGAAAAATAGATTGAACGACCTAAAGGCACTACTAAGAGTGCACCTGGGACTTATCTCAACTCAAGTGTAATGCGCTTCTATAGGTAGTTTTGCTAGCACGGCCCTAAAGATAGGATGTCTTCTTGGGAAAGGGGCCGCTGGGGGCTTGAATTTCTAATCCACAAGAGAATAAATTTGTTTTTTTATCATGGACCCTATTGGTTTGCAAGAGATCACACTAAGAAGGAGCTTATATTAGCTTAGACCTATCTCATATTTACTGGTCCAAAGGAGAATCTATGCATCCGCTGTATAAAATCTCCAACCACATGGGTGACTACTAGGAAAGGCGGACTGTCCAATCCAAGAGTAGCCTAAGTAGTGTCTAGATGGGGTTGCTAAAGACGTGATCCAAATAGAGTGCCCATAGGGGAGGGACCACTAAGGACTTTATCATGATCCGTGAAGAAGAAAATGTCTATAGGTATTCGGTGGCCAACTTAAGAAGAAAGCGTGGGGACTCATATCTGCCAAGAGTGGTGTATCCACCAGGTGATTTACTGTCAACATAGCGAATATCAACCAACCTATGGTGCCTGTTGTTTTGCGACAACCATCCTAGGAAGAAAGCATTGAAAACTCACATCCTCCCACAATGCGTGCATAGATAGTTTATCTTTCTCAAAGTTATCGACCTAGTGACTACTTGAATGCCACTGGGGACTTATATCAACTCAAGAGTAGTAGAGGAAAGAGTCGGGAGATTTATCCCGAGCCTCAAATATGACCTAATTAGTGCATGATGGTTAGTTCAAGAAGAAAGCTGTAGACTTACATCCTTATAAACAAAGTCAACATGAGGTAGCTACGTGAGGCTACAAATAATAAGGTGCTCATTATTTTGCAATGGTCAAGTCGAAGAAAGTGGGAGTCACATCCACCGACAAATGATCAGGGTGACACACTAGAAAGGTAAAGATGTTAGCCTACCTAGAGCTAATGAGTGAGTTCCAGAGGCTTGCTCCCACATCAAAATAGCCTGAGACAAAAGATATGTGTTTGTGCTTGTGTTAAAGGAGGATAGGATGCCGCCTGGGTTCTCTTACACCTATCCTAAAACATGCTTAAGAGTTGATGAAATAGTGCCATGAATGGTAATTATGATCCCACCAAGAAATGATGTCGCTTGGGTTCTCTTACACCTAACTTAGCCATGCTAGTCAAAATAACATGCTTCTTGGGTTCTCTTACACCTACTATAGTAGCAATAGGGAATCGTGTTTAATTTATGTTCGTGTTGTGAAACAAGGTTAGGATGACTCTTGGGTTTTCTTACACCTACCCTAAACATGTTGTGATAGATTTGCAAACAAGCAAATAATGCTTCGAATGAAGAGAATATTTTGATGAATTGCATTGGAATTTATTAAGATAATTATTTTTCAACATAATTTTATGGATAGTATTTCTTCAAATAGGGCCCATTGATTGGAAGCATTGGGTGTTCCCCTTTACAATTAATAAGTTGATAAGATCCTCTTTGGCAGGCCTTCTCTATGACAAAAGGGCCTTCCCAAGTGGGTTCAAACTAGTCTTCCATCTTTCGATGAGCAATAATTGGTCTCATCAAAACTAAAACAAGATCTCCTACTTGAAAAGCTCTAGGTAGGACCAACTTGTTGTGAGTTTGAATCATCTTGGCTTTGTATAACTCGAGGTTCTGGCATGCCCATAGGTATCTCTCCTCTAAACCTTTGAGCTCTTCTAACCGCAATATGACGTTCTTCTTTGTAGTGATTTTACTACCCATTGCTATTCTTAGTGATGGGAGTTGAAATTAATGGTAGAATGCTTTGGACCCATACACCAAGGAGAATAGATTTGAGTTTTGTATGTGGGCTAAAATTGGTGGCTTCACCAAATCGCTTGATATCTTCAAAGGCATGTCGGAACTTGTCATCCCACTTGAACTTGGCATCCTTTTGACAAGTGCTAAAATGGCTTCTCTCGATAGGAGATAAAGCATCTTAGATATGCCAACCATCCTTGGAAAGATCTAAGTTGAGTTAAACGTTTAGGAGGTGGAATTTCTAAGATAGCTTTGATCTTTTTGAGATCTATTTCTATTCCCTGGTGTCAGATATCAAACCCAAGGAATTTCCCTGAAGCTACTCTGAATGCACACTTCAGGGGATTCATTTTGATGTTATATTATCTTAACTATTCAAAAACTACTCTCAAGTTAAAGAGATGGTCTTCCTTTTCTTTACTTTTGACTACTAGACCATCAACATAGCACTCGACCTGATGAGGCATGAGTTCGTTGAAGATGTGAGTCATGGGCCATTGGTATGTAGCACCAACATTTTTAAGGCCAGAAGACATGACCTTATAATAATAGATTCTGATCAGGGTTCAAAAAGTAGTATGCTTTTCATCCTCAAGGGCCATCTTAATTTGGTTCTAGCCAGATGACCCATCCATGAAGGAGAATATTACATGAGACGGGGTTATATCCACCATTAACTCTGGTATAGGAAGTGGAAATTCATCCTTAGGACATGCCTTATTTAAGTCCTCAAATTGACGATATGTGAATTTGGCCATTCTTCTTAATTGGGATGACATAATTAACCGTGGTATTTTTTCTCTGATAAAGCTAGCATCGATCAATTTCTTAACTTTAAATGACCTATTATTTGATTTTTAATTGCATGCATCTAGAGCTTGCTTGATGGTTAGGTGGTCTATTACTTTTATGGACCGAGAGATAATCTAGGCATCTCTTCATAGCTCCATGCAAAGCAATTCTTAAACTCGATAAATAATATAACCAAGTCATTGGTTTCTTCTTCAGTCAAAAGAGAACTGATGTATGTGGGATGGGGATCTTCTTCTATCCTGAGGTTGATTTCTTTGAGCTTGTCGATAGTTGAATTGATTCCTTCTTCAAATTCTGGAGGTGCATCTTTGATTTGAAGATCATCAGGATCATTTGAAGTTTCTAATCACAACTCCTCATAAGAGTTAGTGTGGTTTGAGAAAATCCTATCAGACACTAGATGATTGATGACAACTAAGCAATAATCATTATTGTCGACTGGACCTGCTGTACCGAATCCCAGTCCTAGTCTTGATGGTGCATCCATGCTTTTGTTGTCCCATAGCTTCTCAAAATACTTCGACCTATACCTGGACCATGTGTAAGGAATCAAACATTTCTTTGTAATATAATGGACACAAGGTGAGTACTAATCAAAAGGTAGTTCCATTAAATCTTTATATGCATCGTTCTCAAGTTATACATCTTCTTCTTGACTTGAGGATGATGATCCCAATAGGAATCTCTTTGGCTTGACATCCATGGAAGATCTAGGGGCTTCCTTAACTACCAAACCCTCAACTTTTTGAGAAGAAAGTAAGGTTAGAGCTAAGGTTCCAAAATACTACCTAATGGATTTACATAATCCTGATTCGAATACATTTATGCTTTGCTTGGAGGTTTGGCCTTCGTCACTATCTAGCTTGAGTGTCACCTCCAATGAGACTCACTGAGAGGGGTTGGCTGGTATGTTTATCACATGAGACTCATCCTCTGAGTTGGATTCTAAGTCTATGTGAATAGTAGGAGTACTCCTGTGAACCAGAACATGGCCCCTATTGGCTGGTCTCCAACTAGGGAGTCATCCACCTCTGGAACTGTCTCTATATCTACCTCTTCCTCTACTTGGTGGAGGTTGAGTAATCCTACCCATATGTCCATATGGTGGAACGAAATGTGGTTGGAATGCAACATGTGGCTCTACTTCTCCCTCGGTGTCCCTTTCGCTCATTTCTACTTTCTTTCTTTTTTCTTTTATTTTTCTCTTTCTTTTCTTTTCTTTTGTATTTGAATTTTAGCCAAGTTCGCAAGAATAGATATTTTGATTTTGAGGAAGATAGTAGGTCGCATCCTCATATATCTTGAACTCTCTAACTGAGAATGGATTTTCATCTCCTTTGACATAGTATTCGATTTCATCTTTTCAAAAATTGATGCACTGATGAAATGAGGATGGAACCATCTTGTTCTGGTGTATCCAAGGCCTATCGAGAAAAGTAGTGAACAATGTATTTAAATTAATTATATAGAACTTGACTTCAGTCTTCCAGTCGCCTATTTCCAAAGGTACACTTTGGAGCCTAAATCTCTCTTGCCCTATTCATTGAATCCTCTCAACATCATCCGATCTGGAGTTGAGATGTCAATCTCAACAGAAAGAGTTTTCAAGCTCATAATGTTCATGCACCCAGATCAACCAACACCTCTAGAAAGTCAATCTACCCATATCCACAGAAGGATAGGGTTCTATGTCCCCTGTAAGAAGGTCTTCGCTGGTGAATGTGACTCACTGGGCTTCTCTTAAGTAATGTGTCTCCTCTCCAACAATGGTCAGCTGAGCTAAGTATATTTCTGGATTAAGAAGGGCATTGATCAAGGACTCCTTCATCTCTTTGGATATGATAAGGGCATTATATATGCTTAATTTAGCTGGAAACTTTCTTAGGTAAGCGAGGACATTATAATCAACTCTAGGCTAATCCTCCATAAGCATATCCTTGGGTGGAGCATCCTGTGGAGGGACTATTTGCTCGCTGGTACTAATGACTTATTTTTCATTATCTTGAGGTGTTACCATAGGAGGTAGAACCTTTCCACTATGAAGGTTAACTTCGGTGATCTCTTGGTTACTTGGGTTTTACTACTCATACCTACCTATAGGACCCTGAATCAAATAATTCCAAGTCTATCTTAAGAGGTGAACCCATATTATTCATAAAAGGAAAGAGGATGATCAAAGTTGTTAAAATTATTAAGACTTGAAGAGTTTTTTAGAGGAGTAAAATCAGATAACCCATTAGAAGTGGCACAGATGTAATTCAAACTAGCTTTATTCCTTGATTTCTTAGATTTAAAAGGAGGTACATATTAAAAATCTAGTAAAGTAAGTGGGGTGAGGGATTTGATACCCTCATCTATTGATACAAGATGTCTACTGGAAGAAGAACTAGCTGAAGTAAGAATGACAGCTGAAGTAGTAGTTGCAACATTGGAATGGAGGCTGGACTCGGCCATTTGGCTATCCCGGGAAAGTATGGGATGCTTCTACTTTCCTAAGTTATCTTTGGCAACTTGCAAACCTTCCTTGATGTTGAGATTCAATAAGAAAAGTTTCTTGATTTTAGAAATAATATTTTTAGAGGTTCAGGATAAAGAGATATCCCAAACTTCTTTTATTTTGAGAGGATCACATGTATTCCCAAGGATTGCCCTAACAAAACTAGATATGGTTGCACCCACTTGTAGCTATGCTCAAGCTAGTCCTTAAATGTAAAGCAATCCTCCAAAACATGGCCTAGCATGTAGTGGTAGGGTAAAAAGTTAAGATCATTACTTCTGCCCACTTCCTCCGGCTTCCTAGGCTAAGGTAACTGAAAATCAAGTTTCTTTAAGAGCTTCTTAAAGATTTTATTGACTACCTCCCTCTTAAATGAATAAGGTTTTCTTTAATTTATTCAAAAGAGTAGGTGGATGATAGCTACCGTATGTGTACAGCTGCTGAGAGTATGTCTAAGGAGGAGGAGACAAAGACCATGGAGGCTACTACGGTGGCTGATAAGATGGTCGAGGCGGTGATAAAGGAGGTAGAAGCAAAGGTTGTTGAGCTCGAGGTCTCTCACATTGATCTTCGGCCAATTTCTTCCCCTTATCTAATGTTGCTACTGCCCCTGGCTTCTTTTCATATACTTTCTGTGGCTTTAGCTCTAATGGCTAATCTTGAAAAGGTAACTGTTTATCCTCTCCTTATATACTAGTCACCTTGTTGATTAGCTTCTTAAATATCTTAATAGTGAAACCTTTAAGCATGAAGGTAAATGGGCCATGAATATTCTTTAATAGAATTTTAATATCATGTTGTTCAAACAGTTATGGTTTGCATTTCATGCTTAAATTCTGCCATCTAAGAATATAATCAACAAGGGACTCACTGGGGTGTTGTTGAGCTACAACGAGATCGCCCACAGTTACCCTTTGTTGAGCTCCAACAAACATCTTAACAAAGAGTTGCTCCAACTCAGTAAAAGTCTTCACTAAATTGTTAGGGAGTTCAATGTACCAATCAAAAGCTATGCCCGTTAGACTATTGACAAAGTGATAGAATAATAATGCATCCCTGCAACAAGCATTGCAATAACTCACCCTAAAGTGTGTTATATGTTGGCAATGTTTCCCACTTCCATCAAAATTTTTGAAAAAAGGAGGCACAAAACCCTTAGGATATTAGATAGCATAAAATTCCTCTGGGTAGGGTCTACCCTTTGGAACTGATGAACCACCTCGAGCTTGCGCTAGCGCTTCCTTTACTTATTATTCTGCCATGAGTTTGATGTCTTTTTCTTGTATGGAGGTATTGTCCACTACCATCTTATACAAGCTAGTACTACCCTGCTCTACTGGAGGTGAACTCTTGGGTTGATCCAGGACATGCAATAACTTAAGCTGACTAGTCTCTACAATAGTACATTATACTACTAAGGCTTGATTCTGAAATGCTAAAACTATCACTAATAGATCTTCAACTCTCTTTCCTATCCTATCAACCTGCTCATCTTTTACTGAGTTGAAGAGAGGTGTAAATAGATGTATCATCCTGTTCGGTCGCAACACCTTCTGAACTCTGGTGATCTCAAAGGAGAGAGTCTCTAGTATCAACCATATGTACCTCTATCAAGACTTCCAATAAATCTCCCTCGTCAGAGTCAAAGCTAACCTTCTCCTTGTTGAGGTCAGACTAATCATACCCTTTGATTTTTTTTCTTCTCAGTAAAATATTGTGCCAAGATATCATCCAAGAAGCAGTCTAACTGTGCCGGCACAAATACTCGGCTAACCGGTGGTAGGATTATGATCATCAATGGAGATACATCTAACCTCCCCTACTACTATAGTTATAACCATGTGAGGGCTACACTCACCAGAGGACACATGCTCATGATTATCAACTGCTATGGGTGGAGTACTACCCCTGGTGGGATCTATCGCCATGGGGACAATAGAACTGCCCCCTTGTCCTTCTATCACTGCCATATCCATAATCAGCTGAGGTGATGGTGATGGTGGTATGACTAGATGATTGTGGTAGCCACTCCTTCTTCATGCAACCAAAGTGTGAGACACCGCCTCACGCCATGGCATAAAAGAAATGGGATCCCTTGGTCGTAGCTGATCATGCTTTCTCCCCGATGCTTTCCTCATGCGTGGAGCTATAGAAGATGGAACCCGAACCGTGATGAGGATGAAGTGGAGAACAAGGGAGAAAACATTGATGCCAGACGGACTCTCCTCCCATGATGAGTGGTACCAGTCAACATAATGCTATCAGTGTGATCGATGTGGGTAGCACGTTGATTAAGATAATCTATGAGGGTGGAGGCTGCAGACTGCTTGACATATCTTTGCCTCTCTTTACTAGTGATGTGAAATGATACTCGAGCCTCTCTGACCTTTTCCTGATGGATCTACTCACCCACACTATGAGGAATAATTGATCATAAATCAAACTAGGCACCAGACTCTGACCGTCCATAAGCCCTACCAACATGGTGTAAAACTATCCTGAGGCCAGCATATGACCTTCTCCTATCTATGATAAGTGCCTCATAATAAATTAGAGGTGGAGGTGATGATGCATAATAAGTTTCCCTCAGCATCTGATGGCATCTCAATATGGATAACGCACCACCTACCATATTCCACCGACGCAGGTGAGGGTTGCCCCTCACAAGTAATCGCTCCTCAAATCCTGCCCAAAATAATGGGCAAAATCAATTTGAGGGAGGCTGGCCCAATCCAAGGTCAAATCCATCCTAAAAGGGAAGGTAAACACATACTTATGTGAATCCATCTCAGACTCTGAGAAAAGACTAGAGTTGAAACTAGAACTCTATAATTGTTGAAAATTAACTCAAATTAGATTTTCTACCTTGGTATTCTGCTAACTCTTTAAGTTTGGTTTAGAGTATGAACCCATTCTCAACAATTTGAATATGTTAAGTGGGGCTCACTAATTTTAGGAGAGATTTTGAATAACTTGAAGGAGAGATTTTTAGTTCATTTGAGTTTAGAATCCACATTCAACAAATTTGTGTATGTTTAATGGGTTCAAATATTTTGGAGAGACGTTTGATGCTTCTATTGGTTCATATTTGAATCTAATTTTATGTTTGGGGGCCTTTTATTTAACAAATTTGAGTATGTCGAATAGAGGGTCAATTGATTTTGCTTTATATTTGATTTTGTGATTACTCATTTAGCAAATTTGGGTATGCTAAATGAGATGTTTGAAAATATTTTTTTTTTCTTTTCCTTATTTTTCCATGATGTATATCATGTGTGAATTTAGAAATGAAATCTTTACTTAGCAAATTTGTGTATGCTAAATAAAGCCCAAATATATTTAATTATTATTTTGATTTTGAAAATGAGATCTTTACTTAGCAAATTTATGTATGCTAAATAAAGCCTAAATGTGTTTTGGTTTGGATTTTGAAAATGGGATCTTTACTTAGCAAATTAATGTATGCTAAATAAAGTCAAAATGTGTTTGATTTTTGTTTTGGTTTTTTTTTTTTTTTTGAAAATGGGGTCTTTACTTAGCAAATTTGTGTATGCTAAATAAAGCCCAAATGTGTTTAATTTTTATTTTGATTTTTATTTTATTTTTTGAAAATGGGGTCTTTACTTAGCAAATTTGTGTATGCTAAATAAAGCCCAAATGTGTTTGATTTTTATTTTGATTTTGAAAATGGAGTATTTACTTAGTAAATTTGTGTATGCTAAATAAAACCCCAAATGAGTTTGATTTTTTATTTGTGTTATTTTTTTGAGAGGGGAATTTTTGTTTAACAAATATGGTGTGCTAAATAGAATCTAATTTATTTTCAATTCTTTTTTTGAAAAATGAAACTCTCATTTGACAAATTTGGGTATGTCAAATGGAATTCCAATATATTTTGACTCTCATTATTTAAAGCTGAAACCTCCATTCAATAAGTTTGGATATGTTGAATGAAGATGTTTATTTTCAAATTTGTGCTTTTTCAAAGAAATAAACTCCAACTCCAATACATATGAAATATATTGGGTGGATTTTCAATTTTATGATATGATTTTATTTGAAGTGAAATCTTCATTCAAATATATTGAATTAGGATTCTCATTTTCAAATATGTGCTTTTGAAAGGAAGAAACTCCAACTTCAACATATGAGAGATATATTGAATGGAGTTTCAATTTTTATAACATGATTTAATTTGTAAATAAAATCTTCAATCAATAAATTTGGGTATATTGAATGAGTATGTTCATTTTCAAATATGTGCTTTTGAAAAGGAAGAAACTCCAACTTCAATATATGTAAGATATATTGAATGGAGTTTCAATTTTTATGACATGACTTTATTTGGAAATGAAATCTTCATTCAATAAATTTGGGTATATTGAATGAGGATGTTCATTTCCAAATATGTGCTTTTTAAAAGATGATTTTGATTTTGGTTTTGAAAAGAATCTACATGTAACAATCCTGAGGATTGTTAGATGGGGTTGAGTTATTGTGAAAATATTTTATGAAATGTTTTATTATGTGAACTTTGGGAAAGTGCTTTTGAAAAAGGGTATTTTTTATAAAGGATTTATTTTTGTTATTTGTGAAATGAACCTTATCTTACCATAGAGATGGTAAGGAGGTTCAAAAGGTCCTTCATTATTTCTTTTTTTATTTTCACCTATTGGGGAACGGGGTTTTAAGACCTATATGGAGTGAGGTCCTAAAACCTAAAGGATGTTGGCTAGCTTAGCTTAATAAAGAAATGAGCTAAATGCCAACGGAAAAGAAGGATAGTCTCAGACTCATATGAAATACAAATCCATTATCGATACTTGGAGACAATAATCTTTTACTGAAGATGGAGAGAGGAACCATCCCCAGTGGAATCTCTAGAAAAATCTGTGGTGTTTTATTTTGTGTGATTAAGAGATTTTGTGTGTGTTTATATGACGGGGCACAACGTAGATCTGCAGATGTACCCATTAAGGTGATCGGGTATGACATTAAGGAATAGCGTATTATCTTAAGAGATAGAAGTCGCTACCTTATAATGTCCCTAATCACCTAATGAGGACTCCTAAAGCATGATGGGTCATCAAATGTATCGAGATCTCTCCCCTACTTTACATAGAAAGTAAAGTATAGTTTATTTAAACTAAGTTTGTTAAGTTCCCTATGGAGGTAAGCCCCCATAGTTAATTACTTCCTAAGGAATGAGATTTCTCAAGAATACTCTCGATTATGGTAAATGATCATTATATCCAAAGATTTTAAGGATATGGCTATCAATCAATTGGTTATTTTTAGAAAATCAAGTGAAATTGATCAAAATGAGAGAGTTATTATCAAAACCAAAGAGAGATGAGTATGGGATGCTCATGATGCTAGGAAGCCTAGTGAGCATCCCAAGCTATCCTATGGTTGGGCTTTACATTTTTGAAATTGAGGAGAATTATATATTTGAATTGAATTTTTATTAGAAATCTAGGCTTTACAATTCCACAATACAAGATTATAGAAATGCCTAAGATGTGAGGATTTATGCTTGTAGCCCCAAAAGAAAATATCAACCTCAAATCATAAATCTAGGGAGCTTTGGTAGAGCCAAAGAATGACTTAAATCTAAGGCAAAAGTGGGTATATAGTTTACCTCCACAAGATAGGATAAACCACCCCACTGTTGAACTTACAACCGCCTAGAGTGGCTACCAACTAACTCCTCCTATAATTTTAAATACATGTAGGCAAGTCATATGCTTTGCAAGATGGTTAGGCTGTTATTTATTTAGAAAGGAGACTAAGTCCTTAAACTCACATCCTAAGAGACTAGATCATGAAGGGCATGAATAATGATCTAAATCTAATGCAAATTTTGTCAAGTTTTATTTTAATTTTTTGGACATTTTTATTTGATATAAACCATGAGATTTTATATGCCTAATGTATGAGAAAATTTATTATGGGCCAGAATCAGAAAGAACGAGGTGTGTTTTCACCATGGCTCTCAAAGGTCAAGCCATTTTCTCTGACAAAGGTGGAAGCCCTCCATTGGCAAGAGTGAGACAATATGATTTATGCATGATATGAGACAAACAACATCCAACTAAGGGGTTACTAAATCTTTTATTATCTTGATTTATGTTCTAAGCTTTAGGTGAGGTTATGAGTTGTTTAATTTAATTTTGAGTTGATTAATTGGATAGAAAAAAAATTTTTTTAGGAGCCCAATCGCATCGAGGCTATTCAACAATCATCAAATAATTAAGAAATAAGGAAAATCATGCCATCATAATTGCACATAAACATATCATCAATCAATTTATAAAATTAGTGTAAAAGAGGCCAGTATGGTCAGGTACCGCCATATAACTCGAAAAGAAATGTAGATAGTCTAGCTCTACCCTTATACAATCCGGATTACAAATGAATAATTATAATTAAAAGGAATTCATTTATGGGGTCTTCATTCTTCATTTTCATTCTTCATCTTGCTTTTCTTTCTTCTTGGCTTGATTGGATTATGGTTGCTCCAAAGGCATCACATGGTACATAAGACTTGATCTAATAACCAATGTACATCTTAATCCCCCATAACATTCATTCCAAATCTAAATAGTAAAATTTTCATCAAAATGAGAAAGGTAAATCTAACTAAACCTACAAGATAAAGGTTAGCTAAACATACCACACAACCGAAGTAGTTATATGAATAATTTAGACTTAGTACACCATGGGTAACAAGTCCACCTCTTAATAATATATGCTTGGGGCATAAGCAACCATAGAAAAGCATTTATATTCTTTTTTTATTATAGTGGCCCTTAAGCACACCCCCGCAGAAAAACATGATTAAGATCTATTTAATCTACTCACATACACAACATCCAAATAAAACATTACATCACAAAAAAAATCATACATCAAACCATGCACCCTAACCTAAAGCTAGTGATGAAATAACCTAATGTGTGTGGCTTGGCATGTAATGTAGCTTTTAGTTTTAAGGTTGGAATTTTCTATATATGAAAGATACAATTTAGACGTTGGTTTCATTTAATGATTTTGTTGATTTGTCAATTTTAGTTGGTGATTTGATTTGGTTTGAATGAACCTACAATGACTAAATGTTATGAAAAAGAATAAAGAGAGCTCTTTTTCATCCCTCCTTAAAGCATTTCTAAGGTAGATTGATTAATGAATTTCCTTTAATGAATGGTTTATTATGTGTTTTAATTGGTCCTAAGTTTGGGTTCTCTTTAAAGTCTTATTCAATAAGGTATCTGATTAGTTTGTGGATTACTTCCACATAACACACACCATTCATTTCTTTCCATCATGTATACCATACATATAGAATAATCCTAAGCATATATACATGCAATGTAAATTTTAGCACACTTTGATGATGAATGCAAAGAGATGTGATTTGAAAATTTGAATATTCCATTTGTTAATTGGATCATTAATGCATGTTTTGTTATGTAAAAAAAGCATTTCTCAACTAACTAAATGCACATCCACATGTGTAAAAGTTATAAGTGAGTATGGTGCCATTATTTTCTACAATAGGTAGGTACAAGACCTACTTAGGGCTACTTAAAAGCCTCGGATGTCCGGAATCGATATATCATTTTTCTTAGATACATCTAAATGTACAAAAAGTACCAAATGAATAAAGAATCATGCAAAATATCATGTTTAATTTGGTTGTATAATTTACATGTGTAATATGAAGATCCTTCTTAAGTCACTCCTAATTCACATGATCCTCTCATGGGTCATTTATATTCTCATTTATATTCATAAATATAAATGAAATATAAATTTAAATGGTCAAAATAAAATCAATATAAATCCAAAACTCAAATGCAAACTTAACTTACATCCTCTAAGCCAATTTCTTGGACTTAGCCAAATCATTCTCAAATCAATCCAAACCCTTGGATTTTCTCTTCAAATAATAACTCCTTTAATCACATGCCAAATATAAACATAAACTACAATCATCAAACCAAAATCAAACTAACCCAAGTCAAACCCATGTTCATCCTTTTGACTTGAAATTGTGAAATGAACCAAAACCCAATTGACTCCAAACCACTTGCAATTGGATTTATATTTCCAACATAAGTCAATATGTGAGTTCATCCAAACTTGAGTCAAGCCTTGATCAAGTCAATTGACCCCTTTAGGCTCACTTGACCTAAAGTGACCTAAAACACCTTTTTTAGCTAAGTTTTAATCCAATGCAAATTGGATTGAACTAAGCCCATACAAGCCTCACATTGTGATCAACAATCATCCTAGAATGACTAATCACTCAAATTGGGTCAAACTTAGTCCTTGATAAAGTCAACATTTAACCCAAATGAAACCCAAACAAGCTAAAATTCACTGAGCCAAATTGATTGAAACTATTGATTTGAACCAATCCATAATCAATGATTGAACATGTCCAAGTCATCAATTGAGCCAAACCAAGCCTAATTGGCCACTTGACCTAAGTTGACCCAAATTGACCTAAAAGCTAAAATGGGTCAAATTTTGATCTAAGCCAAATTGATTGCAACCAATGGCTCAAAACAACTTGACCAAAGCTTCAATTGACTTGATCCAACCCCAATTAATCCAATTGGACCATGAACAACAAAAGGTTAAATCAACTTGAAATCAAACCAAATCAAAATTAATTGAAACCAAAGCTTGCATTACATTTCAAATGATCAACCAGGCCTAAACCATCCCATGACCTAACCCAATTATCTCAAATGGGTCAAATTGGTCAACTTGACCCATTTGACCTAAATGAACCTAAATGAACCAAAACTAAATCTAAACCAGATTAAACCAAACTAATGATACCAATAGGCTCCAAATGATCATTTGAACTTGACCTAACCCATGGTTTGATAGTGGTGAAAAAATTTCTATATAGGGGAGTCGCTTTCAAATCTGTTGGAGAGAAATGAAGAGGTAAGCATATAGAAATTCATCTTTTTAGAATGCCACGTAGATTCATAAATATTCTTATTTAGGTGATCGAGTATGTCATCAAGGAAGTAGTGTACTATCTTGAGAGACAAAAGTCACTACCCTTTAATGGACCTAATCACCTCAATAAGGACTCCTAAGGATGATGGGTCTACATATGTACTAGATATTCTTCCCCTACTTTGGAAAAGTAAAGCAGGGTTTATTTTAAACCAGGTTCACTTAGTTCCCTACAGGGGCAAGCCCCATAGTTAATTACATCTTAAGGAATGAGGATTCCTTAGGAGAACTCTTGATTAAGGTAAATGATCATTATCTTCAAATATTTTAATAGGAAAGGACTATCAATCGATTAATTTATTTTTGAAGATCAAAACCTAGCGGGCATCTTGAGCTATCTTATGGTTGGGCTTTACACTTTAAAAATTGATTTAGTTTATTTGAGTTGAACTTTTCATTAGAAATTTAGTACTTATGATTCCTTAACACAAGATTAAAGAAATGCCTAAGAGGTAAGGAATTATGCTTATGGCCCGCAAAGGGGAGAAGCAACCTCAGAACCTAAATCTAGGAAGCTTTGGCGATGGTCGAAAGCACAACCTAAATTTAAGATGAAAAGGGGTATTTAGTTTGCCTCCACAAGAGAGGACAAACCACCTGACAATTTGAACTTACAACCGCCTGGGGGTGGCCGCCAACTAACTGCTCTTAAGATTTTAAATACATGTAGGCAAGTGATTATGCTTATGCAAGATAGCTAGGCTATTATTCATTTAGAAAGAGACTAAATCCTTAAACTCACTCCCTAAAGAGACTAGATCATGTGGGGACATTCTTCAAATGACCTAAATCTAATGCAATTCAAATTTCATTTTATTTTCATTTTTGGACAATTATTTTTGACTCAGGCTAATAAGATTCATATGACTAATGCATGAGAAATAATGTTTTTGGCCAAAATCATCAAGAAGGGAGGAGGTGAGTTTCCACCATGGCTCTCAAAGATCAAGCCAAGTTTCTCTAGCAAAGGTGGAAGCCCTCCAATCAAGAGTAAAATAAGATAAATTTGTGCATGATATTACAAAAGAAATACTCATCCAGCTAAGGGATTGCAAACTCTTTTATCTTGATTTTAAACCTAAGATTTAGGTGAGGTTATGAGTTCATTATTTTTAATTGGAGTTGTTAAATTTGGCAAAATATTTATTTTTTTTTCTAAAGAGCCTAATCTACATCTAGGCCATACATAAAGTAAGGCAGAAACTAGAAAAAATATGCCACTTAATGCACAAGCTAAACAAATCATTAATCAATTTATAAAGCTAATTATAAAAAGAATAAAAGGCTATTGTGGTCGGGCACCACTGTACAAACCCAAAAAAATGAGCTCTACTCTTATACAACCTAGATAACAAATAAATTAAATTAAAAATTAAGCAATGAATTCATTGTTAGGGGTTCTTCAAGCTTCATTTCTTATTTTCTTTCTTTGGTTCCTTCTTTTGGTTGGAAGGTAGATGTCTCACATGGTGCATAAGATAGGATCTTATGACCAATGCTCATCCTAATACCCATAACAATCATTCCAAAAATAACAAATTTACATGAAAAGGAAAAGAATGGAAATCTAACTAACACTGTAAAATAAAGATAAAATAAATCACACAAATCCCAAGCATTTGTATTGGACTTATTACCCCACACATGGGTGACTAAGTCCACCTGGCCTATTGGATTATGCTTAGGGGTATAAAGCACCTACAAGCAAAAGTACAATCCTCTACAGAAAATAATGATTAGACTTAGAGCATCCTACCATTCATTCTATGAGCAAACACCCTAACATCCAATCTAAAATATATATCACAAAATAAAAATAAAAACCAAACCATGCACCGCCCTAACCTAAAGCTAGAAATGGTGACTTAGGCTAATGTGCATGCTTTGACGGTTTGTGTGATATGTTTAGCTATGGCTTTAGATTCAAATTTTTTAAGTGTGAAAACATGTTCAACTTAGAGGAGACTTTCATTTAAGTTGTTTAATTATTTTTGGTTGAGTTTATTTCATGTTTTTATTAAGTTCAAGTGAATCCTACAATTAATTACTAAGTTACGGAGAGAGAGAAAGAGAAGAGAACTTCTCTTTCCTTCCCTAACCTAAGTAATTTCTAAAGGTTCACATTTTAGTTTTGTTTAGTGAATGTTTTGATTAAATATTTTAATTAATCCTAAGTTTAGATGAACTCTAAACAAACCTATTCAAAAAGAAAGGAATTTTAAGATTAAATAAAATGAATCAAATTCAGATAACACACATCACATCATTTCTTTCCCAACATGTATAACATGCATATAAATGAATCCTAAGCATATCCATACATACAAATGAGAATATTTAACACACTTTATGAAGCATGCTAAGTAATCCATTTAAGGAAATTTGGAAGTTTAAGATGCATGATTTTCTTTAAGTAGAAAAGGGTTTTTTATCCAATTTTTCACATACACACATGAAAATAAGAAAGGCATAAGTGAGTATAGCGCCATTGTTAACCAGAGGTGTAAAGTACAAGACCTACTTAGGGCTACTTAAAGCTTCACAACCTCAGAGTTGTCCAGACTAATATTCCACTTTCCTTAAATACAAGTATTTATATAAAAGAAATAAATGGAAAAGAAAGAATGCAAAAGTTGTATTAATTGATTCATTTTTATTTTTGCAATTTATGTGTGCAAATATAGGTAACCCTTCTTAGGTAAGTTTTAGGTTATTTTCAAATGAACCCTGCATCTTACCAAATTCCTATTCAAAACTATGCTAACATAAAAGAGAAGGCAAATCAATACTAAGCACATCCATATATTCTTCACATGCAAGCTTATAATTAAAATATAAGTAGCATACTTTCAAATTTGATAATTGATTTATATGTTTTGAAAATAATTTGAATTTAGTAGTGATAATAGCCATTCATATTTCTACTTTAGCCAACACATGCAAATTTGACATAAAGTAAACAATTTCATTTTAAATTTTAATTTAAAAAATATGAATGCATGAAACCACATGACATTCAGATTTAACATGTTCGGGAAAGAATCAAAGTAATGAAAGCATGTAAACACATTCACTCTAATTAAATCCTAAAGACATTCTTATGGAATAAGAAAGTTTAAAATAAATCAAAGTGTATTCAATGTGATTTTTGTTTAGTTTTAAGTTTGATTTAATTTTGAAAAGGTGAGTTGAGTTTTCTGTTTCTAACCCATTTCCACATGTGCTTGATATTTTTGTTTAATTTTTAGATAATTAGATCCATTTTTATGTATTAATTATGTTAAGGTATGAATTAAGCAAGTTAATTAACCCTTACTTACACCACCTGAACATAGTTAACCAAGTAATTATGAGCCAATGAGATGACATAAAAAACTCACAAGATATTTAAACTTGCAATGCACCTAATAAGAAAAAGGCCTAATGCAATTTGGCTTATGATTAATGGTTAATTATGCTAAGAGGTTTAGCTTAAGTAATTTCAAAAGACCCCTTCGCATATATGAATTTGGTTTTGATTTCCTTAATTGAACTTATGCTCTTAAACACCTAAGCATCTACCTAAAGTAGATTAATTAAGTTCTAAGTTTTAGAATTTTTAGAAATTAATTAGTGAGATAATTAAAATGGATTAATCCTTGATTAAGAGAAGATGAAGAAAAGAATAGGGGGTTTAGGGAATAGCTTAAGGAAAATACCCCAAAATTATTTCCTACCTACTGGATCTGACCTTAATCAATCCTAATAATGGATTAATACTACTAATCATACCTTAATTATCCTTAATTAGGTTAAGGGAGTAATTAGGAAACCCATTTGTAATTCTCCCAATTAAGCCTTCAATAAATACCAAGAAAATTAGGGGAGGCAGAGGTCATCCCCTAAAATATACCCAAGAAGTTTGGAATTAATCAGAGGTTTAATTTAATGGTAATTAGTAAAATAAATTTTTTAATAAAATCCAAAATCAGAGAAAAAGCGTAATTCAAAATCCATTGAAATTATTTTTAAAACATTCTAGGTTGAATTATCTTTCAATAGAAATTTATTTCAAATTCATTTGAATTTTATTAAGAGATATTTGATTTTTAGAAGATGAGGAGAATTAGAATTTACCTAAATCCCCTCAAGTCACAAGACGACATGGGGGTGGTCGGCGCTTACACGCCGAGCGCTTACTTAAACATCAAATCCAAAAGGCAACATATATGGACGGATCTGTCATCTCGATCAAAGATCGATGAGATCAACCCACAGTCTTAAGAGGGATAATTCATTTTCTAAACATGAGAATAATCTCGATCGTCCATTCAAAATGTGTGGATGGATGGCCAAGATCTCCCCAGTTCTTCCCCTAGGCTCAATAGAGGTCATCCATGATCTAGGGGAAGATCCAAGCTTGGTTGAGCTCAGATTGAAACAAAACTTTACCCACACCATCTAAAGCCAATAAGGAACACATCCAATGGTGGATCTTGCATGACTTGAAAATTCCTTTCACAAATGACCAACACCTCCTATGCTAGGTGGTCAAAAAATTTCATACCTCGTCGGAGGTGATCATTGGTGCTAGTGATCGATGTGATAGCTTCTTCTAATAGAGATGAAGCCCTGTTGAAATTCTTAAGCCTTAGGATTGACTGGATTGCTCTATTGAACAACACCACTTGATGTTCCTTGCAGCTTTAATCCAATTGCTTCTCTCCTGGCTATGGGAACTCTAGTGAATGCTTGAGTGTGAATGCTTGAGGGTGGTCAGGTTGATCCTTAGAGGAAGTGTGCAAGAGGAATTGGAGTGGTTTTTAGTGTGGAGAAAGTTGGAAGTTCAAGTGAGCTATTTTCCAATGGAGAAAACTGAGAAATCTCAAATTCAAATCTCTCTTAGAATGCTTAGGAAGGCTCTCTGATCTTTCCTAACACTCTCTAGGGCTTGCTCGAATTGAGGAATGATGGATTTGAATTGAACTAGAAGGAGTATATCTCCTCCTTGAAGGATCAAACGGCCGCAAGCTATCTTGTTGTTTTGATCCAATTGATCACAATTGAGAGTTTGTTTGATCAATTTCTTTACATGGTTTGAGGTCTGAGTGGATTGCCAACCTCCCATGTGCATCAAATTGGGTGGAAGATGGATTTGGAATGAGCATATTTGGGTCAGTTTTGGCCTTGGGGCCAGGACCCAAACCCATTGAGTTGGGTGCACCACTTTATTAGGTCCCCTTGAGCTATTAGGAAGGCATCAAGTGGATATGAAGAGGGCATGACCAAATTACCCATGGATTAGGCCAACAGTTGTTCTATGTCCTAGTGGTAGGATGGTCATTTTGCTGATTTTTCAATTTGGATATGTTGGGTATGTGAAAAAACTAGGTTTGGCTAAGTTTTATGAGATTTGGAATTCATTTGATAAGGTTTGGCTCATGTTGACCCATTTAGGTCAAAATGGGTCAACTTTGGTCATGTTGATTGGTCAAATTTGGTCAATCCAAGGGTTGGTTCAAGTTCATATGACTATTTAAAATATTTTAGTGTCTTTGGTTTGATTCAATTTGGTATAGTTTTGAATTCAGCTCATATGATTTCATTTAGGTCAAATGGGTCAAGTTGACTTATTTGACACATTTGACCTATTTGGGCTAAATCATGGTATGTTTAGGTTAGATTAGTCATGTGGAGTGGATTGGTATCTTTGTTTCCAATCAATTTTGGTTATGTTCAATTTGGCTCAACATGACCCCTTTAGTCAAGTTGGGTATAAGGTCAATTGGGCTAGGTTAGGTCTACTTGGCTTTGGTCAACAAGTGTGATTTGGAATAAACTTGACCCATTTTTGAATCAATTTGTCTTAGATCAAGTTTTGACACATTTTGACTTTTAGGTCAAGTTAGGTCAAATTGGGTCAATGGCTATAGGCTCAAATGTTGGCTTGGTTGAGTTCAAACATAGGTCATGAGTGAACTTAGATTAATTGTTTTAATCAATTTGGCCTATGGTGGAATTTGGCTTGTTAGGTTTCATTTTGGGCTAAGTGTTGACTTGGTCAACCCTTAGATTGACTTGGTTTGACCTAACTTGGTTGATTGATCATCCCATGGTGATTGTTGATCATGATGAGAGGGATATGTGAGTTTGGTTCAATCCAATTCAGTTAGGATTAGAATTTGGCTCATAAAAGTACTTTAGGTCACTTTGGGTTAAGTGAGCTTAAGTGGGTCAAATGGCTTGGTCAAAGCTTGATTTGAGTTTGATTGAACTTGTATATGGACTTATAATTGAAATATTAATCCATTTATAAGTGGTTTGAAGTCAAATGGGTTTTGATTCATTTAACAATTTCATATTCAAAGGATTAACATGAAAGGATTTTGGCTTTGATTTTTGAATTGATTTTTGATTGAGTGTTTGAAGTTTGTATTTATATATGGGATCATGATTGTAGGGTTGATTGAATCATGAAAGAAAATCAAGAGTTTGTCTTGATTTGAAATTTATTTGGCTAAGTTCAAGGTCTTGAATTGAAAGGCTTAGGTTAGATTTTGAGTGGATTTGAATTTGATTTTTGGATTAGGTTTTGATTGTTTGAATTTATATTCCATTTATATATGTGAATATAAATGAGAATATGAATTGATCATGAGAAAATTTCAAGGATTTGAACCGATTTAATTATGGTTTGGGCTAAGTCCATTAAGAGGGATTTAAAGGATTTAAGAAAGTTTTGGAGTTTGAAGCTTGAATTTTTGATTTTGGTTTGATTGATTTATATGTATATTTCATTTATATATGTGAATATAAATGAGGATATAAATGAATTATGAGAAAATCCCATGACTTTGAATTGATTTGATCATGATTTAGGCTAAGCCATTAATGGAAAATTATGGACTTAGGAAATTTTTAGATTGAGAATTTAATTTGAGGGTTTGATTTGATTGATTTATATTTATATTTCATTTATATATGTGAATATAAATGAATTTTGAGAAATCCCATGAGTTGGAATTGGTTTGATTAAAATTTTGGATAAGTCCTTTAAGGAAAATTTCATGAATTGAGTTGGAATTTTGAGTTTAGTTTGATTGATTTGAATTTATATTTCATTTATATATGTGAATATAAATAAAAATATAAATGAAATATGAGAAAATCTCAAAGATTTGAATTGGTTTTGATCAAGATTTTAGTTAAGTCCTCAAGGGAAACTTAACGACCTAGAAAGATTTAGACTTAGAAAATTTTATGAATTTTGAATATGGGTTTCAATCATAGATTTCAACCATAGATGTCAATCATATGGAGTTGATTTGAGTTTGGAGGAAATCAATTAAGATTAATTTGGAGTTTGACTTGAAGGAAGGAATGTGAGGAATGGTTCAAGCAAAGTGTAGGTAGATTTTCCTAACAACACTAAGGCATGACCTATTCCTATGGCTAACTCTTCCAAGTCTCTAGGGCTAGGTTGAGTGTCCACCTAATAAGTAGATATGTCTTAAGACAAAGGAACTCTTAAAGTCTAAGAGAAGTCATATGTCTAAGATGGAGGGGTTGAGAGCTCATTCTAAAAATGAGATCAATATTGACCCAATTTGACCAATTAGTCAACCTAACCCAATTTGACCCAACTTGATCTAAATGGGTCAAATTGAGCTAATTCAAATCAAATGAACTCAAAATCACTTGAAATTTGGCCCAACCCATTTTTTAATCATTTCAAATCTGCCCAAATCAAACTCATAGCCAAATGACCACTTTGCCCTTAGGTCAAAGGGTATCCTATGACCAAATTCACTTGGAATTTGGCCATTTCATTCTCAATGCCACTTAGCATCCTTCTATTGGTCCACATGGGTACCAAGGAAGGTGGTGAACATGACCCAAAGAGCTTAGGTTGGCCATGACCCAAGGCAAGGCCAAACTGACCTCCCTAATCACATTTGAACACTTGGATCACCAAATACACCCACCACTCACATGGGCATCCACTCTCCCTAACTCCACTACCCAAACAACTCATGTGGGATGCTTTGTAGCTCAAAGCATACCTCCAATCCAAGTCATTGAGCCAAAATGGCAAATCAGCCTCTCAACGTCCGATCTAAGTAGGGGGAGATATACTCCCCCTCATTCTCACTCAAATGACAAGCAATCCATTTCTTAGAGCTTGAGAGGTTGAATCAAAGCCTCCCCAAGCTTTTCCAAGCCATTCACGAGCTTCCCCATTTCCCATTTTTGGTTTTACTCAAAGTCAAAATAGAGGAGATCAATTCCAAATCCAACTCATTCAATTCTCAACCAAAATCAAATTAATCTTGGACACACCATCCTTGGACTAAAGCGACCTTAATCGAATCATTTCCTAAGTCTCAAAACCATGGGAAGCACCACTTCGATCAAGCCTGATCACCATTGAAGGGGAGCTTGGTCGACTGAGCAAACCACTTCAAATCAAGGTTGGATTCCTTCAACAGGGCTTTGTTTCTACCAAATGAAGCTACCTCCTCCATTGGAAGCATCGATGCAGGCCTCCGGCAAGGTAATTTCTTGAAATTATAGCTATATGAAATTTTATTTGGTCCTTTTCAAAGGAAATTGTCACCCTAGGCAATCTTAACCATTGGATGTGCATCCTCTCTCCTTTCGAAGGTGTGGGATCATTTTGATCATAATCCGAGCTCGGGTGAGCTTGAATTGAACAAGGAAAGATGAACGGTGTTCATCTCTCATTACTCGCAAAGGAGAAGGATCATACGCCATCTATTTTGTGTGATTGGAATGGACAGCTGTGATAAGATCACACTAAACCCCCTCTAATTCCTTCCTAATTTATGGGATTAATCTCGGCCATCTGATCTTAGATTGGATGACTCATAGAGAAAGCAAACTAATCAATGAATGTCATAAAATAATATCCCATCGCACCACATGGAAAGCACGCTATGCCTGCCACATCTATTAGAGTTTAATTAGGCTTAATTAATCTAATTTTACTGATGAAACTTCCTAAAATCATAACTAATTATATAAAAATCTTAAAAATGCAAACTTAGGCTCATTTTGAAGATATTTTAGAGGAGAATCTAGAAAAATTATAATTAATTAATTTTAAATAGTGACTTTGGCTTAAGTAGAGTTTTATCAAAAATATAATTAGCTTAATTATACCTTAATTAAGTACTCAATTAATCTCAAATTTTCTATGGATGTTCAAGGGGATGACTTCTGCCTCCCCTATTTTTCTGGGATTTTATTGATTATTTAATTAGGAAAATCATTTAAGTAAGCCTTAATCACTTTCTTAATCAAATTAATTATAATTAGGGAATAAATAGTAGCTTGATTAATCACTTAACATAATTATCCCTGTTAAACAGTAAGGTCACCTAGGGAATATGATTGGGGACATTTTTCCTAATTTATTTTCTAATTATCCTTTACCTTTGAAAATTAAATTAATTAATGTGTTAATGGAATGATTAGTTGATTAATCAAATGATTAGATCTTCAAAATGAGGGAATCAAAACCTAGTGGAATGATTGAATGATTTAGGGATTAGGATTGAGGCCTTGCACTTGATCCTTTCCCCTAAGTTAATTTTATCATTTAAATCAAAGCATAATTAAAGGATTTAATCAATTCTTGAATTGTCTTATGAAATCAAAATTAAAAATAAATTCACCCAACCTAAATAACCTTTAATTAGTTTTGGGTTGCTCCTTAGGTGTTCAATAACCCAAGGTGAAAGATAATGAAATTATGATTGACATCCAAAACTAACTTAATAATAAAAAATTTTAGTTTATTTTAAATGATTGTATTTGATATGATTGTCCTTAGGAATTAAGTTGGTTGAATGAAGCCATATTTTTTATGTTGCTTATTTCTTTCCAATCATATTAAATGTTGTATGTCACTTGTAATCATGCATTCATCTTTTTCAAAAATCAATTAAATGAAATGATTTCCTTTATGTCAAGCTTGCATGTGTTGATTTAGAATAAGAATATGTGTGGCTATTATCACCTTTAAATCAACTATAATATTTGGAGTGCTAATAGTTATAAATATATATAAGCTTGCATGTGTCTATAGCTTAGAACATGTGATATGGAGTTCTCTTTCTTTAGTCTACATGGATTTACATAAAGTTTGAATGTTAATAAATATATAGTTCATTTTAAAAGGACACAACATTTGTTTGTATTCATTCTTATGTATTTCTATGTTACAATTTAGATAGAACCTTAGGTCACATGTATAAATAATTCAATTGAAAGAAATAGAACTTTTGCATGATTTTCCATTCTTGTAGTCATTTGTACATTCATGTGTATTCAAGAATAATGGGTATATCTAGTCTAGTTATTTTGGGGATGCGGGGCTTTAAGTAGCCCCAAGGAGGTCTTTACCTCACTCCTTTGGTTAATAATGGTGAAGTATCCACTTAAAAATTTTATATACTTGTATGTGCATTTATCTAATGAATGAAAATCTCTTTTTCAAATAAAAGAAATATAACTTTTGCATGATTTTCCATTCTTGTATTCATTTGTACATTCATGTGTATTCAAGAATAGTGGGTATATTAGTCTGGATATTCTGGAGATGTGAGGCTTTAAGTAGCCCTAAGGAGGTCTTTACCTCATAGTTAATAAAGTTAAGTATCCACTTAAAACTTTTATACAGTTGTATGTGTATTAAGCTAATGAATGAAAATATCCTTTCAATTAAAAGAAATACAACTTTTGCATGATTTTCCATTCTTGTAGCCATTTGTACATTCATGTGTATTCAAGAATAATGGGTATATCTAATCTGGACATTTCGGGGATGTGAGGATTAAGTAGCCCCAAGGATTTCTTTACCTCACTCCCTTGGTTAACAATGGTGAAGTACTTGCTTAAAACATTTATACATTTGAATATGCATCTAGCTAACGAATGAAAATGGGCAAAATACACATATGCATCTTTCATTTAAAGTGTGCTAAAAGAAATATGTTGCATGTATAATTATACTTAGAATTAAGTCATATGCATGCTACATATGATGGAAAGGAATAACTTCGTATATGTCATATGATAGAAATTCAATTGAGTTAATCTCAAGAAGCCTTTCATATTAAATGGAATTATTTAAAGTGAACCCAAACTTAAGATTAATTAAAATATGTAATAAGTCATTCACTAAAGAGAATCAAATTAAATCAACATGTTTTAGAAAGTGGCTTAGGGTAGGGATGAAAGAGGGCAGGCTTTTTTCTTCTCTTTACTTAACTTAATTGCTAAGTGTAGGCCATATGAAACAAAAGAAAACACTAAGTAAAATTCTCAAATCAATTAAATCACTTTAAATGAAATCAACCTCTTATGATTAAACATCCTTTCACACTTAGAAGATCAGAACCTCAATGCCTAGTTAGGACATACCACACAATCCTTAATACACACATAACAAATTAAGTCACCACTTCTATCTTTATGTTAGGATGGTGTATGGTGAGATGTTTGTTTTATTTTGTGATGTATTATTTTAGACTAGATGTTAGGGTGTATGTTACATAGAGGATGGTGCGGATTATTAATCATATTTTTTGCAGGGGATTATGCTTAAGGGGTCATTAAAAATAAATTTAAATGCTCTCTTTGCAGATTGCTTAAGCCTCTAAGTGTAATCCAAGTTAGGATAGGTGGGCTTGGTTACCCATGTGTAGGGCGCTAAGTTTAAATTATAAATATAACTGCTTGGGTTGTATGTGTTTTTATCTAACACTTATTTTGCAAGTATAGTTAGATTTACTTTTCCTATTTTTAATATAATTTTGTAATAAGAATTATGATTAGTGCTATGTGGGTTTAGGATGAGCATTGGACAGAAGACTTAGTCCTGGGGTGCCATGTGATGTCTTGAAACCTACCAAATCAAAGGAGAAAAGATATGATAAAATAAAGGATACATGAAGCTTGAAGATTTGAAGACCCCCCAAGCATTTATCATTTGTAAATTGTAATTTTTATTTCATTTTTTTGGGTTGTATAATGGAAGAGCTCGGCTACCCATATTTTTTTTTGTTGTATGGTGGTGTCTGATCGCACCGACATTTTATTCATTTGTGCTAATTTTATAAAATTGATTGATGTTATATTTAAAATTGTGCATTAGAAATGACATGCTTTTCTTAATTCCTTATATGTTTGATGCTTTAATGTGTGGCCTGGATGCGATTAGGCCCTTAGGAAAAAATAAATTTTTTACCTAAATACAACTCATAATTAAAAGTTTCTATAACTCATAACCTCATCATAAAGCTTAACCATTAAATAAAATAATTAAAAGATTTAGCAACCCCTTAGTTGAATGTTGTATGTCTCAGATCACGCATGTCATATTCCTTCTTCCTTGAATATGAGGGATCTCCATCCTTGCACGATAGGGGAATGTCTGACCTGTGAGAGCATCTCTTGTGATGGAGAACACCCCTATTCTCATTGATTTAGCCAATAATCTTATTTCATCATGAATTTAGGCATAAAATCTCAAGCCTTTGTCTAAATGAATGTGTCAAAATGAAATAAAAATTGTAAAGATTTTACAGTTTAGATTAAGTCATATGCTCATACCACTCATGCTCTAGTCTCTTAGAAATAGGTTTAAGAACTTTGGTCTCTTTTTAAATTAATAACAGCCCAACCATCTTGAAATTTCATATGACCATACCACATGGATTTAAAGCGTAGGAGGAGTTAGCTGGCGGCCACTCCATGTGATTGTAAGTCCAAAAGTCTGGCAGTTTACTCTCCCTTATGGAGGTAAATCATATACTCATTTTTTTCTTAGATTTAGGTCATGCTTAGCTCTTCCTAAAGCTCCATAGATTTAGGTTCTGAGGTAGCTATTTCCTTTAGGCTAGAATAATAAATCCTCACCTCTTAGGCTTCTCCACAACCTTGTGTTGATGGATTATAAGCCCTAACAATCTAATGAAAATTCAACTCAAACAAAATAAATTCCTTTAATTTCAAAATTATAAAGCCCAACCATATGATAGATACAAATTCTCACTAGGTTTCTTAGTATCATGAGAATTGCCTACTCATCTCCTTTGACTTTGATAATAAGTCTTCTCCTTGAGTTTTTTCACTTGAATTTCCAAATACAACCAATCCTTTGATAGTATAGCCATAAAATCTTTGGAGACTTTAGTTTCTACTTTAATCAAGAGTATTCTTAAGGAACTCACCTTCCTTAGGATGTAATTAACTATAGGAGCTTATCTCTATAAGGAACTTAATGAACTCGACTTAAAATAAATCCTACTTTACTTTTTCATGTAAAGTAGGAGAAAAATCTCTGGTATATTTGAAAACCGATCAAGCCTTAGGAATCCTTATTAGGTGATTATGTCTATTATAGGATGATGATTTCTATCTTCAAGATAGTGCATCATTCTTTAATGTAATACCCGATCACTTCAATAAGTACCCCAAGATCTGCAAAGGTCCACATTCTCAAAAAATAAACACATCATTTTTATGGCACTTGTTAGTTCCTCTCTCCATCTCTAGCAGTCATTATTGTCTCCAAGCATCGATAGTGGACTTATATTTTATATAAGTCCAAGACTATCTTTATTTCCATTGGCACTTAGCTTATTTCATCATTAAGCAAAGCAAGCCAACATCCTTTAGGTTTAAGGATATCACTCTATGTAGGTCTTAAAACCCCTATTGGGTTCCCCTAATAGATAAAAATAAATTAACTAAAGGAGATGACTAATAATTTTTAGAACCACTTTACCACGCTCTTAGTGAGGCAAGGTTCATCCTATAATAAATCTTTTGCAAAAATATTATTTTCAAAAAATACTTTCAAATTAATTAAAAGTCACATGACAAGAGATTTGCATAAAATTTTCAAAAAGATTTAAAGATAACCAAACCTCATGTAACAATATCTATAATTTTCAACCTCATGTAACAATATTTATCATTTTCCCACAGAGATTCTTTTCAAAAATTAAAATCAAATAATTTTAAATTTTCTTTTTAAAGCACATTTTTGAAAATAGCTATCTCTATTCAATGTACAAAGGTTCATTGAATTAAGATTCTATTTTCAAATAACATCATGACATAAAAATTGAAATCCCATTTAACACATTCCACATGTGCTAAGTTGGGGTTTCCCTTGTCAAAAAGCAATATCACACACAAAATTCCATCTTTGAAAAATAAAGTATGAATAATTGAATTCCATTTAACAATACCTAAATTTGTTAAGTGGAATTCCCCCTTTCAAAATCAAAACACAATTGAATTCTATTTCACATACCCAAATTTGTCAAATGATAATTCCCTTTCTCAAAAAATAAAAACACATTGAACTCTACTTAGCATACCCACATTTGTTGCGTAGAGCCCCCTTTTTAAAATCACATGCAAATGAATCACATTTGAATTCAATTTGACATATCCAAATTTGTCAAATGAAAATTCAACTATTTTTTTAAATTAAAATATGGATTCTATTTAACATACCACATTTGTTAAATAGAAGTCCCCCTCTTTCAAAAAACAAAATAAATCAAACACATCAAATACATTTGGGTTTTGCTTAGCATACCTAAATTTGCTAAGTAAGGATCTCACTTTCAAAATAAATCAAACACATGACACACATCATCATAAACAACACAAATGCTTTCAAAAATTATTTTCAAACATGCACTTGAATCTCACTTAGCACACCCAAATTTGCTAAGTGAAGATTCCAAAATTAAATTTTAAACAAAGGATAAACAAAATAAATGCATCTCCAAAGTCTTTCCAAAATGGAATGAACCCCATTCAACATACTTCAATTTGTTGAATGTGGGTTCCAAATTAGAATCAAATCTTATATCAAAGACTCTCCTCAAATATCTGAATTTAGTGAACCCCACTTAGCATACTTATATTTATTAAGTGTGGGTTCAAATTTCCAAGTTAATATCATAAATAAATTTTTGAAGACAAATATCAAAGCAAGGGTCTGACTTAGTTATGTTTCAAGAAATGCAGAGGTATCAGCACCGTCAGTTCCTTTTAGTCTTCAGTTAGTTCAGTTACTATGACTTCCGGCAAGTTTGTTTCCACCTTCCCGTTGGGTGTAGATCTAGCCTTAGATCAGGCCAATCTCACCATGACCACCACCACACATCTTATTCATTTTGGTTGCAATTTTGAGGCAGTCTGGATCGCTTGTGAGGGGACAGCCCTCACCATTATTAGTAGGGAGGATGTGGCTTGGCAGAAGCCACTCCTTCACTTCAACCTGTCGTTTGATTCTGAGTTCCCCTCTTTAAAGAGGAAGGCTGTGGAGATTCCCACAGCTGTGTCAGTTCTAGTTTAGTTAGTTTCAGCTTTAGTAGTGTCAGTTCCAGTGGTTCCCTTATCAATTCAGTTAATTGCCCTTACTGTTGCCCTTGTGTGAGCTAGCACCTCCTCACTGGTTTTTACCACTTCTAAGGGGAAAGCTATCTTGGCTTCCAAGATAGTTTCCCTACCTTGAGGTAGTTCCACCCAAAACTGTAATAAAAATAGGAAGATCAAGCGGCATCATGAGCGAGTAGCCAAGGAGATCAATGCTGCCTCCCACATTATCGAGGAGGGTTCTCCATGATAAGTCTTCCCTTTCTTGGGTGGTAGCAAATTCCACCCCCTCATTAGTTCAGATGGAGAGGAAGATGTTAGGAGGATTGCTGCATCGCCTCCACCACTAGCTCATTACAAGCTACCTGGGGGATGGAGGAAACCCATAGTCAGCTTCACGCTAAGTTGGTAGAGCCTACGGAAGCTCAAAGTCTGGTGCATTATTTGATCTGAGGTCAGTGATTCCCTGCAATGTTAGTGGTCAAATCCATAAGGTCATTGGGGCTAAAGTTGTAGCCCAAGAAGGTAGTTGAGAGAGATAAAGGTACGCTTGGCCAGGTTAAGCCTTTGACTCATCGGAGCCACCAAGACAGATCATACCGACATAGATAGTTCTAGCACCAAAGACATGGGAGGGAGATCAACTTATTGAAGTGATCGGGTATGACATTAAGGAATGATGTACTATCTCGAAAGATAAAAAATCACCACCCTATAATGGACCTAATCACCTAATAAGGACTCCTAAGGCATGATGGGTCTTCGAATATACCAGAGATCTTTCCCCTACTTTACATGGAAAAGTAAAGTAGGGCTTATTTTAAGCTGGGTTCATTAAGTTCCCTATGGAGGCAAGCCCCCATAGTTAATCACATCCTAAGAAATGAGAATTTCTTAAGAATACTCTCGATTAAAGTAGACAATTAGGGTCTCCAAAGATTTCAAGACTATCAAAAGATTAGCTATTTTAGAAAATCATAGATAGATCAAGGAGAAGATTTATTTTTGGAATCCAAAGGGAGAAAGTAGGAAATGCTCATGATACTAAAAGCATTCCAATCTACCCCTATAGTTGGGCTTTATATTTTGAAATTGATGAGTTGATTATTTGAGTTGGCATTTTATTAGATTGTTGTTTATAATTCCACAACATAAGATTGTGGAAATGCCTAAGAGGTGAGGATTTATGCTTGTAGCTCAAGGAAACAGCCACCCTCATTCCTAAACTAAGGAGCCTTGGTACAAAATGAAGGCACAACCTAAATCTAATGCAAAAATAGGTATATGGTTTACCTCCACAAGAGAGAATAAATCACCCGACTGCTAGACTTATTACTGCCTGGAGTGGCAACCAGTTAACTCCTCATATGCTTTAAATCCATGTAGGAAAGTTTTATGCTTTGCAAGATGGCTAAGCTGCTGTTCATTTAGAGAGGAAACTAAGTCCTTAGACTCACTCCCTAAGAGACTAGAGCATGAGTGGTATGAATCCATGATTTAATCTAATGTAAATTTTATCAAATTTATTTGATTCTTTTGGACTTTTTGTTTTGACGCAGGCTATGGGATTTTGTATGCCTAAATGCATGAGATAGGCCAAATCAAGAGAGAAATGGGTGTTCTTCCACCAAAGGCTCTTAGAGGTTAAGCATTGATTCTCTAGCAAAGATGGAAGCTCCCTCTTAACAAGAGTGAAAGAATATGATATGCATGATATTATACATTCATCCATCCAGCTAAGGGGTTACTAAAAATTTTATTATCTTGATTTAATCCCTAGGCTTTTATGTGAGGTTATGAGTTGTTTTAAAATTTTAGTTATGAGTTATTAATTGGGGTAGAAGAATTAATTTTATCCTAAGAGCCTATCGCATCCAGGCCACACATTCAAACATCAATCTAAACACAACATCAAACAATTTTATAGACTACCATAAAAGAATAAAAGGAATGTCGCTGTCCATCAGACTAAAAGAGAAAAGAAAAGATGGGTAGTCGAGCTCTACCCTTATATAACCCGGATTACAAAAATAATATATATGCTATGGGGGTCTTCTTTTCTTCATTTCTTCATTTCTTCATTTCTTCATTTCTTTTGATTTTGAAAAGGCATCATTGTGGCACCCTGTGGACTAAGCTCGTCACCGCTCATCCTAATCCCCATAGCACTAATCCTAATTCCTAATGCAAAAATATATCAAAAATAGGAGAAGTAAATCTATCTACACCTGCAAAATAAATGTTAGCTAAACACACCATACAACCCAAGCAGTTATATGAATAATTTGGACTTAGCACCCACACATGGGTAACCAAGCCCACCTGTCCTAACATGGGTTACACTTAGGGGCTAAGCAACCTGCACAGCAAAAGCATTTATATTTTTTTATTATAGCCCCTTTAAGCACAACCCCCTGCAGAAAATATGATTAGGCTAATAACGGCCTAACATCCAGTCTACGAAACATACACCCTAACATCCAGTCTAAAATATTACATCACAAACAAAATACAACATCACACACATACGCCTAACTTAGCACTAGAAGTAGTGACTTAGTATTCTAATGTGTGTGCTTAAGGCTTGTGTAGCAAGACTTTATTAGGCTTCTTTAGTTTATGTTCCAATTTGAAGTTTGAATTTAAATTTTTCTGTTGGGTGATTTCAATCTAAATGATTTAATGATTTGATTTTTATTTTTATTTTAGTTTTATTTGATTGAAATGATATTTAGGTTCTCAAGAATGAAGAGTATGATGAATTCCATCGTAGACAGACTCACCCTATTCTACATCCTAATTCCTAAGGAATCTAACCAAAAGTCCTTGATTAGCCCATTTAAACTTGTGTAATTCATTGATTTAGAATTTAGAATTTGAGTTTATTTAAGTATTTGATTAATTGATTTTTTTTTTATTAGATGTTTTAGTTTAATTGCATCTTGATAATTCAATATCCCTTTAAATATTTAATTCTTTTCTTTGATCATGGTTATGTGATTTAACTTTATATTTATTTAATTTGATTGTGGTTCATTTAATTGTAGTTTGATTGGATTAGATTAATTGAGATTTTATTTTGATTTTAATTGGGTTTGGTTCTTTGTAATTAGGATTTTTTTAATCACATCCATTTGTCATGTTCATCAAAGTTTGGTTCGCATTTTGTTTTCATATATTGGATAATTAATTAGTTTATGTTATTTAAGTAAGTTGAATGAGATTTGTTTTGATTCTATATTAAATTGATGAGAATCTTTCTTGATCTAACATAATTTGATTCAATTTGATTTAATTATCTTTATTGGTCTATGGGTTTGCTTAGGTTCAATGTGATTTGTTTAATTAATAAGTGTGTTTATGTTAATTATAAGGTTTGTTTAAAATTTTTTTTATTTAGTTTCATATTTGTTTAGAGAAATGATGTAATTAATGACTTAATGGTTTAGGTTTAATTTATGTTTTAATTAATATTTAATTGCATTTTAAATAATTTAGTTTAATATAATTAATTTAATTAACTTAATTAGTTTGTTTAAGAGGTATGATTAAATTAAATAAAGATTTGTTTAACTTTTAATTTGATTTCATGTTTATTTGAGTTAATGATGTAATTGGTGAATTAATGATTGAAGTTTAAATTAGGGTTTGATTATCATTTAATTGCATTTTTATATTTGATTAAGCTTAAGTTTAATATGATTAATGTAATTCACCTAATTAATTTATTTAATAGGTGTGATTAAATTAATTAGTAGATTAATTAAGTATTCAATTTGAATTAACTTTAATCTGATTTATAAAGTTAAATTTGGTTTATTAAGATAATGGAGTAATTTATTAAGTCATTAATTAGATGTTTGATTAATTAAATTTGATTAAGGGTCAATTAAAAAATCATTAGATTAATAAAGGTTTGTTTGATTAGAATAACTTAATGATTTAGGTTTAATTTAAGCTTTGATTAGTGTTTAATTGCATCTATATGATTAATTAAGTTTAGGTTTCATATGATTAATTTAATTAACTTAATTAATTTTATTTAAGGGGTATGATTATAATTATGGGTTTGTTTTAATTTTAGAGTTAGCTTTAATGTCACTTATTTAAATTAATTTGATTAATTAAGATGATGGATTAATTCATTAAATTTTTATTAATTAAATGTTCGACTAATTAAGTTTGATTAAGGGTAATTAGATTAATTAAAGGTTTATTTTAATTAAAGATTAATGACTTAATAATTTAGGTTTAATTTATGTTTTGATTAATGCTTAATTTCATCTTCATTATGTTTGATTAAGTTTAGGTTTAATATGATTAATTTAATTAGCTTAATTAGTTTATTAGGGGTGTGATTAAATTTAATTAAGGGTTTGATTTAAGCTTAATCTTATAGTTAACTTTAATGTGACTTATTTAAATTAATTTGATTAATTAAGATGATGGATTAATTTATTAAATTTTCATTAATTAAATGTTTGACTAATTGAGTTTGATTATTTATGATTAGGGTTTTACTTGATTTGATTTGTTATGTTTGATTTCATTAACATGTTCAATTTAGTTATTAGGTTGACATATTTAATGGTTATTTAATTATCTCATTCCAAATGGATGTGATTTAATCATAGGTTAATTAAGTTTACTTTAATTTTATTTAGTTTAATTGATTAGTATCAAATTATTAAAGTTTTCTAAGTTTGTTGATTTTGAGTTTGATTTAAAATTTAATCATTCAATTGAGTTTTATTAACTTAAATAGATTTAATCATATTTAATTTAATCTCCATTAAAGATGATATTCTTCTGATTTAAAGTTTGATTAATGATTTATTGAATTCTTTTCAATTTCTTTTTTTTTTATTTAATATTTGAGTTATTTTTAGATTATATTTTAATTAACTTTTTAATTATTTAAACTCTAATCTTAAGTATTTATTTGGGTTTCTTAAGATTCAGAAGATAGAATCATTTTCTTAAGAGCCCTAGATGTCGATTAAAGTGATTTAGGTTATCTTAAAGATTTTTTTTTGTAAATTTCTGAATTTTTATTTAATTTATTTTATCAAAATTGATAATCTGAATTTAAAATTTTAATATCTACCAATATAGAAGTTATTTTAACTTGAAATTTTTATTTTATGTGTATTATAACATTAATTTCAATATCTGAAAATCTCAACTTAATCTAACTTATATTCTTGGCTTAATTAATAAAATATGATTTTCACTAAAACTTAAATTACGCTCATAATTCTTCAAAATTTTTTAGTATTTTGGATTTGTTGGATTACTCTCACATAGATGAATCCAACGAGCCCTTGTTTGTAATTTTTGGTTAAATATTTTAGTTTTTATGAATTTTTGAAGTTTCAGATGATTTAAATTATTATTATTTTTTTATTATTATACATATATACGCGGTTTGGGGGAAGACAGCGACCACGCTGGACCGTCAATCGATCGGATGGTCTAGATCGATCGCGCAATCGGAGGCCGTGATCGCATATCGGGCGCGATCGAGCCGTCATCGCGACGAACCACGGATCGATCGGATCATTTCCGCAAGCTCGATCGCCGCTTCCGGGTTCGCATGACCGAACCATCTGGCGAATTGCACGATCGGATGGTCCGATCGCATCACGATCGAAGGCGATCGCGCAATCCACAATGAGTCGTCCGACCCCGAACTGATCGGTGGTTGTGGCCGGCGGTGAACGATTTTCAGGTATTTTGGAAAAATAAAGTTTCTAAGCCAAAACTTATCCAAATAGACCCGTTTTCCCGCCGATTTGCACCAAAAAAATTCTATTTCTTACTTTGAATGATTTAAAATAAAAGTGCTAGATTTTCTAAAGGAAATTCCTAGAATCGCGGGAAATTTAATACAAAATATGCAAAATCCTAAGGCCGACTATGGTTTGATGAAAGTTACCTCACCGGGGATGATTTTCGGTGGTGGTGAAGATCAGGAACTCTGTGTGAGGAAGCAGAGTAATATTTAGCCTTGCTTCTTCTAATGCCTCCTCCGATGTTTACCGTCACTGGAAGAGCAAATTCTTGTATTATTTGAGCTCAAAGTGGCTAAACAAAGTGGGGGATGGGTTACTTTTGGCTTTGGAGAGATTTGGGGGGGCTGAGTGATGATGGGAGCAAGAGAGCTCAAGTCTCATTTCCCCCTCCTTTTATAATGGATGAAAATACAAATTTTTTTGAATTATTTTGGCTCCAAATTGAATGTCATCTTGTTGGGGTGGTTAGAGCTAGATCTAGATTGATTGAGGACTTTGGATTTTTGCTCCAAAGTTCTCTCTTGCTGTCATATGATGAGATTTGTTTAATTAAAATATTGGGGCCATGTGATGAGAGGTTAAGTGCATGTGATGGGGTAATTAAATGAGGTTGGTGGAATCGTATGTGGGGATGGTTCATGAGGGTTTAAAATGGGTTGGGTTTGTTTTGGGCTAATCCCAAATGGGTTTGATTTGATCCCCAATGGGTTTTGGCTTGGTTTGGAGGGATTTGGCCCAATTTAGGTCATATGGGTCATTTTAGGCCAAATTGACCCATTTGACCAAAATTGGCCAAATTAACTTGAGTTATGGGTTGATTCATGTTCAATTGACTAATTGAAGATGAATGTGATCTTTGGTTTGAATTAATTTAATTTTGATTTAGGCCAAATTGACCCTTTAGGCCAATTTGGGCTATAGTCAAGTTGACCCAATTGGCTTGATTGATCAAATTGGGTTTAATTATTACAAGCTCAATAATCAATTTGGAATGAGATTGAGCCATTGGTGGTTAAATCAATTTGGGTTAGATCATGATTTGACCCGATTTGGTTCTTTAGGCCAATTTGGGTCAATTTGGATCAAATGGCCAATTGGGCTTTGGTTTAATTGATTTAATCATCCTAGGATGATCAAAATCATGGTGGAAAAATTTTGGTGAGCTTGGTTTAATCCAATTTGGGTTGGATTAGAAGTTGGCTCAAATGGGTCGGTCACTTTAGTCAAGTGCACCTAAGTCAATTGGTTTAGTTTTGATTTGATTTGATGATTGTAGGTTTCATTTATATTTGGGTAGATAATTAAATAAATGATTGATTCAATAGAAAATTCGTTAGTTTTGACTTGATCTGGATAGAATTTGGCTAAGTCCAAAGAATTGGCTTAAAGGATTTAAATTGAGTTTGGATTTGATTTTCAATATGGTTTTAGTCATTTGAATTAGGATTTCATTTATATTTATGAACATAAATAAAGGAATAATTGATTTATGAAGAGATCAATTGAGTTTGATTTGATTTAAGGAAAGATTTGGCTAAGCTTATGAATATGGTTCATATAGCTTAGAAAGGGGTTTTAGGATTTGAATTTGATTTTGGGTTTCAATTATTTGGAGTCAAATTTTGAAATTAGATTTGAAATTTGAATTTGAATTTGAATTTGAATTTGATTTGATTTGAGAATTGAGTGGGGTTTGATTTGAGAAAGTGTATCTATATTAGGTTTAGTATAGGATAGGTAATTTCCTTAAACCTTGGCATAGCCTAATCTTATGATTAACACTTCTAAGTCTCTTAGCTTAGTCACCTAATCACTAGATGTGTCTTATGACTAAGAAAATCTTAGTGTCTAGAAGAGTCCTAAGTCTAAGAAGATGTTAAGAGCGCACTCCAAAAGTGAGGTCAACTAAAGGACCCCCAATAGGTGTGGTGTAACTGACAAGGCACACCGCACGTATTGGCGTTGACCAAAATGATCAACAACATCTAGAAGATTGTAACAAAAAATGGAAGTGATCTCTACCTAGACCCAAAAGTTAGATAGAATCATGATCTTAGTGCAATGCAGCTTTCTTTATGCCAAGGGCATAAGAATAAAGAAATCCACTAGAGATTAAGTACATGAACCTTCCTAGGAAACAGTTCATCCTCTGGGATATGGATGAGTTATGAATATAATTTATTTGGGTGTGTATCCACTAGGGATAAGAATTTAATGGATTTCTTTGATTTGTTTAATCGACTGTGGCGAACAATCATGTGGTTCAAGTGAGCTAATCTTTAACACCTATATCTAGCAAAATTGGGGAGCCAAGGAAAGAGTTCACCTTGGGAGATCTTACTTGCGTATGGAATGAATATATCCCTCCTTGATGGGCAAGATGAAAATACACAACCACGAGCTAAAAAGAGTAAATCCTGCTATACCCAGATCTTTGGAGAAAAATGTCCATGTGATAAAAAAGGCTGCAATCTGACAAATGACCACCAAAGCACACACCCATTGGGGATCATGTAATGAGTGAGAGAGAATAAATTATCCTCGTAAGAAGCCGATCCAAATATCAATAGGAATAGAACATTTGAAATTCAGAGATAGTGATTAAGCAGGATAAATTGAGGGTAGAATCATATCCCTATTCCCATCTGCTTAAGCTACAAAAGTTAGTCATCGGAAATGTATTCTTCATAATGACTACCATAAATAGGAAGACCGATCGCTTGCAAGTCACTTAATGTAATAGTTAGTTCTCGTGATCCAACAAGTGTTACTCCCATCAACTCAATAAAGCCTCTTATCCAGGAAGGAATGTTCAAATCAAACATAAAGCATAAATTCTATAAACTGGCCGCTTTAGAACGCGAAAAGAATGTACAGCCCAAGTGACATTTTGGACCATAGATCGCCTATGGATGAGTCTCGAGGCCACTCTAGTGAGTTAATCAGAATTGGCATGACTAAGTAAGTGTGATTACTCTTGTTCTATGATGTCGTGGTCAATTTCATATGTAACTCACTTGATCAGTGCTATCTAAAGGATTATACTGCCACATTTTAGCTTAATGGTAGTCACCATTGGAGAGGATTCTAATGGACATGTTCTTGAGCAAGAAGGGGAGAAATTAAAAAGTTAAATATAGCATTGAAGCATATCATTGCCCAGTCTTCAAAATGTCCACGTTGTTGCGACATGTGAATCAATCATAGACCATATAGCATCCTCGATGGGCTCTTCAGAAGGCAAATCTGATGACCTCCTCCAGCTGAACATTTCCCTGTAAAGGATTATAAAATAATCATATATACATATATATCTATATATATTAAAGGAAGGGAAAGGAGAAAATGAAGACAAAAGAAACCCAAGAAGAAAGAGTAATCCTTAACAAACATGAATCAGCCTATGCAAATTTAATGAGATGCTTCTCCACATAGCAGAATGGTCACATAAAGTACATGGCAATAAAAGAGAGCAAGGTAAGTTAACAAACACGTCATTTGCACTTCATGTTTTGGGGGGGCATTTGTTGACCTACAACTATGTGCCACTTAAAATTAAATAAATATGGTGGAAATTAACACCTAATCGATCGAGATCGAAATTTGCTTAGACTTGAAAATTTGACTTAATGCACAAAAAATATTAAAATTAATTAAATAGAAAATATCGAATCAATTAATGATCTATCCAAAATTAAAATTAAAATTAATTTTAATGAAATTATGCACATATCAAAGTCAAGCTCAATGTAAAACGACATCCGCTTTGTGAAATTGATCACGCCATCATGCCAAACGTCGAGACCTATCAAACGATGCCCAGATTCAAAGTGTAAAAGTAACATCGATCAAGCACGACGCCGCATAATTTAAACCTAATTTCTATGGTCGCCGACGTTGTCAAACTTCATCATGAAATTGATCGCTATGCTCGCACAACCGAAATAACTAAAATTGACACCCATATTGTTGGGTTTATTGCATTAAATCCATAAAATTTAATGTGAAATGATGTTAATTTGCAATTAGATTAACTCTCCTTAATTCTAATCTACCTAACCTCACGCACGCCTATATTATGCTAATTAAAAGAGGTCCACGAAATCAACGAGGGCGTTGACTGATTTCGACATTTCCTCGCTCTGCTTTCCTTCTCTTCCTCTCACCTTTCCGCTCTCGCTTCTTGTCTCCGATCAGCTCTAGAGCGACATGATGCTCCTTCCTCTCGACATTTCCTCTGTTCTCTCTTTCTCGCATGGTTTCCTCTTTCATGACTTCCTGTTGTTCTCGGCATTTCTCCCTTCCTGCTCTCTTCTGAAGTCTTTCTCCTCTTCTTCCACAAGAGTGAACGAAGCCTCACTTAACCCAGAAGCCAGTGAAACCCCTTTCCTCCTTTCCTCTTAGCATTCAAAACCTCCGGTTGTTTCTCTAACCCTAAGCTTGTTCTTATGCATTTGAGTTTCTTTGGAAGTTAGGGTTTTGCTAAATATGTTATATCTTATGCTTGGGATTATGCTAAGAGTTTCCTTTAGGATTTGGGATGATGGCCCAAATCTCATTTCTTTTGCCTTTTTATTCACGAATTTTGTGATGCTCCTAAAAAAATGATTTGGGATGATGTATGGCCCAAATATTGTGTTGTTTGCTTTTTTCATGGATCCTTATGTGTTTCTTTTGCTGAAAATCTCTGATATGGTAAAATGAAATTTATGCAAATATTTCTTATCCCAAAGGCATAAAGTTTGCTAAAATTTCTTTTATCTAGAAGAAATTGCATTGTTTTACTAGTAGGTGAGTGTTTGGAAATTATCTTTATCAAAGGGAATGTTTGCTGAAAATATTTTTCTAAGGGGAATCAATCATTTTTGTTATTTAGTGGCCAAGATACTTGCTGAAAATATTTTCATGAAAAAATAAATATGTTATTTGATGAGTATGAGGCTTAAACTTTCTTATCTAAGGGAAAATCAATTAGCTTGGTTTGATGAGATATGATGATGTTCTCATGAATTTCATGCTTCTACTTTGCTTCAATTGATTTCTATGAAGGAATTATATATATATCATGCCTCTTTCATATACAAATCAAAATCTGAAATTAGAAAGAGGATTTTCAAATATTGCATGGTTTAAATCTTGGGCCCTAGTGTCATGATTGTTTGTTTCCTATGGATATCTATACCTTTATCTTGCTGAAAATAATTCCTTCTTAGGATAGAAAATGGAATTCCTAAGCTAAATGCAAGTATTTCCTATCCTCAACCCTATGTTCTTATCATATGGAGGAGTTAGTGTTTGATGAAATTATCTTTCTTGCCTACAAAAAGAAAATGATAAAATCTGGAATTTGTTTACTTTCCTTCATGGGCTTCATTCTTGTTACTTTGCTTAAATCAATTCTTGATGATACATTATACAAAATCTTGTGAAAGGAAGAAAGGAATGATTGGCTTTTGAGTTTAATCCCTACTTGCATACTTGCCTATTTCTGTCATTTGATATCTTGCTAACAGGGAAATGCTATACTATCAAAGTTTCAGTCGCGATGTCTCACGACACCACCCATGCACACCTTTCTTGGTATGGTGTGCTCGCCTCTCATGGAACCCCACGGGAGAGGAGTGAGTTGTAAATTTTGATAAGCACGGAGATAAGGATTCAGGTAAAATTCATCTTTATACTCTTACAATATTAACAAGAAAATGCTATGCTATCAAAGTTTCACGTGGTCTCAACACCACCCATGCACTTTCTTGGCATGGTGGTGCTCACTCTCATGGCAACCCCACGGGGAGAGCGGGAGGTAAAACTTTGATAAGCAAAGATAAGGATTCAAAAAATTCATCGCTATACTCTTGCAATATTACAGAAAATATGCTATTATCAGCTCACATTATTCCAATGCTGGGGAAACTTATGATAATGCTCACATTGTTCCAATGTGGCGGGAAACTCATATGATAAGTACTTCACGCTTGTTCCAACATGGCAAGGAAATGCAATGTCTTATGAACCCATGCACTTTCTCGGTGGCAAATAAATTTTCGGCGAGGTGTCACGACACCTACCATGCACGCCTTTCTTGGCATGGAAGGCTAGTCTCTGCAGCCCCTATGTGGGATGACGCCGGAGGCCAAAATTTTGGTAAACACAAATGTAAAATTTCAAGTGTTTGAAAAGGAAGGTATATGCATATAATTATTCATGCTTATAATGAATGCTTGAATCTTTCTAGTATGTGGCAATCAATCATGCAATATCCAAAATCCTTTCTTTCTTATGCTTTCATTTCTTGTTGATTGAAAGATTGATGTTTGCAAATTCCCCTTTACATATCTAACATGTGATCAAATGGCAAATAGAACATATATGAAATGAAACTGCATGTGTGATATCTTATTAATAGTGAAATGCTTTTGTGTTACGACACCACCCATGCACTTTCTTGGCATGGTGTGACTCATGGCATGGGAGAGCAGATGTAAACTTTGATAAGCATGAGATAAAAGGGAAAAATGTGCTATGTTGCTTAACCATGCACGCCTTTCTGGTGGTGGGCAAATAAATAGAGGTGCTCATGACACACCATGCACGCCTTTCTTCTGGGAAGGCTATCTCGGCTATATGGGGATGACGGGAGGTCATCGAAAATTTTGATAAATAAAATGTGAAATGTCTAAGTGTTTGAAAAGGAAGGTGCATGCATATGATTATTCATGCTTAGCCATTCATCATATATGACAATTACATATGCTTATTTTAACTTAGTTCTTATCGAATCTTCGCATATGACAATTACTCTTAAAGTTCAAATTCATTTCACCTAAGTGGTGATTATGCCATATGAATGGGTGAGAAATGAAAATGTGACACTCAATGCATGAAAAGATACAAGTGCATGTCATATATCATTTAGAAAATAAATGGCAAGGGCTTCATGCTAAAATGCTTATGAAATGATTCAAGGTATATTCAAAGTGTTATCTCATTTTATTTGAATGCCTTTAATATGCAAGATAAATGAAATCTACTGTGAAGTGTTCTTTTTTTAACCATTTGATTCATGCAAATACTAAAAGAATCAAATTCAAACTCAATAAAATGCATGCTTGATTTGTTAAAGAATAGACACATGCTTGATCTATGATAAGTGGTCTAAAGAATCAATCATATACCATTTAGAACATACAATCACTTAGTTTTGCAATGTGCATTCACATTCTTGAGAACAAACTCTCACTTGATACATGCAAGTACATGAAAGAGTCATATCGTATAGATAAATCTATAATGACTCATGTAAAAGAGTCAACTCATGTCTTATAGTCTTCAGACCTTTACTGATCTATGATAAATATTTGAAATGGTCACCATATTACAAAAGCATCTATGCTACATCATCGCTATCTTAGACCGTCAAGTTAACAAAACCCAAAAAATCTAATGATGCTATAAATCTTAGAATTCGTCACAAATGACTAAAGATAAATCTATCGACATCATGAATTTTTTGCAAGTTTAAGATCTCAAGAAGAAAATCTCAAACCCATCCTCTATGTACATCTAGAGTTAAGGTTTGGAGAATGATTGATCTTGAAATAATTAATCTAGATCTAATCCTCTCAAGAAAATACAGATTGTATCTATCCCGCTTGGTCTTGAGGTCCTTAACAAAACCTAAAAAATCGATAAAACTCATGCTTGCATTACAATCAAATACAAAAAAGAACAAATGTTACTTCCTGGTCTTGACCGGGTCAGTTAACAAAAACCCAAAAAATGCCATATTGAAACCTAAACTTGAAATTGAACCTCTTCAACTAGACATTTAATGTCCATACAACATTTTAAAAGAACATATACTGTATGTATGTTGAAGTGTTCAAACAAGGGACATTAGTATAAAACAAAAGAACAGATGTTACATAATCGATTTGGTCTTGACCGGTCCGTTAACAAAACTCAAAAAAAATTTGATATTATAAGAATTTCAAATTAATTCTAATGTCCATAATTCAAAGAATATATGTATGCATGTTTAAAATTAAGTCTACAAAAGAAAAGTACATCTTCTATGGTCTTGACTGGTAAGTTAATAAAACCTAAAAATTTGATATTATAAAATTTCAGATATCAATTGATATTAACCCTAGGATCGAGAATTATGATTAAAATTTCAATGATAAATGATCATATATTCAAATCTAAATCAATCATAAAATGATCAAAATTCAAAGAAAATAACAAAAAAAAGAAATAAAAATGAAATTAATTATTTAAATTAAAACTAAAAATAATAATATAAATCAACCCCTCAATTGTTTGTCTTGGTGACAAATTAAGAAAACTTTGCTCACAAAGAGCCAATGCCAAATTAAATATAACTACCTTCACACTCAAATATTCTAAAGTAAAGGACGGCCGTGTCCTCTGTCCGCATGGTTTTGCCATATATGGCACCACATACATAAATGGCATGACTGAGCCCTCGACCGGGTGGTTCGCACATGGCACTATTATTACCATTGGCCGCAGCTCAGATGTTCCCCAACGGCTTTGCTCTTTGAGTGGAAATGTAGAATGTATTTGGTTGGCAAAAGTCTAAAAGGTTGACTTATATATTTGACAAACTCCACCCCAGTCTACAAGGACACCTTGACGACGTAACCCATGTGTTGTCGACAAGGATCCTTCTGTCGGGTCGACCACCTCCGACTAAGCGACCGGGGATCACGGACGGATGATGGAACCATGGGATCTTGATCGGCCACATCGCTCCCCACAAAAAAGTTTTAAATTAAAATAATAAATTTCATAAGTTCTAAACTCCACTCAATTAATTATATACTGTTCTTAACGATTCATTGACTATTTTAATCGAAAGTGCTCTCTCAAGATTGGGAGGGTAATTAACTATAGGGCTTGCCTATAGAAACCCGGAACCAGATATAAAAGTTCTCACCAAATGAGAATGAAATCTCTGGTAGTGTCTTATCTACTATTCATCTCTCAAAATTATCACCTACTAAACAACTCTTTTCTTTTCAAAGAGGTGTATGAATTTTGATCCCACGATTTCTGACTACTGGGATAGGTTTCTCTTTCCATCTTTGGCTAGTCAAATCTAAGTTATAATTACAGTGGAGTATAAAAAAATGAAATGAAAATGAAATGGGAAATGATAAGTTAAACTTGACAACTTAAAAGCTTGCTACTCAAAGTCTTAAGTCATTTGAGATTTTATTTAGTGCATATGCTTAGTATGTTTTATCTTATCACCATATTTTGAAGTAAGGTGATAGTGCAATTATTTTAATTGCTAATTTTACCTTTAAATCTGAATGGCATTACGTAACACGCCATCGTTACTTTAAACATCCGTTTGGCCAACACTATCATCAATGTTGAAGCACGAGCTACCATCCGCTTTGGTATGGATTTCCACCATCTTGAATGAGCAAGTTGTTAGCCTCGACTTGTCAAGTGCAAACTTCGCACGCCATGTGCAACAATCTCAAAAGGTCGAAGTGACCCCTACGTAGGTCACTTCAAAAGAAACAATCGCTTTGAGAGGCTCGGCCCCCTGAGACACCAATCATGAAGAGGGTTGTTACTGGGCGGACGATCTCTTTATCCCTCAAAATAATGCAATCCAGCAACCATTCACCCCGGGGAGGCATGATGCTGAAGCTTCTTCATCTGGAAGCAAGCTAGAGGCAATGAAGAAAAGAAATCTTGAGCTGCGTGCTCAACACTTAATGCCCGTGCAGCCAGCTGCACAATCAATTATGGAACCAGCAGTGAGTGTTCCAACCCACAATCGGTTTGACAACCTTAAGTGGGTTAAACGGAACAGCTCTACTGTCACTCAAGCGCCTTCGACCCCACGCCAAGTTCCAGCTCTCCTGCGAGGAAGCCCGAAACTATATCTGCATGAGTGCATCGGGTTCTCCAAGTTGCCAAGGAGAGAGGGCTGATGAAAAGAAAATACCAAGGTCCTAAGGATGCTAGGATCGCCTCCAAGGAGACCTCATCCCAACTCCAATGCCGTGACGCCACGATCCATGTCCCACACGGTGAGCATCGGTGTGACACTTGGACCTGCGGTCCGTGAATCCACCAAAGGTCCGTGGAAAGGTAAGCAGATATGGAGGCCTAGGCCTCAAAAAGAAATTGCTCTAGAGAAAAGGCATGGCGTGACATCTGGTGTGAATTCCCAGAGATCCGCCCAAACTCAAATCTATCAGCGATGGGAGCCTAAAAAGAGGGCCCCCAATGATAAAGGATATGACGGTAGACACCTTGGAGAATCCTCCAGGGGATCCGTCATCAATTAACTCCATCCCATCAAGAGGAGGTTAACTTCGATCGAAGCCCTCTAACTGAAGAAATTTCGATTCCACACTTGGAATTGGAAATTCAATGGAGACGTCGATCTGAAATTCATGTCCAAGAGGATGAAGAAGAAGAGGAGGAGGCAACAACTGTTGAAGTAGTGTATATGGTGCAACAAGTCAGCTATCTGGCGCCAATATCAACATAGGCATACAACAAGCATTCTCCCTCAACCCAAGAACAACAAAATGTTCAAATAGCGGAAGCATCCTCTGAGTCTTCAGGAGAGGAGAAACAAGAAGAAGAGGAAGAAGAAAGGGAAGAAAATCCCACCTTCACCGATACTACTACTTTGGCGGCTCAGACAAATTCACGCCGATGAAAGCCAAAGATAAAGAAATCGCTTGAATATGAAAATGAGAGATGATGATGATGACCGCAATGATACAATGCAGAGAAATATTGCGGTCCAACACGCCCCCCCAAATAATCATCAAGCCTCCAAGAATGCCCATGACAATCCTCCAATAAATTTGATCTCACATGCTTCAAGGGTCCAAATTGAGCTGAGGATTGAAATAAATGAGTCGGGCAACCTTCTCGAATATACAAACTATATCTCAAGTGACCTCTCAACTTGATATTATCTTGAATGAGAAGATCAAAGTTATAGCGGGCGTAAAATTGGTGAGCAAAGGTCGCCCATATCCCACGGAGTATGATCAAATTTCATATCCGAAGGGATATTCAATGCCAAAGTTCAATCTATTCGACGAAAATGGTAATCCTAAGCAAAGATCTAGCCCATTCAAAGCATCCCGAAGTGGGGTAATGATGCATTATTATTCCGCCATTTGTCGTAGTTTAACTTCGACCGAATGGTATGTCGAAGTTGTCAAATGACTCGATCAAAACTTTTGTCGAACTTGAAAACATGTTCATTAAAAGATTCGCTAGCAATAAAAAGACAACAATCACCACCCTTGAGAAGAGGAAGAAAGATGAATCGGACCCGATATATACGCTACGAAATATGAGTATGAAATGTGAACAACAATTAGAAGAGCATGCAATTCAATCGATGGGCAACATCGATGATAAGATGGCCTTATCTTTGCATGGCTTCAATTATCCACATTTCAAGAGCTAGTTGATGGCTAAATTTGAGAAATTAAATTTATCCCGATGGCCACAAGATAAATCCAAAAGAGCAAAAGCTCAGATCAAAGAAAGGTGAAACGATTTCACCTCATACAAGAAGGATACGTGTTGTTAGTCTATAATGTAGACAAAGAAAGGCTACCTATTTATCAAGAAAACCAAGCGCATTCAATCCGCTCCACAACCCAAGCTCATACTTGAGGTAATGATGTACCTCGAGGTCGCTTGAAGGTGAGCCACCAAAGCAAACAAGAGGAGAATGACTCAATGGCCCCACCCTAAAAGAAAAGTCGAACAAAGAGTATTCTTTAAGAGGAAAGTGTAAAATTGTTTAAACATGCACTCAAAGTAGTCTCCAACTACTGTAAAAGACCAAGAGGACAAGCGATAATCCTAACTATTGTCCATATCATCGGGTGTTCGCCATCCTTGAAGATTGTTACATATTCAAAGATTGGATAGAGCGAAAATATAGAAATGGAGAATTCACATTATCGGACAGTGTATTGGTGCATCCGAAGAAAGAATCCATAAAAGTAATCACCTCATCTTCAGTACTATCAAGCAACGATAAAGGCAAAGTGAAGTCGGTCGATGATGAAGGATGGTGTGCCGCCTCTAAAAAAGATAAAAATGTTGAAGCAATTGAAGGCTCTGTATTCAAGGAAATCACCACTTGAGCCCATTTGAGACAAAACCTAAGCTATGGGAAGGCTAGTTCATCTCATGAAAGACCTCTAGCCAAATACCGCAAGGGAAGGCTAAGAAACCCGCCAAACAAAAAAAAAATAAATTAAATAAAAGAAGAAGACAAGAACAAAAATGTTACTACTACTATTGATGGTCGTAACGAATAAGGATCATCAATATGGAAGATTATGTACAATCAAGAAGACGACCTATCACGCTTGCGTAATTCATTACAAATCTGATCAATGAAGAAGCAGGGAAGAAGTCAAGAACTTCCTACCGAAGTCTTGATGATGATGAAGTTGATAACAGTTGAGGAACGAAAATGAAGATGAACCGAGCTCACCATATCAACAAACATAAAAAATATAAAGGCTGATTCTCAATCTTCTAGTCTATCATTGGGATGGGGCGTAAGTGATGTCAAGAATCGAAGTCATCAAGATTCGATGCAAATGAAGTAGTCAAGTACGCTTGAGAAGTGGTCGAAAGTGCTACCATCCCAAAGAGGAAAGAGCCAATGAATAAGCATAAAGAAAAAGAAATTGAAATCAATGAAAAAGTTATCCCTAAGGATTCAAATAAGAAGCCTTCATCAAAAGGGATCGACTACAATATTCTATCCCATCTAAGGAAAATTCAAGCTTTTAGTATATGTAGCACTTCTAATGTGGAAGATCTCCAACACCTTAATTGAAGCTCTCAAAGAGCAAAAGCATATTTTGTCGAAGCCGCCTAACGAGACCTTGCATGTTCAAGAGCCTCCAACCGTCACATTTTGTAAGATGATCTAATGCTCGACAGAGCACAACGCCTCCTGATGTTACATGAAAGTGATGAAATTATAATACCGGATCTTAATTGATCTCCTCCGTGAATCTTATGAACTTGAGAACCCTCAGATGGCTATCTCTAGATGTACAACATCCGGGATGAGATAAAGTCTTGGTTCAAGGTTTCAATGAGAAGGGACAAAAAACTATCGTCATTCGTCCTTCCTCTTAAATTTGGAGACCTCTACACATTCATGTGATCGATGCAGAATACTCATTCGTGAGCCCTTTCCGGGTCGACCATGGCTTCATAAGTATGGTATTGTCCCATCTACATTGCATCAATGTATGAAATATACAAAGGATGGAGAAGAATGCCAAATTGGGTGACATGCAACCTTTGTGGTGCATGAAATGAAGATTTATCAAGATGCCGATTTCCTTCCAAGGAATCAAAGCTAACAAAATAACAAGCAAATCCATCTACTTCAAAACCCATAAAAGAACAAGTTAAGAAGAAGGAGAAGATAAAATAAATAAAGGAAAGGAGATTGTTCCAAATATCCTAGGGATATAAAGAACAAGTCTAAAATCAATAACACTCCCTCATCTAGTTGATACTAAAGAAGAAGATGAATGTGTCCTTCTAAATCCAAAGGTCCATGCAATCTTCGAAAACATTGATTGAGGAAAATCAGTTTGACTCTGATTATGAGTTTGAATCTGCTTTTGAAGGTAAGGTGCAATGCACCTACTTTAAAATAATCATAGATCCATCAGCAGCAGAGACTACACTCGTAGTCACTCCTATTCCTCCCCAACATTTTAAAGAAATCACCCCTCGAGAAACTCACAAAGTCGAGGAACTGGTGACCTTCTATGTACCTCCTCTCCCTGGAAAACACGCGAAGCCTATTTTATAAATGAGGTGTCAAGAAGAAGATCCTGATTGGGTAATGCAGCTATCTGAAGAAGAAGAAGCTATGCCCACAAGGATACCAAAATATTACTCTCCAAAGATGCAAAACCTAATGCAAACATGGGTGTGGAGCAGTAAGCAAAGGACTAAGCTCTTTGAAATGATGTGGTACCCAAAAGGTTCTCAAACCATTGGTAAGAGAAATAAACACACTACCAAAGGCCTTGGTTTCATCCAAGACCGGTCCACAAAGAATATACTGCTATGCTATAACAGAATAAGTAGAGTGATGATGAAGATGAGAATTTCATTCTTAATGTTAGTCACAAATAATGAAGAAGTAGGACCGCCCAAGAGCTTGAAGATGGTGGGGAGGTAGCTACTATGGATGAACTTAAAGAAATTAATTTGGGAACTGAGGAGGATCCTCGCCCAACATTCATCAATGCTCTACTTCCTGAAGATAAAGTGGAAGAATTAAAAACTTGCTCAGGAATTGTGGATCGCTTTGCTGGACATATGCTGAAATGCCGCTTATCCCACGATATAGCGGTTCACAAACTAGTAATTAAGCGATGTATCAAAGCAAGCCTCTAGCGAATGAGATTGGAGGTTGAAGAACGTAATTGCGTAAAACCAAGAAGCTCATTGTTTTATTCGAGAAGAAAAATACCGACCGGATAGCTAATATTGTCCTGAAAAGAAGAATGGTCGATTATCAGATCGACTTCGTGGATTTAAACAAAGCATGTCCAAAGGATGACTTTCGTATCGAATCTAGTGGATAACACTTCAAACCATGACATGTTCTCATTTATGGACGGATCATCAGGTTACAATCAAATCAAGATGGCTCCTGAAGATGAGAAGCATACCTCATTCAGGATGCCAATTGGCATATATTGTCATGCCCTTCGGCTTGAAGAATGCTGGAGCTACATACCAAAGGGCTATGACACGAATCTTTGATGAGTTGATTCATCAAAAAGTAGAGTGCTATGTTGATGACCTCGTTGTCAAGAGTATAGATCGCAAAGATCATCTCGATGATTTAAGGATCGTCCTTGAAAGAATCAGAAAATATGATCTCAAGATGAATCCTCTCGCGCGCCTTTGAGTCTCTTCGGAAAGTTCCTTGATATGTTGTGCGTGGAGGGATTGAAATCGATCCCAACAAAATCAAAGCGATTGTCAAATGCCTCCTCCAAGGAGTCTTTCAACTTCCTCCATACAGGACATCTCGCATTCATTAGAAGATTTATATCAAATCGTCGAAGATGTCACCCTTTGCAAAATTAATGAAGAAAGATACTCCTTTCGTGGGACGAAGAATGTCAAGAGGCCTTCGACAAGATCAAAAATATCTGTTGAATCCACCCATTCTTGTAGCCCAATCCCGTGAAAGCCTCTCATCTTGTACACAAAGAAGACTGAGAATCTCTAGTGCTTTGTTGCAAAGATAATGAGGAAGGAAAGGAGAATTTCTATACTATTAAAGACTAATAGAGCTGAAGATTTCTCCAATTGAGAAGCATTGTTTGACGTTAATTTTGCCGCCCAAAAGCTACGCCATTACATGCTATCTCATAAAATTACCCTTATCTCAAGGATCGATCCGAAGTTCTTGATGACAAGACCAACGCTGACAGTCGGCACGATGGGCTATCCTTCGCTAATTTGATATTACATATGTTCCCCAAAGCGGTGAAGGGGCAAATTTTGGCAGATTTTCTTGCTGCTCATCCCATCCCGGCAGATTCATTGCTTAATGATGATCTTCCTGATGAGCAAATCATGCACATATATGAAAAAGAAAAGCAACAAATGTGGGAATTGTATTTTGATGGAGCTCCATCAGATCAACTACACTCAACCCTCAAATCTCCCAAAGGCTCAAGCCGGTATCGGTCTCATCTTGATCACACCTGAAGGTGGCATACTGAGACATTCTTATAAATTAACTCAACCCAACCAACAACAAGCGTAATATGAAGCGTATGTGTTTAGAGGAAGCCATTTCCATGGGAGTCCGAATAAATTTATGATTCTCAACTCATCATTAATCAAGTGGGCCTTTACAAAATCAACAAGCTTGAATTGGCCTACTATCACAAACGAAGTTCTCGAGCTTATGAAGCAAATTCAAATGTCATTATGACTGAAGTCTCCGAGTTGTGAATAGCAAAGCGACCGCTTAGCTAAATTAGCTAAAGAAATGGCGAGTATGACGACACAACTACATACTAATTGTGCACTGCCGAGTCCTGTGAGCCAATAAGTTTAAGATCCTCACCGAAGAGGGGTGTCATCAAACACAAATCGGTGAGTGCGACTCATGTTGCTCCTTACACTCCCTTTCAAATTACTTCTCAAAGTCAACAAGAGACCAAACCATTCAGGATGAAGAGCCTCAACTGGGGAAGTGCTAAAACCACACCTGAAATTCTTATAGTAGGAGAAGGAAGGCGGAGGCCCGTCGACTACTTCAAGGAAGGCAAATTGCCAAGTAATAAGTCGATATGCACAACTTGAGAAAAGGCTTGATTATATGCTTATGTTGGCAATACTACGTATCGTAGATCCTTGCAGTGTGTGCGATGTTTGGGAATAGAAGAAGCCAACAAGTAATTGTTGAAATCCATCAAGGACTTTGTGGTGCACCAATCAGTCTAAAATGGCTTTCAAAATTAAAAGAATTGGATACTATTGGCCGTTATGGTAAAAGATTGTATCAATCATGCCAGAGATGCCATGAATGCAGTCCGGTAACATAATTCATCGACCTCAAATCATTTGCATCCAATGATAGCATCTTGGCGTTTGAGTGGGGGGCAGATGTAATTGGACCAATTGATCACCATCATCGGTGGTCGCAGCTTCATCTTAGCGACCAGCGATTATTTCTCAACACAATATTATCTTTGGTGTATTAATCATTTTGAAGTTCTTCAAAAGTACTAAGTTTATACCCTGATTGGCGATATTCATCAATTTATAATAGATATGGTACTTCATAAATATAAAGCTCAAATTTTAAAAATAAAGATAAATGGTTAGTTAAACAATTATTGAATCTTCACAAGAAAACTCTTTATAATAAACTGCTTAGAAATTCTCACACAAATAGAGGGGTGCAAACTTCACTTTTCAGATCAATACTCCTTCAGAACACTTTAGAGTGTGGGCTTGAAGCATGGGAATCAAAAGATCTTCGGTGAATCTATCATATGGGCGAGTTCGAAGCGATGGATCACTAAAGAGAATCCTCTCGAATATTCAGAGTGGGAGAATTGGTAAGTTCTATTGGGGGAAGGGTGTATTGAATGGACTTAACTAAAGATGAAGAAAACGGGTGATTAAAGAAATAAAATACACATGAAAATGGTATGATTGAAGAAAATCTTATGACTTATTGTTTCATTGGAAATTCTCTTGTAACACAAGAATGCATTTCCAAAATAAAATAAAATCCCCTGTTAGGCAGGGGCATTTTTTAAAGTTTTATAGTAAAGTATCGCATTCACGGTAAGACAGGCTTTCTTTCTCTTTGGGTTGACATGCTAATGAGAGATCACATGCATACTCAAAATTATGTATTCAAATTCTCAAATTTAAAAGTCTTACTGACCAAAGAAGAAAATTTTCAAGTCTGCAAACTTCAACAAATCAAGTTGGAAGGACATTTTCCATCCCACATCAAATCTAAAGGCTCGAGTTGGTGTATAAGGTGGGTCAACATGCAAATCTGGTGAGTCTGCTTGCTCACGCCACAAAGGTGTAGTAAGAGATCCCCATCTCGTTAGCCTGAGGATAAAGTCCTTCATCAATTGCTCAAGTCCACAACTCAAGTAGATCCATAAGGTCGGACTCAACACGCAAAATGGCCAGAATTGACAGTCTCAACACGCCACAAAGGTAGTTCCTCCTACTTTGTTAGTTCAAAGACAAGAGCATCCAAACCCCAAATCTCTCCAACTTGGTGAGTTCAAGTGACCTCGGAAATTATCCCTATTGGTGGGTCATCTCAAATTCTACAACAAAGATATCCTTACTCGAGAAGGCACTAAGCGAGTTTGGAATCAAATACAAATGTAAAATCTCAACTCCTTGAGTCTACCAAAGCGAAAGCAAAGATCAAAGGAAATTCTTCTTGAAGTCCAATCCGCAGGAAAGAAGAAGCTATCCCAATGTTATAAAGCTAAAATCTTTTAAGGAGTTTTGTCATCAATATATCCATTACATGTGCAAAGCAGGATGACTCTTTGCCATTGATCCAACACAAGCTCTGGGTCATCGACATTTATCCTTCAACAGCAGCTAGGCGAAGAGGTAATTTCATGTGACAAATCTCGGAAAATTGAGTTTTACTCCATCAAAATCCGTCAATGAAGCCGGGATAAAGGAGGCACAAGATCTCACTCGAGATGAAATCTTTAACAAGTCAGTCAAAGCAGGGGCCGAAGACATTTCTATCTCAACTCCATCAAGTCCAGGCACAGCAGAGCCGGAGGAAAATACAAATTTTAAAGTTGAGATGGAGTCTTTCAACAAGGCATAAAGCAGGACCCAGACATTCTTATCTCACCCACTCATCAAGTCCACCAATGCATAAAGCATAAAACCAATGAGATTTTCATCTTTTCAATAGACCATTAAACCTTTTTTTTTAAGAAGAGAGATCATGAAACAACATGATTGTGGTCTAGATTTTATTCATGAAAATTGCGCAAGTACATATGAGATAATAGGTAGTAAAGAGAAAATACATCAAGGTAGGCGATTGGGTCTCTGAGATACAATAATAACAGAGCCTCACTTTTCCTCGACGTAAATCCTCTACACCCACTCAATTAAACCGGTGACCTGCCTTGCTGCATGTTGGGTTTGTCTATCTTGCTCCTGCGGTCTATCTTGCATGCATGAATGCTTAAGCTCCCTCAGAGGAAATCTTAGTAGTGATGCTCAATTTGAGCACCAATGGCAGTCCTCTTAAAGCCGAGCTCTTATTCATCATGAGCAAAGTCATCATGCTCACAAAAGCATGAAACTCTGGTATTGAATTATGCAAGGGTTTTCATTTGTCGGACTAGAAATTTGGCCTCCCATAAAAGTCTCCCAATAGCGCAATTCCTCTTCACCCAATCAGAGCCAAGAAGTCACGATATTTGCATCTCTTGAAAAGCGGTCGAGTGATATTGGTGAGCGGGTCCAACCAGAGATCACTCATTAAGAAAATCACGTTCTCTCTCTTCGCATATGAGTCATATGATGTATGCCTCGATGGATTTTTTTAGGGATAATCGATCCCTTGGTGATAAAAGGGGAAGAAGGAGGAAGAAAGATAGAAGGGAAGGTTATATTTGAAAAAAAAAAAGGGGAGTTATCAAGTCATACGAGTCAAAGGCCTCACAGGATGTACTTTCAAGCGGTGGTGACGGTTGGCGTTATGACGCCTACTATCGTTTCATCGTGAGTAGGTATAGCGAGTCTCACCATAATCTTGATCTCTCATTCCGATGTTTCAGGCGAGAAGCTAGGAAAGAAATCCATATAAGGAACTAGATCCAAAAGGAGCAGTGATTGGAGCAAGAGGTTCCGCCTGTGTTTGAAGAAGACCCAAAATCTTCAAATGAAATCGAGCAGAGCCGTATCGAAAGTCAACTCCAAAGTCCCCAAAGGCGGCTCCATGCTAATGGTTTTCTACTAGATTTTCTTCTTGGGAGTTAAGATGGGCTAGACCAGGTTGAAGCTCTTGGAGGGTCTTCATGGCGAGGGCGTCTTTGTCGATGAGATGAAGATGGTACCTCCGCATGACTAACTGAAGGTTCTCGAGTCACTTTTCGGGAAGTGAACCTATTCCCATTGATCGACATTATCTCTCCTATTACACGAGAAAATACAAACATGTGTGTTAGGAATGAAGAGACTTAGAAGAATTAAATAAATAGTCAAATAAATAAATAGTACAAGATATGGAGAATCATACCTCTAGAGCGCCATCCGCGGGAGTTCGTGCCAAGTCTCACTTGTCGTCTGAGCTCGCGCTCCAAAGTCGGATAAAGCGTACCCAAGTTAAGCGAGTATAGCTAACTCATATGGCGAGAAGCGGCCCGGGCCGGAATTTTGAGTTTGAGCGCTGAGAATGGTGAACGCCGTAAAAGCGGTGCTTTGCGAAAACCCAAACTATCGTGCTACCCGGTTAGGCTGATATCCTTCCAAAATAAGCGACCGGATCGATAACAAAACACGGGGCGTAATAATAATAAAAGTATTGACAAGAAAGTGTGAGTCAAAATGTGTCTACCTCTGTGGTCGACCCCATCCACAATATCAACTTCCCTCAGACTAGGAGGTAGATTTGCAACCTCAAACTGATGAATGAGATTGAATCTATCAGTGACCAAAAGGGAGAAAAAAAAAGCGTATTATTCGTTCCAAAGTAGAAGAGGCTTGTGACAATTGCATGACTACGGGATAGTGCATCTCTAAGAAATATGAGGGACATCCTAAACAAGCAAAAGCACATGAAAATGAATGAATCAAGGGATATCGCGAGAATCGAATCATGTGGTTCAAGTGAGCTAGTCTAAAATAATCTTTAACACCACATATCCTAGCAAGAATTGGGGAGCCAAGGAAAGAGCGTTCACCTTGGGAGATCTTCTTACTGCGGCCAATAAGGTGGAGCGAATATATCCCTCCTTGATGGGCAAGATGAAAATACACAACCAGTAGCTAAAAAGGCTAAAATAAATCCTGCTACATCTGGAGAAAAATGTCCATGTGATAAAAAAAGGCTCGACAATCTCCTGGACAAATGACCACCAAAGCGCACACCCATTTGAAGGGATCATGTAATAGAGGAGAGAGACAATAAGCTATCTCATAAGAAGCTACCGGATCCAAATATATATATGGTCGTGAATGCAGTAGCTGACTTCATAAGTGAGTGATTAAGCAAGGCGGGATAAATTGAGGGTAGAATCATCTCTATTCCCATCTCGAAGGTACGAAAAAGTTCATCATCTGGAAGGAATGTATTCTTCATAATGACCATAAATAGGAAGACGATCGCTTGCAAGTCACTTAATGTAATAGTTAGTTCCTGAGCCGATCCAACAAGTGTTACTCCCATCCCGAACTCAATAAAGCCTCTTATCCATGAGGAATGTTGAAATCAAACATGGAAGCATAAATTGCCCATAAACACCTCCTTTAGAAGCGTCCTTGTGAGCTCGAAGAATGTATCCCAAGACATACCCTTGTTTGGACCATAGATCATGAGTCTCGAGGCCACTCTAGTGAGTTAGGCGTAATTGGCGATGACTAAGTAAGTGTGATTGCCTCGTTTATTCTATGAATGTCGGTGGTGAAGAATTTCACATAAGCCGCTCACTTGATCAGCGGTAGGATTCCACATTTTAGCTTAAGCGGTAGTCACCCATTGGAGGATTCTCGAATCGGACGTGTTCTTCAGCAATCCGGAAGGCCAGGAGAATGGGCAAAAAGTTTTTGAAATATATCACGCCCATGAAGCATATCATTGTCTTTGCTCGTCTCCAAAATGTCCACGTTGTTCGAGGGTCATGTGAATCAATCATAGACCATATAGCATCCTCGGTGGGCTCTTGATCGATGACCTCCTCGGTGAACATTTCCAAAGGATTATAAAATAATCATATATATATATATATATATATATTAAAGGAAGGAAAGGAAAAGAAGAAAAGAAACCCAAGAAGAAAGAGTAATCCTTAACAAACATGAATCAGCCTATGCAAATTTAATGAGATGCTTCTCCACATAGCAGAATGGTCACATAAAGTACATGGCCAGAATAAAAGAGAGCAAGGTCAACTAGTGTACAACAAACACGGTCCGCTCTATGCGCGCACCATGTTTGTTGGGGGGCATTTGTTGACCTACAACTATGTGCCACTTAAAATTAAATAAATATGGTGGAAATTAACACCCCCCTAATCGCGATCGAGATCGATTAAATTCGCTTAGACTTGAAAATTTGACTTCGCAATGGGGCGAAAATATTAAAATTAATTAAATAGAAAATATCGAATCAATTAATGATCGATCAAAAATTAAAATTAAAATTAATTTTAATGAAATTATCATATCAAAGTCAAGCCTAAGCGACCTCCGTTTGTGAAATTGATGGCGGTGTCGAAATGAGACCTATCAAGCGACACCTTCGATTGACAGTGTGTGAGACATCAATCAAATCTAAGCACGACGTCGCATAATTTAAACCTAATTTCTCGATCGGCGTTGTCCGCGACCTCAGATCGTGAAATTGATCGTGGTTCGTTGGACAAAAACTAAAAATTGACATATTGTTGGGGTTTAGTGCATAAATTAATATCCATAAAATTTAATGTGAAATGATGTTAATTTAATTAGATTAACTAGCTGCTAATCTCTAATCCCCCTAACCTCTCATTTGTGATTCATTATTGAGAGCGTGAGGCGTCTAAAAATCGAAAGCGAGGCGTTGATTCAGCATTCTGACATTTCTCTTGCTCTTTCCTCTCGGTCTCTCCTTTTTAAGCTCTCGGTTCTCGGTTTGATCGAAGCTCTAGCACGACATTCGCTCTCTCCTCTCCTTCTTCTCCTCCACGGCTTCTCGGTTTCCCCTTGCTGCATGCTTCCTCGTTCTCTCGGCATTTCTCCCTTCCATTTCTTGCTCCCAAAAACTTCTTGAGTTCTTTGTCCCCTTAGTCCATCCTGAGGAGAAGAGAATGTGAGCCCAGCAGAACCCTAGCCAAACCCCTTTCCTCCTTTCCTCTTAGCATTGAAACCTCGTTGTTTCTCTAACCCTTGTTCTTATGCATTTGAGTTTCTTTGGAAGTTAGGGTTTTGCTAAATATGCTATATCTTATGCTTGGGATTATGCTAAGAGTTTCCTTTAGGGATTTGGGATGATGTATGGCCCAAATCTCATTTCTTTTTGCCTTTATTGATTTTGTGATGCTTAGCCTACTAAAAATGATTTGGGATGATGTATGGCCCAAATATTGTGTTGTTTGCTGTTTTTTCATGGATCCTTATGTGTTTCCTTTGCTGAAAAATCTTTGGATATGGGTAAAAATGAAATTTATGCAAATATTTCTTATCCCTAAAGGCATAAAGTTTGCTGAAATTTCTTTTATCTAGAAGAAATTGCATTGTTTTACTAGTAGGTGAGTTTGGTGCTTGCTGGAAATTATCTTTATCAAAGGGAATGTTTGCTGAAAATATTTTTCTCTAAGGGGGAATCAATCATTTTTGTTATTTAATGGCCAAGATACTTGCTGAAAATATTTTCATCTAAAAAATATGTTATTTGATGAGTATGAGGCTTGCTAAACTTTCTTATCTAAGGGAAAAAATCAATTAGCTTGCCGTTTGATGAGATATGATGATGTTCTCTTATGAATTTCATGCTTCTACTTTGCTTCAATTGATTTCCTATGAAGGGAATTATATATATATCATGCCTCTTTCATATACAAATCGAAATTAGAAATTAGAGAGGATTTTTCAAATATTGCATGGTTTAAATCTTGGGCCCTAGTGTCATGATTGTTTGTTTCCTATGGATATCTATACCTTTATCTTGCTGAAAATAATTCCTTCTTGGGATAGAAAATGGAATTCCTAAGCTAAATGCAAGTATTTCCTATCCTCAACCCTATGTTCTTATCATATGGAGGAGTTAGTGTTTGCTGAAATTGTCTTTCTTGCCTACAAAAAGAAAATGATAAAATCTGAAATTTGTTTACTTTCCTTCATGGGCTTCATTCTTGTTACTTTGCTTAAATCAATTCTTGATGATACATTATGCAAAATCTTGTGAAAGGAAGAAAGGAATGATTGGCTTTTGAGTTTAATCCCTATACTTTTTATTTACGTCATTTGATATCTTGCTAACGGAAATGTTATGCTATCAAAGTTTGTTGCTTCACGACACCACCCATGCATTGGATGGCTCGATCTCATGGCAACCCTGGGGAGAGAGCGTTGTGATAACTTTGAGATAAGGATTGTAAAATTCATCTTTATACTCTTGCAATATTCTTAAAATGCTATCTATCAAAGTTTGACAGCGGTGTCTCGACACACACCCACGCCTTTCTTGGCATGGTGCGGTCGATCTCATGGCAACTCTGGGAGGCGGAGGGTGGTAAACTTTGATAAACGAAGATAAGGATTCGGTAAAATTCATCTATATACTCTTGCAATATTAACGGGGAAAATATGCTTTTGCTATAAGTACGTTCACATTGTTCCAATGTGTGGCGGAAACTTATGATAAGTACATTCACGTTGTTCCAACGTGGCGGAAGCTGATATGATAGTACTTGCTCGTTGTTCCAACGCGGAAATGCGATTATAACCCATGCACGCTCTTCATGGGAAATAATAAGGTGTCTCACAGACACTACCATGCACACCTTTCTTGGCGCAGGGAATTCCCGGCATATGGGGACGGGAGGGCCAAAATTTTAAAAAAAATGTGTAAAAAATTTCTAAGTTTGCATATAATTATTCATGCTTAGTTTAATGAATGCTTGAATCTTTATGTTCAATCATGCAATATCAAAATCCTTTCTTTATGCTTTTAATTTCTTGTTGATTGGAAAGATTGATGTTTGCAAATTCCTTTACATATCTAACATGTGATCAAAGTATAAATAGAACATATAAAATGAAAGAATGCATATATCTTGTTAATTAAATGCTAATCAAAGTTTATGTCTCATGACACCCATAACGCCTTCTCTTAGGCGCTCGCCTTCATGGCAACCCCATGGGAGAGGGAGGTCTTGTAAACTTGATAAGCACAGATAAGGAATGAAACACTATATTATGTTATCCCATGCACGCCTTCTTGGCGCAAAAAAAATTTTTGTAGGTGTCTCACACACTACCATGCACGCCTTTTTGGCGGTGGGAAATCCTGCAAGGGGATGCCGAGGTCAAAATGATAAATAAAAAATGTGAAATGTCTAAGTTTTGAAAAGGTGCATGCATATGATTATTCATTTATCTATCATCATTATCTATATGATAATTCAAGATGCTTACCTATGCTTATTTAGTTCTTACATCTTCATGCATATGACAATTATCATTTAAAGTTCAAATTCACCTAAGTGGTGATTATATTATGCCATATGAATGGGTGAGAAATGAAAATGTGACACCAATGCATGGAAAGATACAAGTGCATGTCATATATCATTTAGAAAATAAATGGCTAGCTAAAAATGCTTATGAAATGATTCAAAGTGATATTCAATCTCATTTATTCGCTTTGAATGCCTTTAATATGCAAGATAAATGAAATCTATGACTTTATGAAGCAATGTTCTTTTTAACCATTTGATTCATGCAAATCGAAAGAATCAAATTCAAACTCAACAAAATGCATGCTTGATTTGTTAAAGAACAAACACATGCTTGATCTATGATAAGTAGTCTAAAGAATCAATCATACCATTTAGAACATACAATTTAGTTTGCAATGTGCATTCACATTTAAGAATAAACTCTCACTATACGCAAGTACATGAAAGAGTCAATGCATATAAGATAAATCTATACTGACTCATGATGAATAGTAGAGTCAACTATGTCTTATGTTTGTAGCATTTACTTGATCTATGATGAACATTTGAAATGGTCAAATTATTCGACAAAAACAAATTATTACATCATCCGATTTGGTCTTGTGACCGTCAGTTAACAAAACCTAAAAATCTAATGATATATAAATCAAGTTAATTCTCACGAAATGACTAAAGATAAATCTATCTATCATCATATTTTTTTGGTTCAAGATCTCAAGAAGAAAATCTCAAACCCGATCCTCTATGTACAATCTAGATTTGACGGTTTGAGAATGATTGATCTTGATAATCTAGATCTAATCCTCTGAAAAAATAATGAAATGTCTATCTATCCCGCTTGTCTTGACGTCCGCTAACAAAACCTAAAAATGTATTAAAACTCATGTTTATACAATCAATCAAATAAAAAAAGAACAGATGCTATTTTCTTTCGACCGTCGTTAACAAAACTCAAAATGCTATATATTGAAATCTAAACTTGCAAAACCTACATTTCAACTAGACATTTAATGTCCATACAACATTTTAAAAGATACTGTATGTATGTTGAAGTGTTCAAAATAGGGACATGTGCAAGTTAGGTATAAAACAAAAGAACATGCATAATCCCGATTGGTCTTCTGACCGTCCCGTTAACAAAACTCAAAAATCAAAATTGACATAAAACTTCAACTTAGACATTCTAATGTCCATACAATTCCCAAAGAAGATATCCAGATGCATGTTGGAGTAAATACTAAGTCAAATACAAAAAGAACGATGCTACATCTTCCCGCTTCTTCTTGGGTCCGTTAACAAAAAATTTGATATTATAAGAATTTCAAATTAATAATATCGAAGCTAATTTCCATATAATACAAGATATGAATAACTAACATAGCTTCTAAAATTCAAACCTCAAGAAAGAAAAGTCCCAAACCCGATCCTCTCTATGTTCAAACTAGAGTGGACAAGGTTTTGAAGGATTATACTTTTTGAGATAATGAATTTAGACCATCCTCGTAGAAAATTGCAGTAGACAAGGTCTATCAATTGATATTAACCGATCGAAGGGTAATTATAATTAAAATTTCAATGATAAATGATCATATATTCAAATCTAAAATCAATCATAAAATGATCAAAATTCAAAGAAAATAACAAAAAAATATAAAAAAAAAAAATTAATTATTTAAATTAAAACTAAAAATAAATAAAATCCACCCCTCCGCAATTGTTGTCTGACAAATTAAGAAAACTTTTGCTCACAAAGAGCCAATGTCAAATTAAATACAAACTACCTTCACACTCAAATATTCCTAAAGCGTGACGCGGTCTGCGGTCCTCCGTCTCATGGTTTTTTGCTGATATGGCACCACATAAATGGCGGTTACACCGAGCTCTCGACCGGGTGGTTCAGATATGGCACCACTAAATTACTACCGCAGCTCAGATGTTCCCCAACGGCTTTTTGAGTGGAAATGTAGAATATATTTGTCAAAAGCCCTATGTTAGCTAAGGTTGACTTATATTTGTCCCTTAGACAAACTCCACCCCAGTCTACAAGGACACCTGGACGACGAACCCATGTGTTGTCGACAAGGATCCTTCTCGTTGGGTCGACTACCTCCTGACTAAGCTAATTGTGGATCGCGACACCGGGATGACTAAACCATGGGATCTTGATCGCCATCGCTCCCCACAAAAGTTTTAAATTAAAATAATAAATTTCATAAGTTCTAAACTCCACTCGCAATTATATACTGCTCTTAACCATTCATCGACTAGCCTTAATCGAAAGTGCTCTCTCTCAAGATTGGGAGGGGTAATTAACTATGTGGGCTTGCCTATAGAAACCCGAACCAGATATAAAAAAGTTCTCACCAAATGAGAACTGAAATCTCGGTAGTGTCTTATCTACTATTCATCCGCTCTCAAATTATCACCGACTATGAAACTAACAAGGCGCTCGTCAGTTTGCAATGGTCAAATTAGGAAGAAAGCATGGGGACTCACATCCTCCAACAAATGATCAATGGGGTGATCGGTTGCTTAGGATAACAAATTGAACTCGACCTAGAGCAACTAATGAGTGAGTGCCACAGGGGGCTTGCTCCCACATCAAAGTAGCCTGAAAGAAAGATATGTATGTTTGTGTTTGATATGAAGGAATAGGATGCCACTGGGGAACCCTAAATATATCATGGTGAATTCACAAGCAAAATATATTTCTAACATAGAAGAAATAAAATTTGAGATGAAAAGAGATTTTATTGCTAATTATTTTCAAACAAAGTTTATGGATAATATTTCTTTAAGTAGATCCCATTGATTGGAAGCATCGGGCGCTCTCCTTTACAATTTATGAGTTGGTAAGACCCTCCTTGGGAGGCCTTCTCTATGGCATAAGGGTCTTCCCAAGTGGGTTCAAACTTTCCTCCTATCTTTTGATGAGCAACAATTGGCCTCCTTAGAACTAAAACAAGCTCTCCTACTTGAAAAGCTCTAGGACGGACCAACTTGTTATGAGCTTGAATCATCTTGGCTTTGTATAACTCGAGGTTTTGGCATGCTCGTAGGCGTCTCTCCTCCAAATCTTTGAGCTCTTCCAACCGTAACTTGGCATTATGTTCCGTTGTGATTTTGCTACCCACGGCTATCCTTGGTTATGGGAATTGGACTTCCAATGGTAGAACGGCTTCGGACCCATACACTAAGGAGAAAGGGGTAGATTGAGTTGGAGTTCTATATGTGGTATGGTAGGCCCATAAAGCATCAACCAACTATTCATGCCATCGTCATTTATTGTCATCTAGTGTCTTCTTCAGTATTTGAATGAGAGTTTTGTTGAAGGCTTCTGCTAACCCATTTTCTCTTGGATAGTAGATGGTGGAATATCTCCAATCTATGTTGTGTCTTCGAGCAAAGCTATTGATTTTAGTGCTCTTGAATGCAATTCCATTATCGGATATAATTCATCGAGGCACAACAAACCTATATATGATATGGTTCCTTAAAAATTGGAGCATATGTTGAGCTGTGACCTCTCTAAGTGAGATTTCCTCTGCCCATTTGGAAAAGTAGTCAGTAGCAACTAGAATGAATCGACGACCCTTGGAAGAAGGACCCCACAATGTCCAACACTCGAATGGCCATGAGGCCAATATAGGATGTAGAATGTTGGGAGGTTGATGTAGACCACTACTTGACATTGATGGCATCTCTCCCATGCACCGTGATCATTGAAGGCCAATAGTATCCTAGTCTCTTAATCTTGGCTTTCATCTTCAGACCGGATTGATGTTCCCCACATAACCCTGAGTGTACCTGATCATGATTCGTGTTTGTCCGCATAACGCGTAACCACATATGATAGAAATATTTCCTGCATAAGGTGCCGCCAAAGAGTATAGGAAAGGGCTCTCGCTTCACCCGGTGC
>CM038221.1:139328481-139385910 GCA_021442155.1 Cymbidium sinense | reverse complement strand
CCTTTAAATCCTAAAACATAACCATAAACCCTAAACCCTAAAACCCTAAACCCAAAACACTAAAAACCTGAAAACCTAATCCTAATAATAAAATAAATAAATAAACCTAAACTAAAATAAAGTAAAAAAATAAACTCTAAATCCATATACTCTAAATCTTAAACCCTAAACCCTAAGCCTTAAACCCTAAACCTACAGCCCAAAATCCCTAAAACCTAAATCATAAACCCAAAAAAAAACCCTAAACCTTAAACCCTAAAACCTAACCCTAAACCCTAAATCCTAAAAGCATAAAACCTAGAACCTTAAAACCTAAACCTTAAACCCTAAACCCTAAACTCTAATCCTAAACTCTAAGCCCTAAACCATAAACACCAAACCCTAAACTTAATGCTAAAGTAACAAAATAAATTAAAAATTAAACCTAAAATCTAAAACCTAATTAAACTAAACCTAAACCTAAACTCTAAGAATGGGCAGAACCTGATGGTAGGAACAGCACCATCAACTAGGCTTAGTCTAGATCTGGTAGTGGAGGCGAAGGTAGAGGTGGAGGCTATCGAGGTGGTGGGGATGAGGTGGATATGGAGGTGGTGGTGAGTGGTGGTTGGGAGAGAGAAGATGGAGGTTAAAGTCAGGTGGTGGCGTGAGGGAGAGATCTATATAATGTGGATTCCACTACTTGAAAGGTCGGTTATGGGAAATGAAGAAATTAAAGAATGGCCAATCTGATCTACTGCTTATGGAATTTTGTCTTTACAGTAGAGATGGTTCTAGTTATCTAGGGTTTTTGATTTACTCTATGTGTGCTCATTTTTTATCCATTTTTGATCTATGTCATCTCTTATGTCTTAAAAAATATGGTGTGTTACTTGGTTGATGAAATAAAAAGAAGAAATGTTGAATATAAATTTATTCTTTGTTAAAAAAAACCAAAACCCTAAACCCTAAACTAAAACTTGAACCCTAAACTAAAACCTAAACGTTAAACCCTAAACTCAAAAACCCTTAACCCTAAACCTAAACCCTAAAACCTTAAACCCTAAACCCAAAGCCATAAACCATAAACCCTAAACCCTAAACCAAAAAAAATTTAAAAATAAAAACCCTAACCCCTAAACCATAAACTAACCCTAAACCCTAAAAAGCTAAATAGCTAAACTAAATAAAACTTAAAAATAAAATAAAAATAATTTAAACCAAACTAAAATAGAAAATAAAATAAAATAAAACATAAATTAAAACCTAAACCTAAACCTAAAGTTAAATAGAAAAAAAATAAAAACTAAACTAAAATAAAAAAATAAAAACCTAAATTAAACTAAAAAATAAAAAACCTAAATTAAATAAAAATAAACATAAAATAATAATAAAATAATCCTAAAATAAAATAAAATAAAAATTAAATAAAAACCTAAACCTAAAAAATAAACCTAAAAATAAATAAAAAATAAAACTTAAACACTAAACTAAAAGAAAAACCTAAACCTAAAATAAAAATAAAATAAACTTAAACCTAAACTAAAATAAACTAAACTAAAATAAATAAAACCTAAACCTAAAATAAAGTAAATCGATACCTAAACATAAACTAAATAAAATAAAATAACTAAAAATAAACCTAAACCTAAACTAAAAAATAAACCTAAAAAAACCTAAAACCTAAACCTAAAAAAATAAATCAAAACCTAAACCTAAACCTAAAATTAAAAATAAAACCTAATCCTAAAATTAAAAAATAAAACCTAACCTAAAAAATAAAATAAAAATCAAAACTCAACTAAAAAATAAACCTAAACCTAATCCTATACCTAAAAAATAAACTAAAATAAAAAACCTAAACTAAAAAAATGAACCATGTTGCATGCAGGAAAATTTGGGTCTATAGAGTAGGGGAATTCGATGTCTTAGCATTGTACAAAATTTTTGCACACACAGCAAAAAAGTTTGAGAGACCTCAAGAATTTTACATGGAAAACCCAAAAAGGGAAAAACCACGTGGCCTAGCCCACTTAGAAATAATTTCACTATATCAGCTTCTATTATAATTATTATCCTTTCTCCAAAGTTGGAGAAAGATAGCTTACAAGAATAAGTTTTGTGAGAAGCTTCACTGTATTAGTGACAAAGACCTTGCTTGAGGTGGTAGTCTAATGATCCGATGAAAACTTCAGAGAGATGGTCGACTTTGGGCGGTGGCAGCTGGTGGTGGTGACCGATGGCGGCGGTCGGCGGTGATCAATAGTGGCGGCCGATGGCAGCGGTCGATGTTTATCATCGATGATCTAGTAATCCCCGGGTGATGACCGGTGGCCGACGGCAGCACGGGTGACGGGCGCAAGATATGGTCAACTACGGTGACCGACGGTGGTGGTCAACAGTGGTGGTCGACGGTGGTGGTCGATGGCAGTGGTGACCACTAGCGGTGGTCTATGGCGACGATGACCAACAGTGGTAGCCGGTGATGGTCGGTGATGATCCAGTGATGGTCTGTCGATGGCCCGATTATGCTTTTAGATTCTTCAAGTCTTAGAGCTCTCTCCTCCTCTTAGCTTGAGGTCCCCTCATGTGAAGAATGAGGGACTATTTATAAATTATGGGAGTGGCATCTCTGTAAATACAGACAAAATCAAAACCACTCCATTTAATGGCTCAAAATGATTCCTTCGAACATCTGATGTATTTTAATTATTTTAATGCTCAAATGAAGTCAGAATTATGAGATCTTAAACTTGTTAGATCTATCTCATCAAGCTGCTCGATTTGACTATAAACACTCCAATCTATGAGCTATTTAGGGATCCGACTGATATCCCAAAGTTTTTAATAATATTTTAAGTGCTTAATCTAGGCTAGTGTTGACTCAGAATCAGATTACTTTTGATGTGAAGATTTGTGCTTCAGCTAATAGTGTTTTTAGTGACTTATTAAACCTAATATAAATAAACTAAACTAAATAAAATATAAACCTAAATAAAAATAAAAAATAAAATTAACTTAAATAAATAAAAAATAAACTAAATAAACTAAACCTATAGGTTTAAATAATTAAAAAAACCATAGACCCAAAATCCTAAACCCTAAAACCTAAATCCTAAACCTATAACCCTAAACCCTAAACCCTAAAACCTAAACCCTAAACCCTAAAAAACCCTAAACCCTAAACCCTAAACCCTAACCGTAAACCTAAACCATAAAAGAATAAACTTTAAAACCTTAGACCCTAAACCCTAAACCCTAAACCCTAAACCTTAAACCTTAAATCCTAAACCCTAAAAAACCCTAAACTAACCCTAAACCCTAAACTCTAAAGCCCAACACCCTAAACCTTAAAACCCTAAACCATAAATCATAAACTAACCCAAGACCCTAATCCCTAAACTCTAAAAACTTATACCCTAAACCTTAAAACTTAAGCTCTAAACCCTAAATCAATTCTAAAACTTAAATTTAAACTTAAAATGAACCCTATACCTTAAAAACTTTAAACCCTAAGGCCTAAACACTAAACCATAAACCCTAAACCTTAAACCCTAACCCTAAATCCTAATCCCTAAAATCTTAAACCTTAAAACCATAAATCATGAGCCATAAACCCTAAACCCTAAACCTAAAAACCTAAACCTAAACTAAATAAAACCTAAAAATGAAGAAAATGTTAAGCTAAACCTAAATATAAAAATAAAATAAAATAAACTCTAAATCCATAAACTCTAAATCCTAAACCCTAAACCCTAAACCCTAAGCCTTAAACCATAAACCCAACACCCTAAACCATAAACCCTAAAACTAAACCTAAACCCTAAACCCTAACTCTAAACCCTAAATCGTAAAAGTATAAACCCTAAAACACTAAACTCTAAACTCTAAACCCTAAACCTAAACCCAAACCTAAAACCTTAAACCCTAAACCCCGAAACCTAAACCAAACCCTAAAGTAACTAAAAAAATTTAAAAATAAAACTAAACTCTAAAAACTAATTAAACTAAACCTAAACCTAAACCTAAACCCTAAGAATGGGCAGAACATTGGCGGCAAAAACATCACCATCAACCAAACTCAATCTAGATCTAACGGTGGAGATGAAGGCGGAGGCAATGATTATCACAGTGGTGGCGGGGGATTTGGATGTACTGGTGGATATGGATGTGGTGGTCGGAGCAGTGATGGTTATGGAGGCGGGAGGAGGGATGGAGGTTACAGCCATGGTGGTGGTGGAGGGAGAGATTAGGTATATGATGGTGGATCACACTACTCAAAACATCTGGGTGGTTTTGATGGGAACTAGAAACAAGAATGTCGACCATTTTGCTTATGGAAGCTTCTTTATAGGGGAGATGGTTCTAGTTATCTATGGTTTTTGATTTGCTCTATGTGTGCTAAGTTTTTATCCATTTTTATATATGTCCAGATGCTGAAATGGTGGAATGTTGAATGATTATTTGTTAGCAAAACCCTAAACTCTAAACTAATACCTAAACCCTAAACCTAAAAACTAAATCTTGAAACCCTAAACCTTAAATCCTAAACCCTAAAAAACCCCAAACCCTAAACTCTAAACCCTAAACCCAAAAACATAGACCCTAAACCCTAAACCTTAAACCAAAAAGCATAAACCCTATTACCCTAAACCCTAAGCTCTAAACCCTAAAGTAAACTAACTAAACCTAAAACTATCAGCTAACTTAATTTTCAAAACTCAAAAACCTAAATCCTAATCCTAAACCCTAAACCCTAAACCCTAAACCCTAAGCCCTAAACCCTAAAACTAACCCTAAACCTACAAACCTAAACACAAAATAGTAAACACAAACCTTAAAAAACCCTAAACCCTAAACCCAAAACCCTAACCTTAAATCCTAAACCTTAAATAAAAAATCCTAAACCTAAAGTTAAAGTAACTAAATATATTAAAAAATAAACCTAAACCTTAAAACTTAATAAACCTAAACCAAATCCTAAACCTTAAGAATTGGAAGAATCTTGAAGAGAACATCACCTCATCCGTGGTTAGTCTAGATCTAGGAGGGCGGAGGTGATGGATTAGTGTGGTGGGGATCGTCAGGATATGAGGTGGTGGTGGTACCGAGGTGAGGAGCGAGGGAGGTTACAGCCATGGGGGTGGCAGAGGGAGAGATCAGAGATATTATGGTGGATCCTACTACTCGAGAGACTGGAGTGGTTCTAATGGGAACTAGAGAAACTAAAGAATGCATGATCTAATCTGCTACTTATGGAACTGTGTCTATACCTAGGATTTTTGATTTGCTCTATGCATGCTCATTCTTGATCAATATCCTTGCTTGTGTCCTAAAAACTTACCTAGTTGATGAAATCGAAAAGAAGCAATGTTGAATATCAATTTATTCTTTGTTAAAAAAAACCAAAACTCTAAACTCTAAACTAAAAGCTGAACCTAAACCTAAAACCTAAACTCTAAACCCTAAACCCTAAACCTAAAACCCTAAACCCTAATCCTTAAACCCTAAACCCTAAACCCCTAAACCCCTAAACCCTAAATGCTAAGCCCTAAAACCTAAATAAAAACCCTAACCCTAAACCTAAACCCTAAATCTTAAACTCTAAACCCTAAAACCTACAACCCTAAATCCCAAACCCTAAACCTTAAACCCTAAACCCTAAACCCTAAAAACCTAAAAACCTAAATCTAAACTAAATAAAACCTAAAAATATAATAAATAAAAAAATTAAACCTAAATTCAATAAAAAAATAAAGTAAAATAAAATAAAACCTAAACTAAAATCTAAACCTAAACTTAAACCTAAACCTAAACCTAAAAATAAAATAAAATAAATAATAAAAACTAAACTAAAATAAAATAAATAAAAACCTAACTAAACTAAATAATAAAATAAACCTAAACACAAAAAACCTAAATAAAATAAAATGTAAATGAAAAATAAAAATAAAATAAAATAAAAACTAAATAAAAACCTAAACCTAAAAAATAAAAAAATAAAATATAAACCTCAAACTAAAAAAAACCTAAACCTAAAATAAACAAAATAAAATAAACCTAAACCTAAAATAAAATAAACTGAACAAAAATAAAACCTAAACCTAAACCCTAAACTAAATAAAATAAAATAAACTAAAAATAAATCTAAAGCTAAAATAAAAAATAAAACCTAAAAATAAACTAAAATAAAAACCTAAAACCTAAACTTAAAAAAATAAAATCAAAACCTAATCCTAAACCTAAAAATAAAAAATAAAACCTTAACCTAAAAAATAAAATTAAACAATAAAACTAAACTAAAAAAAAATAAACATAAACCTAAAAAATAAACTAAAATAAATAAAATAAACTAAATAAAAATAAAAAATAAGCCTAAATAAAAATAAAAAAATAAAATAAACTAAAATAAATAAAAAATAAACTAGATAAAGTAAAAAAACCTAAGCCTACTAGTTTACTTAATTTAAAAATAAACCTAAACTAAAACCTGAACCTTAAACCTAAAACATAAACCTTAAACACTAAACCCTAAACATAAAAATAACCCAAACCCAAAACCCTAAACCTACAACCCTAAACCTTAAACTCTAAAATCCTAAACCCCAAACCAAAAACCTTAAACCCTAAACCCTAAACCCTAAATCCTAACCATAAAAATCCTAAACCATAAAGCCTAAACACTAAACCCTAAACCCTAAACCTTAAAAGCTCATTAACATCCCTAAAATATTCTTCCATGGTTAGGGAAATCATGCCAACTCTCAAACGAGCTCTGTTCATTCATTTGACCATGACTAAAGCCACCTTTGATTCAAGATTTTTCATTAATCACCTCAGATTCTTTCATTTCCATGTAGAGATCATTTCCTTCATGAGTACGTTCACCTACTCCACCTAATATAGATACACCCCTGTGCTTTGGCAATGTTGTTGATCAATTCCAAGATGAGTACTATTTTACCCACTCCAACTCCCCCAAATACTTTGATTTTTCCTCCATGATAATAGGGGCTAAAAGATCCCATAAACCCTAAAACCTTAAACCATAAACCCTAAACCCTCAAAACCTAAAAACCTAAACCAAAAAAAATAAAATAAAAATAAAACTCAACTAAAAAATAAAACTAAATCTGAACCTAAATCTATAAAATAAACTAAAATAAAAAATCTAAACAAAAATAAATAAACTTAAAATGAATAAACTAAACTAAATAAAAATAAAAAATAAACCTAAATAAACATACATAATAAAATAAACTAAGTAAACTAAATAAACCTAAACCCACCGGTTTACTTAATTTAAAAAAAAACCCTAAACCCTAAATCCTAAACCTTAAACCTTAAACCCTAAACCCAAAAACTAACCATAAACTATAAACCCTAAACCTAAAACCATAAACATACAACCCTAAACCCTAAACCCTAATCTTAAGCCCTAAACCCTAAAAGCGTAAACTCTAAAACCCTAAACCCTAAACCCTAAACCCTACAAACCCTAAACCCTAAACCCTAAACCCTAACCTTAGGTTTAGGTTTATTAGGTTTATTTTTTAATTTATTTGGTTACTTTATGTTTAGGTTTAGGTTTCTAAACCTTAAATCCTAAACCCTAAAAATAAATCTAAACCATAAATTTCTAGTAAGCGTGAGTCATCAACTCATGTTGACTATGTCCTTGCCCTTTATACACACTATCAAACCTACCCACCACCCGAGCCTTCGACTTCATGCTCTGATGATTCCCCTTTTCCCCTCTCATTTTACTTTCTGGCTACTGCTTGATGGCTATTTAGTGTGATTCTCATTGGATTCCTTCTGGACTCGATGGCTACGGGCCATTTTAATGTTTTACTTGGAGTGACACAGTGGCTTGGCATCTTCCCCAATGATTCTATGACATGATGGATCCAATGGATCCTACTATTAACTACATTAGCTTAGATGCTAAAATCATCCAAAGATATCCTCACTAGTAAGGATAGCTATGTGAGTCCAAAACTTATTTTGACTTCTTTTGAGGGTTATGCTATGTGCTCGATATGATTGTGGAAAAGCTTGCTAAGCTATTTGAATTCACTTTGGTTGGAAAGTGTACTCTTCATGAATATGGAAAATGTTTACTTTTCTTTATAGTCTAAAACTTTTGGGTGCTTTTGTGGTTAGTTTAAATGATCCCTGCCACATTTTGATTCAGTTAATGAATGATTTGGATTACTCGTGTGTTTTTGTTGTCATTCTTATTTTGTTTTCAATTTCCAAAAGAGGTTGCTGAAATGGACTCCACTATTTGATATTAGGGAAGAATCCCCAATCATTTAGGTTTGGATTTCTCTCCCAATATGCAAATTCATTTCATTAATCATCAATTTCCGGTGCTTTATTTGGTCAGTGCAAATTGATTAGCAATGGCTACAAAAAATCTTGACCTTATGTGGCTTGAATCCTTGTTGAATTGGACATTACCAATAAACACCCCAAAGAAATATGGTTGGGATCTAAAAATTATGGTTATATACTAAAAGTTGAATTTGAAAATTTCCCTATCTTTTGTTCTCATTATAAAATCCATGAGCACGATAATTCTAAATGTCTCATTCTACATCCTCACCTAAAATAGAAAATTCCTATTAAAAAAACTATTATTCCTAACCTTATGTCGACCACTATTAAATATCAAAAAGTTAATTAAAAAAAGGATTCATTGAATGTTCCTAATAAGGTTGTTTTACCTCTTATTTATTTTATCAATTGAAGGTTTCTAATGTGGAAAGTAATAATTTCTCTAAACTTTTGGATGCCGATTCTTTTTCTCTGAGTCGATCCCTGCATCCTTACCAATTTTGATTGATAAAAATGAAGTTGTAATTGAAAATATTAATGAGGGTATCAATGTTATGCATCATTCAAATTCAATGAGAATATGGTTTTGGTTTCTCATATTTGAAAAAAAACTTGACTTTACTTTAGTTCAGGATGATTTAAATTCTCAAAAAGATTTGGTTTTATCTAGTAATGTTGGTATTGAAGAAGAAGAATGGTTGTATTTTCACACTTGCCTTCTTAATAAATCTATTTTGGCTCCCTCGCTTGCTATACCCGATGCTCATTTGCCTTTAATAAATCTAATGGCTTTGAAGAAGGAGAACTCACTTCTATACATGATACTTCCTCTAAATCCTTCTTGGATGAGGATTTTATGGGAAAAGGAAATGGTTTCCAAACTTATCATGCAAAAAAAAAAAAAAAAAAGAATGTTAAAAACTTCCATCCCAAATTGTCCAAAAACACTAGATTTGCTGTGACCTCCATCTCCTCTGTTAATTAACCTTTTCTTAACCCCTTTTTTTATTTCCTTATGTTTAATTTTCTTATTTGGAATGTTAGAGGGATTAGTACCCTGTCTATTCATAATCACATTAGAAACCTTTGTCGCATTCATAATATTTCTTTACTTATTCTTTTGGGGCCTCTTATTTATGCAAAAAAAATTAACCATGTTGCTAGAACGATCGATTTCAATAAAATTTTCTCTAATGTTACTAATAAAATTTGGTGTTTTTGGAATAATTTTATGGAGGTTTCTATTCTTGATGATTTCAACAAGTTGTCAATTCTCAAATATCTTATGGTGACTATTATGTTTTGGGCTCTTTTGTCTAGGCATCTTATAATAGATATAGTAGAAATCATCTTTGGGAAAATTTGAGGAATTTTGCTACATCTGTCAATAAACCTCAGTTTGTTGGTGGGGATTTCAACACTATTTTATTCTCTTCTAAACAAAGCAGTGGTTGCTCTCCTAATATTCATTCCATGGAAGAAATTTCCAATATGATCCTTAATTGTAATTTGATTGATATTGGCTTTAAGGGTTCAAATTTTACTCGAAAAAAATTCTAGACTTTGGCAAAGTTTGGACCAGATTTTGTTTAATACTCATTGGATTACTCAATGGCCTATTACTTTTATCAGTCATTTAAGTAGAACCTTATTGGATCATGCTCCTCTTTTGGTTTCTATTAAAGATAACTCTAATAGATTAAAAAATTTCTCTCATTTTAGATTTCAGAACATGTGGATACAACATATTGATTTCTTTAATGATGTGGCTAACAATTGATGAGCTCCCTTACATCCTGAAAATTTGATTATGGGGATGAATAGATTTTGGTTTAAGCTTAAATGACTTAAACAAAATCTGGGTTGGTGAAATAAGACTTATTTTAAAAACCTTTTTGGTAATATCAAAGAAATGAAAATTTTAGTTTGTGATCTTGAAGTGTCTATTATGTCTGATCCTACAAAGATTAAGGACTTGACTAAGGTGAAAGAAAAACCTATTAATTTTTAAAATATGATAGAGGCTTATTGGTGCCAAAAAGCTGCTAGCAAACATATTACGGATGGTGATAGAAATACTGGATATTTCTGTGCTTTAGTTAATAAAAAGAGAGCTTTAAATAATATTCAAAAAATTAAAGATGATAATGGAGAATGGTTTATGGAGAATAATGATATTAAGTATTTGGTCATTAATTACTTTAGAAATATGCTTAACAAGAGTTGCTCTTATGAAGCTATTTCTAAATCACACTTGATTCCTTCTATTATAACCAATAATGATAATGATTTGCTTACTATTGTACTTCATGAAGAGGAAATTTTTAAAGTTCTTAATAATATGAACATAGATTCTGTTGCTAGTCCGGAGGGTTTCACTACCAATTTTTTCAAAAATACTAGTCTATTATTAAAAATGATTTTGAGGTGGTTGATTTTTTTAATGGTAATCCTAGATATTTTCTAGCACTTCTATTGTTCTCTCATACCTAAGAAAGATAATGACTATTGGAGTGATTTTAAACCTATTAGTCTTTGCACCTTCTTTAGTAAGCGATTTCCAAAATTCTAACAACATTTAGTCCTTCATAAGATTATCTCTAAACCAAACTAGTTTTATTAGAAGTAAATCTATTTATGATAATATTCTGCTTGCTCACTAATTAATTCATGATTTAGATACTATGACTAGAAGTTGCAACATTATGTTCAAATTAGATATTACCAAAGCTTTTGACAATATCTCTTGGGATTTTCTTATCCATATTATTTATTTGGGTTTTCTAATAAATTTATCTTTCTTATTAAAATTGTATTAATAATGCCTAGGTTTCTATTTTTCTTAATGGGAAGCCTTGGGCTTCTTTCCTTCTTCCCATGGTCTAAGATAAGGGGATCCTTTATCTCCTTATTTATTATTATTAAGTACTTATCAAGGAGCAAAATGATCTATTCTTAAACAATCCTAGTATGTATTGTAGAACTCTTGGTGGTCTTCCTGTTTCTCATTTAAGCTTTGTAGATGATTTCATTATCTTCTACAATGCTTCTATTCATTATATCAAGTATCTCAAGAGTTTTTTAAATAAATTTAGTAGAGAAAGTAGTTTATCTATCAATGATAACAAAAGTTTTTTTATTACTTCTTCAAGCATCTCCAATAATTAAATTAATTTAATCCTGCATATCACTAACTTTTAACATCAACACCTTCCTATTAAGTACTTGGGCCTCTTTTTAAAGGTCCAAAATGATCCCATCTTTTTGATGAGTTAATTCAAAAAATTTTAAATAACATTTCTATTTGGGAATTTCATTTACTCTCCTTTGGATGCAAGCTCACTATTCTTAAAAGCACTTTCAATTCAATGCCTCTTTATTTGATTCAAACTATTATCCCCAGTAATGCTACTCTTATCAGAATTGAATATTTGCTTAATAAATTTTTTTTGGGGATCCAATAATTCTACTAAAATACTGCATTGGACTTCCTGGAATAAATGTCGTGGTCCCTTGGGTGAAGGTGGTCTCGATTACAAACCGATTCATGAAGCTATTATTACCTTCTCTCATAAGCTCTAGTGGAATTTTAGAAAGAATGATAGCCTTTGGGCTAATTTTATGATGAAAAAAATATTGCCAAGGTAAACACCCTGTTATCTATGCATATAAAGTTGGTGACTCTCCAATTTGGAAAATGCTTTGCTCCATTAAGTGGGTTGCTGAACCCTTAATATCTTGGGGGTATTCATTCAAGTTCTTCTTTCTTTTGGCAAGACAATTGGATTGGCAATGGCCCTATTGACTCCCTTTTATCTACCCACTCTAATGTAGCAATCAAAGTTAACTCTTTTTGGCATAATAACACTTGGAATGAAAACAAACTTGAAAATTATATCTTTATTTCTCATTTAGATAACTTTAGAAATATCCCTATTTTCTCAAACAAACCTGACTAAATTTTCTTTAAGCTTTCTTGCAATGGTGATTTTGTTCTTAAAGAAGATTGGAATTTTATTAGAGATATGCAAAATCCTCTAATATTTTCATTAAACTTTGGAACAATATCATTTCCATTTCTTATTCGATTTTAGCTTGGAGGATTTTGAATAACTTTATTCCTATGGACTCTTTGCCCTAGAATAAAGGATTTGGTTTGCCTTTAAAGTGCTATTGTTGCTTTCATATTGAAAATGTTTGTTGGTAAATAAATTTTTATAGAGTCGCCTTCAAATCTATGGAGAGAAAGAAAGGCTATACCTATAAAAATTCATTTTTTTAGGATGCCATGCAGATCCGTAGATATACTTATTCAGGTGATCGAGTGTGTCATCAAGAAAATAATGTACTAACTCGAAAGATAGAAGTCACTACCCTTTAATGGACCTAATCACCTCAATAATGACTCTTAAGGATATTAGGTGATATGTACGAGATTCTTCCCATACTTTACATGGAAAAGTAAAGCTGGTTTAATTTAAACCGGGTTGTTAAGTTCTCTCAAGCCCCCAAAGTTAATTACATCTGGGATGGATCCCTTAAGAAAACTCGATTAAGGTAAATGATCATCTTTTGAAGATTTCAATAGGAAGGACTATTAATCGATTTGGTTCATTTTTGATGGATCAAATGGGATTAATCAAAAGAGGGAGTTATTATCGAAGCCAAAATGGAAGATAAGTAGGAGATGCCCATGATGCATGGAAACCTAGCAAGCATCTCAAACTATTCTATAGTTGGGCTTTACATTTTAGAAATTGATTTAGTTTGCTTGAGTTGCATTTTTCATTAGAAATTTAGGACTTAAGATTCCTTAACATGAGATTAAGGAAATGCCTAAGAGGTGAGGAATTATGCTTATGGCCCACAAGGGGCGAAGCAACCTTAGAACCTAAATTTAGGGATCTTCAGCATGGGCCAGAAGTATAACCTAATTCTAAGGCAAAAATGTGTATTTGGTTTGTCTCCATAAGAGAGGACAAACCACCTGGCAGCTTGGACTTACAACCGCCTAGGGTTGGCAACCAACTAACACCTTCTATAATTTTAAATACATGTAGGTAAGTCTTTATGCTTATGCAAGATAGCTAGGCTATTATTTATTAGAAAGAGATAAGTCTCACTCCCTAAAGAGATGTAAAGGGGACATGCTTTAAATGACCTAAATCTAATGCAATTCAAATTTTATTTTATTTTCATTTTGGATAATTATTTTTACTCAGGCTAATAGGATTCATATGACTAATGCATGAGAAATCAAATTATTGGCCAAAATCAATGAGAAGGGAGGAGGTGAGTTTCCACCATGGCTCTCAAAGGTCAAGCCAAGTTTCTTTGGAAAAGGTGGAAGCCCTCCAATCAAGAGTGCAATAAGATGTTGTTATGCATGATATTATAAAATAAATGCTCATCCAGCTAAGGGGTTGATAATTCTTTTATCTTGATTTTAAACCTAAGCTTTAGGTGAGGTTATGAGTTGTTTAATTTTAATTTGAGTTGTTAAGTTGGGTAAAAGATTTATTTTTTCTTAAGGAGCCTAATCCACATCCAGGCCATCCATAAAGCAAGGAAGAAACTAGAAAAGTCAGGCAACTTAATGCAAAAGCTAAACAAATCATCAATCAATTTATAAAGCTAATCGCAAAAACCATAAATGGTCATTGTGGTACCACTGCTCAAACCCAAAAATATCAAATATGGGTAGCTGAGCTATACCCTTATACAACCTGGATTATAAATGAATTAAATTATAATTAAGCAAGGAATTCATTATTATGGGGGTCTTCAAGCTCTATTCTTCTTTTCTTCTTCTTTCTTCTTCTTCTTCTTTCTTTTCTTTTTTTTTTTTGATGGTAGGAAGGTGGATGCTCCAAGGATTCACATGGTGCATAAGATAGGATCTTATGACCAATGCTTATCCTAATCCCCATAACAATCATTCCAAAATCCTAATTGCACAAATTTACATGAAAAGGAAAAGTGGAAATCTAACTAACAACTACAAAACAAAGGTTAGCTAAAATAAACCACATATATCCCAAGCATGTTTATTGGACTTGTCACCCCACACATGGGTGGCTAAGTCCACCTAGCCTATGGATTATGCTTAGGGGTATAAAGCATCTGCAAGCAAAAGGATTTATATTTTTATTTATGATAGCTCCTTAAGCAATCCCTAAAAAGAATAGTTAGACTAAGAATGTCCAACCATTCATTCTACGAGCATACACCCTAACATCTAGTCTAAAATATATATCATAAAATAAAATAAAATCAAACCATGCACCAAACTAACCTAAGGCTAGAAGTAGTGGTTTAGGCAAATGTGTGTGCTTTGAAGGCTTGTGTGGTATGCTTAGTTATGGCTTTAGGTTCAAATTTTCTAAGTGCGAGGAACATGTTCAACTTAGAGGAGGATTTCATTTAAGTTGTTTAATTATTTTGGGTTGATTTTATTTCATGTTTTGATTTGGTTTAAGTGGATCCTATAATTAATTGCTAAGTTATAAAGAGAGGGAAAGAGAAGAGAACTTCTCTTTGCTTCCCTAACCTAAGTAATTTCTAAAGTATGTTCACATTTAGTTTCATTTAGGTGAATGTTTTGATTACATCTTTTGATTAATCCTAAGTTTAGATGAACTCTAAACAAACCTATTCAAAAGAAAGGCATTTTAAGATTAAATAAAATGAATCAAAATTCACATAACAAACATTACTTCACTTCTTTCCTAAGATATATAAGATGCATAAGAATGGACCCTAAGCATATATATACATAAAAATGAGAGTATTAGACATACCTTATGATGTGTAAACAATCAATTTAAGGAAATTTAGAAGTTGAAAATGAATAATTTTCTTAAGTAGAAAGGGTTTTCCTTATCTAAATTTTCACATACACATATGAAAGTAAGAAAGGCATAAGTGAGTACAAAGACCATTGTTAACTGAGGTGAGGTACAAGACCTACTTAGGGCTACCTAAAGCCTCATAACCTCGGGGTTGTCCAGACTAATATACAACTTTACTTAAATACAAACATATGTATAAAAGAAATGAAATGGAAGAGGAGAATGCAAAAATTTGTTTAATGGATTCATTTTATTTTATGCAATTTATGTATGCAAGTATAAGTAACCCTTCTTATGTGATATCATAGGAATGGATAGGGTATATAATTAAGTAAGTGTTGGGTTCTTTTCAAATGAACCCTACATCTTACCAACTCTATTCAAAATTATACCAATATAAGAAAGAAAGGAAACCTATACTAAGCATACCTTTATAATCTATCACATGAAAACTTATAATTAAGGCATAAGTAGTACACTTTCGAATTTGGTATTTGATTTATATATTTTTGAAAATAATTTGGATTTAGTAGTGATAATAGCCACTCATATTTCTACTTACACATGCAAACTTGACATAAAGTAAACCATTTCATTTTAAAATTTGAATTTCAAAACTATGAAGGCATGAAATCACATGACATACAACTTAACATGTTGGGGAAAGATCCAAAGCAATGAAAGCATGTAAACATACTCACTTCACTTGAATTATAAAGACATTCTTATTGAGTAAGAAAATTTAGAATAAATTAAAGTGAATTTCAAAGTGATTTTTGTTTACTTTGAAATTTGATTTAATTTTGAAAAGGTGAGATGGGTTTGCTATTCCTAACCCATTCCCACATGTGTTTGATATTTTTCATTAATTTTTAAATAATTAAATCCATTATTATATGTTGATTCGATTATGGTATGAATTAAGTAACTTAATTAACCCTTACCTACACCACCTTAGAAGAATTAACTAAATAATTATGAGCTAATGAGATGACATAAAACCCATAAGGAATTTAAATTTTCAATGCACCTAATAATGAAAAGGCCTAATGCAATTTGGCTCACAATTAGAAGTTAATTAAGCTAAGGGGTTTAGCTTAAGTAATTTCAAAAACACACTTTCATACTTATGAATTGAGTTTTGATTTCCTAAATTGAACTTAACCTATTAAACACATCTAAGCATCCCAAAGTAGATTAATTAAGGTTTGGAAATTTTTAAAATTTTTAGAAATTGATTAAGAGGATAATTAATGAATTAACCCTTAATTAAGAAGAGATTAAGGAGAGAAGAGAGGGTTTAAGGAGTAGCTTAGGAGAAATTCCCTAAAAATATTTCATAAACCTCCTATTTACTAGATCTGACCTTAATCTGCCCTAATCATAGGTTAAAATCACTAATCATACCCTAATAATTCTTAATTACATAAGAAGGGTAATTAATGAAACCATACGCAATTCTTTTAATCAAGCTTTCAATAAATCTCAAGAAAATTAGGGGAGGTAGAAGTCATCCCCTAAAATGTACTCAAAAAATTTGGGATTAATCAGAGGCTTAATTAAAAAGTAATTAACAAAATAAACTTTCTAATAAAACCCAAATTTAGAGAAAAGCATAACTCAAAACTCATCAAAACTAATTTTAAAATGTTCTAAGTTTAATAATCTATCCATAGAATTTTATTTCATATTTTTTTGAATTTTTAAACAAGAATTTTGGAAGATCTCTAAGTGAATTAGGAATTAATTAAGCATTTTATTAATCATAACTAATCCCTGGCTCACGGTGGTTAGCGCGCTTTACATGCGTCGCGCCGTGAGGAGGTCACTTAAACATCACATACCAAATGGTGGCAGTGGTGCACATGCTTTAATCATCTACCGTCTGATCAAAGATCGGACAACCAAGAATCTCCCGCATTTTAAATCAGATAAAAGGATTTCTAAACGTGCTGAATAATCTCAGTCGTCCATCTAAAACATGCAGATGGACGGTTAAGATCATCCAAGTTCTTCTCCTTGATCAACAGAGACCATCCATGATCATGGGAAAGATCCAAGGTCGATCTAGCATAGAATCAAACCAAATTAAGCCCACACCATCTAAAGACAGAGAGCGGCAAATCCAATAGTCAAAAATTGATGGGGTGAAAATTTCTTTCATAAAGCTCCACACCACATTGAGTTTAATGGTCAAAAAATTCCATACCTTGGAGGTGATCACCGCACTGATTCCCTTGGAAAAAGCTTTGTTGTTGAGATGAAGCCTATAGAGTATGAGCACTGAGGTTGAGTGGATCAATGTATGGACCAACTTCTCCTTGGGTATTTCACTTTGATCAATTAGACTCTTCCTTGCTGGGAACTACAAGTTTAGGTGCATTGACTTAGCTCCTATATGAAGTGTGCAAGAGCAATTAGAATGAAACAAGTGTGGAAGAAGTTGGCAATTCAATCCCTGCTTTCACTTTGAAAATCGAAATGGGAGAATTGAATGAGCTCTAGGATGCTCGCTATGACTCTTTGATGGCTCCTAGGTCTCACTAGCAGTCAATCGAAATAGTGAATTATCTATTTGAGTTTATTTAGGGGGAGTATATCTCCCCCTTGAAGGATCGAAATAAATGGACATGCCATTTTGATCCAATTGATCAGTGAGGCTTGATGTTAGAGTGCACATGGTCAATTTGAGCCAAGGAGTGGATTTCCAACCTCCCATGTGCTTGAATTTGGGCCTGAGAGGGTGTTTGAAATTTCAAATTTTGACCATATGGTCGGGTTTAGTCTAGGGACCAAATGGGCTGACCCAAACCCTTTAGGTTGGGTGCACCACTCATCACTAAGTCTCCTTGAGCTTTTAGGAAAGCCTCAAGTGAATGTGAAGAGGGTATGACCAAATTACCCATGTGTTAAGCCAAAATTTGTTCGATGGACTAAGGGTAAGATGGTCATTTTGCTATTTTTCCACTTTGGATATGTTGGGTATGTGGATAATCTAGGAGGCCAAGTTTCAATAGATTTGGAATTCATTTGATAGGCTCATGTTGACCCATTTACTAAAATGGGTCAACTTGGGTCAAGTTGACAAAAGGTCAAAGTCAAACCAAGGGTTTCAAGTTTATGATCATTGAAATGTTTGGGTGGCTTTGGATTGGTTCAATTTAGTATGGTTTTGAATATGGCTCATATGACTTCATTTAGGTCAAATGGGTCAAGTTGACCTAGTTGACCCATTTGACCTATTTGAGGTAAGGGTAAGTTTAGGTTTGGGTAGTCATATGGTGTGGATTAGTATCTTTATTTTCAATAAATTTGGGTTAAGTTCAATTTTGGCTTAACATGACCACTTTAGTCACATTCATGGTCAATTGGTTAGGTCTAGTTGGACAATTGAGGCTTTGGCTAAGTTCCACAAGTGATTTGGAATGGACTTGACCCATTGGTTCCAATCAATTTGGTTAAGATCGAGTTTAGACACATTTTAACCCTTTAGGTCAAAATGGGTCAACTTGGGTCAAGTGGCTAATTGGGCTAGGTTAGGCTAAAATGTTGGCTTGGTCAAGTTCAAACATAAGTCATGAGTGAACATAGATCAATGGTTTCAACCAATTTGGCCTATGATGGAATTTGGCTATGTAAGGTTTCATTTTGGGCTAACTATTGACTTGGTCAACCCTTAAGTTTGACTTGGTTTGACCCAATTTGATTGATTGATCATCCCACGATGATTGTTGATCATGATGAGAGGCAAATATGAGTTTGGTTCAATCCAATTTGGTTAGGATCAAAATTTGGCTCATAAGGGTACTTTAGGTCACTTTGGGTCAAGTGAGCCTAAGTTGGTCAAATGGCTTGGTCAAAGCTTGATTTGAAGTTGGTTGATCTTGTATATGGACTTATGATTGAAATATAAATCCATTTACAAGTGGTTTGAAGTCAAATGGGTTTTGATCCATTTGAAAATTTTATATTCAAAGGAAGAATATGAAAGGGTTTTGGGTTTGATTTTGGAGTTGGGTTTTGATTGAGTGATTGAAGTTTGGATTTAGAAATGAGCTCATGATTGTAGGGTTGATTGAACCATGAGGGAAAATCAAGAGTTTGGCTTGATTTGTAATTGATTTGGTTAAGTTCAAGATTTTGACTTGAAAGGCTTAGATTAGATTTTGAGTTGATTTGAGTTTGATTTTTGGAATTAGTTTTGATTGTTTGAATTTATAATTCATTTATACATGTGAATATAAATGGATCATGAGAAAATTTCAAGGATTTGAAGTGGTTTAATCATAAGTTGGGCTAAGTCCATTAAGAGGGATTTAAGGGACTTAGGAAAATTTGGAGTAGGGGGTTTGAATTTTTTGAATTTTTTTTGATTGATTTATATTTATATTTCATTTATATATGTAAATATAAATTAGAATATAAAAGAATTATGAGAAAATCCCATGACTTTGAATTGACTTGATCAAGATTTAGGTTAAATCCATTAAAGGGAATTTAAAGGATTTAAGGTAGTTTTAAATTGGAATTTAATTTTTGAGTTGGATTTGATTGATTTATATTTATATATGAGAATATAAATGAGTTTTGATAAAATCCTAAGGATTTGAATTGATTTGATTAAGGTTTTGGATAAGTCCTTTAATGGGGAATTAATGACTTAGGAAAATTTTAAATTGGAAAATTTCAAATTAGAAATTTAATTTGAGAACTTGATTTAATTGATTTATATTTATATTTCATTTATATATGTGATATAAATGAGAATATAAATAATTTTGAGAAAATTCCAAGGATTTGAATTGATTTGATCAAGGTTTAGGTTAAATCCATTAAAGGAATTTAAAGGATTTAAGGAAAATTTCATGAATTGATTTTGAATTTTGAATTTGATTTGATGTTTGAATTTATATTTCATTTATATATGTGAATATAAATGAGAATCTAAATGGATCATGAGAAAATCTTAAAGATTTGAATAGGTTTAGATCATAATTTTGGTTAAGTCTTTAAGGGAGGCTTAGGGACTTAGGGAAAATTTGGACTTAGGAATTTTTAATGGATTTTGATCATGGGTTTCAATCATAGATTTCAATCATGGATTTCAATCAAATGGAGTTGATTTGTATTTGGAGAAAATTAATTAAGATTGATTTGGAGTTTTACTTGGAGGAAGGAAAGTGAGGAATGGTTTAAGTTAAGGGTAAGAAGTTTTCCTAACACCCCTAAGGCATGACCTATTCCTATGGATAACTCTTCTAAATCTTCTAGGGCTAGGTTGAGTGTCCACCTAATCACTAGATGTGTCTAAGACAAAGAAACTCTTAAAGTATAAGAGAAGTCCTAAGCCTAAGATGGAGGGGTTGAGAGCTCATTCTAAAATGAGGTTAACAAAGGGTGCCTAATAGGTGTGGTGTGACTGACAATGAACACCGCACATATTGGTGTTGACCAAAATGATCAACAATACCGAGAGATCACAAGCACTAACTGAAACAATCTATCCCTAACCCAAGTTGTAGATACAATCCAGAGCTTAGTGCAATGTGGCTCTATTTATGTCCAAGACATAAGAGAAGGGAGAAATCCACTAAAGAATAAAGTGTGAACCTTCCATTAGGGAAGCAGGTTCAAGTCATCCACAAGGGGATGAACAGTTTGATTTGATTCTCACTGAGGAGAAAAAAATTTGATTTGTTCCACTGGGGAGGAGGGTTGAATTTGTTTCAATTTTATTAGGTTTAGATTTTTTAGATGAACCATGTTGGTTTACAATGGGTTGTACTAAATAGGAGCCATGGAGGCTAAAACCTAACTAGATCAATCTAAAGGGGTAGTCTACTAAACATGTAGTAGGACTAGCCAACAAAGGGATGGCTTTCTATGTGCAATATAAGGAAAGGGGACTCACATCCTCCAAAGTAAGATGGTTGTTGGTAATCTATTGGCAAGGCAATAAATTGAACCCAACATAGGGTTGACTATTGAGTGAATGCCATGGGGACTTAGATCACCAAAGATAGTCAAGATTGATTTCATTTTAGATTTATTTTGATTATGATGGATTCTAGGTTTGTGATGAACTGCACTGAGTAGGGGTCATAGAGGTCTAGACTTAACTCAGATTTACCAATTCAAAGGAAGTAGTCTACCAACCACAAGGTAGGACTATCAATCCAAGGGGAAATGCCTTTTGGTATACAATGACCAAGTCTTAAGAAGAAAGCATGGGGACTCACATCTTCTAGAAATAAGGAACCACTAGGGTGATTAGTTTCTTTGGGCAACAAATCGAACTTGACCTAGGGCTGATCATTGAGTGAATGTCATTGGTGGACTTAGATCAACTCAAAGATAGTCAAGATAGATTTTATTTTTAATTTTATTTTGATGGATTTTGTTGGTTTATGATGGATCACAATGAGAATGAGCTTATAAAAGTCTAGACCTATCTCAAATTTATTGAGCCAAAGGGAGTAGCTTCCCGGCCGATGGGAGAGTTATCCAACCAAAGGAGTGCCTTTCGGTTTGCAATGACCAATTAAAGGGAAGAAAGCTCGGGACTCACATCTTTCATTAGAAAATATCACTAGGGTGATCGATTTCTTTGGGCAATAAAAGGAACCCGACCTAGGGCTACCCGTCGATTTGCAACAATCATGCTAAAAAGAATGCGTCATAGTCTTACATCTTCCAAAGAGGAATGACTATTGGGGTAACTTGCTTGTGGCAAAATATATTGAACCCGACCTAAAGGTGACTATGAGTGAGTACTGACCCAAGGATTTATCTCAACTCAGGTAGTTAGGCAATTCCTACAGGGAGTTCTGCTGACACTTCCCTAAAGATAGGATGCTTGCTTGGGAGAAGGGGCCCTTTGGGGGGTTTGAATAATCCACAAGTGAATTAAGTTTTGTTTGTTTGTTTTAGTTTGTTTCATTTTGGACCCTATTAGTTTATGAGGGATCAAGTTGAGGAGCTTATATTAGCCTATACCTATCTCAAATTTACTGATCTAAGGGAGAACTTGTGCATACGCTGAACAAATTCTCCAACCACAAGGGTGGCTACTAGGAAAGGGGAATGTCCAATCTAAAAGTAACCAGGGTAGTGTCTAAATGGGGTGGCAAAGGACATGATCCAAATAGAGTGCCCACAGGGGATGGGGCTAGTAAAGGCTTAATCCAACACCCTAGAGAAAATGACATCACAAATTGAGGTATGGTGTCCAATTCAAGGAGAATGCACGAGACTCATATCGCCAAGGGTGGTATACTCACGGGTGAGTCATTGTCACATAGAGAATATCAACCAACCTAAGGTGCCCATGTTGTAAATGATCAACCTAGGAAGAAAGCTCGGGGACTCATATCCTCTTATAGCGGAACTGACTGTTAGGATAGTCTATCTTCGGCTCGACAGGTGCCATCCAACCTAGGGCGACTACTAAGTGAATGCCACTTGGGGACTTATATCGACTCAAACATAATCAAGAGGAAAGGACACTCTGAAGGACTTATCCTAAGCCTCAAAATATACTCGACCTAGTTAGAGCATGATGGTTAGTTCAAGAAGAAAGCACGAGGACTCACATCTTCTTAAACAAAGTCAACATGAGGTATCTTTCCGGCTAGAAGGAAAATTACCATACTTAGAAGGTGCTCTTTGGTTTGCAATGGTCAAGTTAGGAAGAAGGCAGAGACTGATCCTCAAACAAGTGACCATTAGGGTGACATACTAACAAAGTAGCAAACTGACCTAGAGCCTAATGAGTGGGTGCCATGGGGACTTGCTCCCACATCAAAATAGCTCGACAAAAGATTTGTGTTTGTTGTTGTATGTGTTAAAAGAAATAGGATGCCCCTAGGGAACTCTTATACCTACTTTAAAACATGATGGGGAATTATAAAATTATACCATGGATGGAAAATAGGATTCCCACTAAGAAAGGGTGTCTCTTGGGTTCTCTCATACCTAACTTAGTTGTGTTAATCGAAATAAGATGCCTCTGGGTTCTCTTGCACCTAATGCTATGAGGAGATTGTATTTGTGTTATGAAAAAGGGATAGGATGCCACTGGGGGACTCTTACATCGACCCTAGACACATCACAGTAGATTCACAAGATAAGCAAACAACACTTCGAAAGAAGAGAAGATTTGATGAATGAAATGATTTTATTCTTTTATTAATGATTATTTTCAAACAAGTTTTATTTCATGGGTAATATTTCTTTAGATAGAGCCCATTAATTGGAAGCATCGAGTGTTCCCCTTTACAATCAATAAGCTGATAAGATCCTCCTTGATCGGCCTTCTGTATAACATAGGAGCCTTCCAAGTGGGTTAAAACTTTCCTCCCATATTTTGACAGGCAACAATTGGTCTGCTTAGGACTAAAACAAGTTATCCTACTCGAAAAGACCTTGGGTGGACCAGGTTGTTGTGAGCTTGAATCATTTTGGCTTTGTACAACTCGAGGTTCTGGCATGCCCGTAGGCAACTCTCATCCAAACCTTCGAGCTATTCTAACCGCAACTTTGCATTCTGCTCTATAGTGATCTTGTTACCCAATGCTATCCTTAGTGATGGGAGTTGAACTTCTAAAGGAAGAATGGCTTCGGGCCCATACACTAAGGAAAATGAGGTAGAGAAGTTGAGTTTGGTATGTAGTGTGGTAGGCCCACAAGGCTTCAACCAATTGCTCATTCCACTATCGTTTATTATCATCAAGTGTCTTCTTCAGTATCTGGATGAGAGTTTTGTTGAATGTTTTTGCTAAGCCATTAGCTCTAGGATAGTAGATGTTGGACTATCTCTAATCTATGTAGTGTCTTAAAAAAAGCTAATTTTGTGCTTTTGAATGCAATACCATTATCATATATAATTCATTGAGGCACCCCGAACCTATGTATGATATGGTTTTTGAAAATCTGAAGCACATGGTGAGCTTTGTGACCTCTTTGAGTAGGATGGCTTCCGCCCACTTGGAAAAGTAGTCGATGGAAGTTAAGATGAATCGATTCCCCTTGGAACAAGAAGGATCGATCGGACCCACAATGTCAGTACCCAAACACTCAAATGGACATGGAGCCAAAGTAGGGTGTAGAATGTTGTGTGATTGGTGGAGGACCACACCGTGCACCTTACACTGATGGAATCTCCCAGCTACATCCATGCAATCTGTGATCATAGAAGGCCAGTAGTATCTAAGTCTTTTAATCTTCGTATTCATCTTGACTGATTGATGAGCTCTACATGATAGAATGAATGTTTATAATGCCATGAGCTTTGTGTTTGTCTAAATAACATAACCACATTTGGTCAAAGACGGCGCAGGTGCCATTAACAAGAGCATAGGAGAGATCTTTATTTCCCGATGGACTTGTGATTTCTCTTGAGCTAGTTTGCTGTTCAAGTAATCTATGAGCGCCTCCAATCCAACTCCTTCTCCATTTTGTCAATGACAAACTACCCTTCAAGAGAAAGTCTCTTGATGAGTTCAGCATCAATAATGGATGAGACTTGTCTGTTTTGAACCCTTATTAAAATAGACTCATCTTCTAGACAAGCCAACTCTTTGGCGGTTAGCCAAAGCAAGCATTGCATTCGCTGGAACCTTGTAGATGGTAACTTCAAGAATCTGGGCCAACAGCTTCATGGTATACTCATAGTAATGATGAAGCTTGGGTTTTAGAACCTGGTAGGACCCGAAATCTAGTTGATAACCAACCGAGAATCCCCAAGATGTTGATGCTCTTGACACTGATATTGATGGCTAACTCAGATCGACATAAAAGCCTCATACATAGCTTTGTTGTTGGGTTGGAAAGATAGTATGAGAATCTCATCACATCAATTTGTAGTTAGAAGAACTATTCCTACTCATGCCTTTCTAGGGAGAATAGATCATGGTGCTTCACCTTTAAGAAAAGAAGTGGCACCATAAAAATACATCTCCCATCAGTGATTGCTGGCTACCCGTAAGTTCATGATTTATTCATCGGGGAGATCATCATTAAGTGGACAATCAGCAGGAAGTGGGTGTGATGTTAAGAAACGCTGTGCTTGTCCTTTATTATGGAGGGTACAAATGTGATATCAAACTACAGAGTATCATGGACCAATGAGCCAATCATCCAAAGTGTTGGTGTTGGGTACTATGGATTGGTTCGGGAGATCAAGTTCACCTTATGAGAAAACATGTAATGCCACAACTTCTAAGATGCAAAGATCAAAGCTAGGCAATATCAATAGGTGGATAGTTTGTTTTTAGGGATCACGACGATTGAGGTGGTAGAGTGCTTTCCTTCCCTCATCGTGGCTTGCCAAGAGCATCGAGATTTTCATCCAATGCGGTAAAGGATCGTGGCTTCGGATAGGGTTGCTAACTGGGCTTCACCAAGTACTCTTTGATGTCTTCGAAGGCATGCTGACACTTATCATCCCACGTGAACTTAGCATCCTTTTGACAAGTCCGAGAATGGCTTGCATCTCCTGTAGGTTTGAGATAAAGCATCTTGATACTCAGTCATCCTTGAAAGGATCTAGTTGAGTTATACTCTTAGAGGTGGCATTTCTAAGATAGCTTTAATCTTTTCGATCTATTTCTATTCTGTCAACAACAAACTCAAGGAATTTTCCTAAAGCTACTCCGAATGCACCTTCAGGTGATTCAATTTGAGGTTATATTGTCTGAACCGTTCAAAAACTACAAAAATAAACTTAAATGAATAATACCTAAACCTAAAATAAAATAAACCTAAACGTAAACCTAAACTAAAAAAAATAAAATAAACTAAAAATAAAGCTAAACATAAACTAATAAATAAAACCTAAACCTAAAATAAATACCTAAAACTTAAACCTAAAAAAATAAAATAAAAACATAAACCTAAACCTAAAAATAAAAAATAAAACTAAACCTAAAAAATAAACTAAAATAAAAAACCAAAACTAAAATAACTAAACCTAAAATAAATATACTAAACTAAATAAAATAAAAATAAACCTAAATCAAAATAAAAAATAAACTAAATAAACCAAAATCTTTGAGTTTACTTAATTTAAAAAAAATTTATAAAAATTAAAAAAACCCTAACCCCAAACCCTAAACCCAATAATCTGACCCTAAACTTACAACCCTAAACCCTAAACCCTAAACCCTAAAACTCTAAAACCTAAACCCTAAACCCTAAACCCTAAACCCCAAAACCCTAAACCCTAAACCCCAAACCCTAAACCCTAAACCCTAAACCCTAAACCCTAAAAACTTAAAAACCTAAACTAAACTAAATAAAGCCTAAAAATAAAATAATAAAAAAACCTAAAACTAAATAAAATAATAAAATAAAATAATGAAATAAAATAAAATAAAAACCTACACTAAAACCAAAACGTAAACCTAAACATAAAAATAAAATAAAATAGAAAATAAAAAATAAACTCAAATAAAATAAGCAAAAACTTAAACTAAACTAAAAAAATAAAATAAACTTAAATAAAATAAAACTAAACGTGAAATAAAAATAAAATAAACCTAAAATAAAATAAAATAAAAACTAAATAAAAACCTAAACCTATAAAATAAACCTAAAAATAAATTAAAAAATTAAACCTAAACCCTAAACTAGAAGAAAAAACCTAAACCTAAAATAAGCAAAATAAAATAAACCTAAACCTAAACTAAACTAAACTAAGCTAAGCTAAAATAAATAAAACCTAAACTTAAACCTAAACCTAAAATAAACTAAACCTGAACCCCGAATTATATAAAAATAATAAACTAAAAATAAACCTATACCTAAAATAAAAAATTAAAAGTAAAAATAAACCTAAAATGAAAACATAAAACTTAATACTAAAAGAATAAAATAAAAACCTAAACCTAAAAATAAAAATAAAACCTAAACCTAAAAAAATAAAATAAAAATAAAATTAAACAAAAAAAAAACATAAACCTAGACCTAAACCAAAAAATAAACTAAAATAAAACCTAAACTAAATTAAATAAATCTATAATAAATAAACTAAACTAAATAAAAATAAAAAATAAACCTAAATAAAAAGAAAAATTAAAATAAACAAAAATAAATAAAAAATAAACTAAATAAACCTAAACCAACTAGTTTACTTAATTTAAAAAACCTAAACCCTAAATCCAAAATGATAAACGCTAAACCCTAAAGCCTAAACCTACAACACTAAACCTAAAACCCTAAACCCTAAACCCTAAACCCTAAACCCTAAAGCTTAAACTCTAAACCTTAAACCCTAAATAATAAACTAACTATAAACCCTAAGTTAACCCTAAACCCTAAAGCCTAAGCCCTAAAAACTCTAAAGCCTAAAGCCTAAACACTAAACCCTAAACCCTAAACCCTAAACCTTAAAACTATAAACCCTAAAACTCTAAATCATAAACCCTAAATCCTAAACCCTAAATACTTAAAAACTTAAAAATAAATTATATAAAAAAACTAAACTAAATTTAAAAAAATAAATGAATAAAATAAAACTAAAACCTAAACCTAAACCTAAAAAATAAAATAAAATAAACTAATAAAATAAACAAAAAATAAAATAAATAAAACCTAAATAAACTAAAAAATAAAATAAACTTAAAAATAAAAACCTAAATAAAATAAAAATTAAAGAACGACCGATCTGATCTACTACTTATGGAACTGTGTCTTTACAATAAAGACGGTTCTAGTTATCTAGTTTTCGATGTGCTATATGCATGCTCATTTTTTATCTATGTTGTCACTTATGTCTTAGAAAACTCAGTGTGTTACTTGGTTGCTAAAATTGAAAAGAAGAAATGTTAAATTTAAATTTGTTCTCCATTAAAAAAAAATAAAACTAAAAACCCTAAACCCTAAACTAAAACCTAAATCCTAAACCTTAATCCCAAAACCCAAAACCCTAAACTAACAATAAACCCTAAAACCATAAACCCTAAAAAGCTAAAAACCTAAACCTAAACTAAATAAAATTGAAAAAGTAAAATAAATTAAAAAACCTAAACCAAAGTAAGAAAATTAAAATAAAATAAAAACATAAACTAAAACATAAACCTAAACTTAAATCAAACCTAAAAAATAAAATAAAAAAAAAAAAATAAACTGAAATAAAATTAATAAACACCTAAACTAAACTAAAAAAATAAAAAACCTAAATAAAATAAAAACTAAACTTAAAATTAAAATAAAATAAACCTAAAGTAAAATAAAATAAAAACTAAATAAAAATCTAAACCTAAAAAATAAACTTAAAACTAAACCTAAAAATAAATAATAAATAAAACCTAAACCATATACTAAAAAAATCTAAACTTAAAATAAAAATTAAATAAACAAAATTAAATAAACCTAAACCTAAACTAAAATAAATAAAACATCTACCAAAAAATGAACCAAACCTAAACCTAAACCTAAAAAAATAAACTAATATAAAACCCTAAACTAAAAATAAATAAACTTAAAATAAGTAAACTCAATTAAATAAAAATAAAAAATAAACCTAAATAAAATAAAATAAAATAAACTAAATGAACTAAATAAACCTAAATCTACCAATTTACTTAATTAAAAAAAACTATAAACCCTAAATTGTATACTCTAAACCATAAACCTATAAACCTAAACCCTAACCTTAAACCCTAAAAAATCCTAAACCCTAAACACTAACCCTAAATCGTAAACCCTAAAAGTATAAACCTGAAAACCCTGAACTGTAAACCTTAAACCCTAAATCTTAAACCCCAAATCCTAAACCTAAACCTAAAGTAAGTAAATAAATTAAAAATAAGACTAAGCCCTAGAACATAAGAAACCTAAACCATAAGAATGGGTAGAATCTTGATGGTAGGAATATCATCATAAACCAGGCTCAACCTAGATATAGCGGTGGAGGCAAAGTGGAGGTGATAGTTATCACAGTGGTGGTAGGGGATCTGGAGGTGTTAAAGGATATGGAGGTGGTGGTTATGGAGGCGAGACCTACGGAGGTTACAGCTGTGGTGGTGGCGGAGGGAGACATCGGGGATATGATGGTGGATCCCGTTACTCAAGATGTCAGGGTGGTTCTGATGGGAACTGGACAAATTGAAGAACGGCCGATCTGATCTATTGATTATGGAACTATGTCATTACAGTAGAGACAGTTCTAGTTATCTAGGGTTTTTGATTTGCTCTATGTGTGCTCATTTTTGATCTATGTTGTCTCTTATGCCTTAGAAAACTTGGTGTGTTACTTGGTTGATGAAATTAAAAAGAAGAAATGTTGAATCATGAATTTGTTCTCTATTAAAAAAAACCAAAACCCTAAACCCTAAACTAAAACCTGAACCCTACCCTAAACCCTAATTCCTAAACCCCTAAACCCTAAACCCTAAAAACCCTAAACCTTAAACCCAAAACCCTAAAAACCCTAAACCCTAAACCCTAAACCTTAAACCCTAAACCCTAAACCCTAAACCCTAAACCCTAAACCCTAAACCCTAAATGTTAAACTTTAAATAAATAAAAAATAAACTTAATATACTAAATAAACCTAAACCTACCAGTTTATTTAATTGAAAAAAAAACCTTAAACCCTAAACCTACAACACTAAACCTACAACCTGACTTAATAATAATTGGAATGAGAATAGACTTGAGAACTAAATTCCTATTTCTATTTTTGTCAAGCTTTGCAACATCATTATATTTTCTAATAAACTGGATCAAATCCTTTTCAAGCTATCTTATAATGGTGATTTCGTTCTTAAAGGGTTTGGAATTTAATTAAAATAAAGAACACCTCTAATGTTTCATTAAACTTTGGAACAATATCATTCCCATTTCTTATTCAATTTTAGCTTGGAGAATTTTTAATAACTTCATCTAGTTGATTCCTTGCTCGCTTAAAGGGTTTTACTTACCTTTTAACTACTATTATTGCTTTCATATTGAAAATGTTAATCATGTTTTTGTTAATGGTGCTATTACTTCCAAACATTGGATATGGTATGATGATTAATTTAACACTAACTATTTTCATGGTTCATTATATCAACTACTTGAAGTTTGTTTCCTTAAAATTGTGAAAGGTCATATAAAAGTTTTAATTATTATTATTTGGCTTATTTGGATGGATAGAAATGATGCTAAATATCATGTCATCCCTATGAACAAAAGAGAAAAATTCATGCTATGTTTAATGCAAATTTATTTAGCAATTTTCACTTTAGAGGTTATAAATTTGTGGCTAAAAAATTGGGTATCACTTTGCATGATGATCCTTCCTACAAGAGTATTAGGATTATACATTGGATAAAGCCTAAGATAAATTCTATTGAGATCAATACTATTGGTTATGTTTCCCTAAACAAATATGGTTGTGGTGGAATTCTTAGGGATTCTAAAGGCACTTTCATTTGTGCTTTTCCCTACCCCCTCAAAGCTTGTTCTATTATTTATGCTGAACTCAAGGCTGTTAACAAAGCTATTGATATTTGTTTAAGTAAAGGCCTCTTTAATATTTAGATTGAAGTTGATGCTCTTCTTTTTCTTGCTATGCTCAATAATAATAAAATGGGAAATGTTGACTTATTTTATCTTCTTAATCACACTAAAAAGCTTCTTTCTCAAGTCTGCTACAAAATTTCTCACATTCTTCATGAATGCTTGTGCTGATTTCCTGATAATTGGGAGGGAATTAAATGAGCTCACTTTATTTGATAACTATAGCTTACCAAAGCATCTGTGTGGTCTGGTCAATCTGGATAACAATAGACTGCCTTACCTCAGATTTTAACCTTCTACACTTTTGTTGATCTTTTACTATGGTGGTTTTATTCAGTCTATTTTTTGTTGTTATTTTTGTGCTCCCCTCAAAAGAAAGTGGGCTTTACTATGTTTATTTTTATACTTATAACCCCTTCCACTTTACCCAATTGTATACTTGCCTAACCCTTTTTGGGTCATTGTGGTGCTATTTTTAATTGGTTTCCCTATCCTCTGAGCTTGGTGGTTTTTATTTTGTAGCTCTTGATTTGTGCTAGATTTTGGCCTACCCCTTTTATCAATGAATGTTGGGTTTGCCTCTAGTTTTGGCTAGTTGGGGTCTTTTTTGAATTGGATTTATAGATGTTATGGTTAGTTCTGCTGGTTGCTGCTATTTGTTTATTTTATCTGCCAAGTAGTTTTGGTTAGTTATTTTTTTATGGTTGTTGTTGGCCTCTTATGGCTTGGCTTAGTTTTGGATTTTTTCGGTGGCTCTTATTCTCCTTTCCTAGTTTAGCTTAGAGTTTTCTGCTAGTTGGTTCCATCTGCCTTGTGAATTGGAGTTAGCTATTCTATGGTTATTGTCTTTCCATTTTCTCCTTTGTAGTGACTATCTGCTCTTTGGGATTTGGAAGGGGTTTTGTTTACCTCCAGCCTTGTTCCTTTCTTTACAGTTTTGCTGCTTATGGTTGGGTGGTCCTCCTTGGCCTTTTATAGTTTTGGGTAACTTCCATTTTTCTTGTTACTTTTGGAGATTTCTAGGTGGGTTGTAGCTTTGTCTACTATGGTTCTTTTCCCTTATTTTATTCATGTTGGTTAGTTTGTTGTTTTTTGGTTGGATATTTTGATTGATTGGGTTAGTTGTTTGGGTGGATGTGTTGGCTGTGTTTGATGGTTGGTTTAGGTGCTTTTTATTAAGTTCCTTTGGTTGAGTTTCTGGTCTACTTCTGGGTTGGTTATCCTCAATTAGGTGCAGATATTTTTCCTTTGTTCTTGCTTCCGATTTGGTTGTTGGTTTTCCTGTTGCTCATCCTATTGGCTATTGGCCTGGGTGGTTTTAGTGGCTATTTTATTGGTGGAGGATATGAGCTCTTATCATTTTTTTGGTCTTATTTTAGGACTTATTGTTGAGTGTTGGCTACTTGAGGGGTTTTTATGGCTATTGTCTTGCCTTGGATGCCTGTGCCATGGCTTGGTGTGTTGGGCTTTATGTTGGCTGTTAGTATTGACTCCCATTAGTTTAGTTGGCTCTCATTTCTTGATATTTGCCTCTTGGTTGGTGATGGTGGATTTACTTTCCTTTTGCTTGCCTTGGTGGTGATTTTGATGGTAATTTATGGATTCCCTCTTGGTCTCTCTATGTTATGGCTTTCCTCTCTCTGATGCTGCTTAACTTCTACTATTTTGCTATTTGGGTGGAGGTTTTGCCCTAGGATTTGGATTTCTAGTGCTATGAAAATAGTTGTGGGTTATTCTCAGCCACTGACCCTACTGTAACTTTTGGGATGTTGGCTTGATGTTTTGTCTATTGTGGGTTTTGGTTGGTGGAATAGTTGTAGACTGGCTGCTAGCTGGCTATATTTCTCTTTTTTGTGTGGAACTGAATCACAATGGATTGTTTTTCTTTGAATGGTTGCTTATAGCAGGTATGCTAGCTATGATGGCCTTGATGTTTCCCCATATCTTCTCTTTAGTTGGTAGCATGCATATGATTGTAACCCTTCCCATGAAGTTTAGATACTCATATGTATTGTTGCCCCTTGAGATGATCTTAACTGAGCCCGACCTAACTTTCTCAGCTCTTTCTAAATTATTTACTTTATCATTTTCCCATGAGCTATGACCATTGCCTTTGTAGTGTTTTGCAAATTTCTTTTGCAAGTTGGAACGTCACAGATGGAATGATCTTTACTCTACAAACTCAGGTACTATTGATGTGGATCTTGCTTATCTTCCCTTCTCAAAGGGATCATGAGCTACTGCTGACTAGTCCTTTTACTATGTTCTTAAGTTTTATTAGTCTTTTTTGTGTCTTTTCTTGTTCTCTTTTATTTTATTTTTTCATTGTACTTAGATGGGAGTTTAGCTCTTTAGGTTTCTTATAGCTCTGTGAGCAGTAGAAATTTGAGCTTTACCCCTTTTAAAGACATTATATCCTTTCTTTTTATGGTAATAAAATTCTAACTTTCCCTAAAAAAAACCTAAACCCTATGAATGGGTAGAACCTTGATGCCAGAAACATCACCATAAACCAAGCTTAGTCTATATCTGGTAGTGGAGGCGAAGGCAGATGCGGCGATTATCATAGTGGTGGTGGGGCATCTGGAGGTGCTGATTCACATGGAGGTGGTGGTCATAGCAATGGTGGTTATGAAGGTGTGAGGAGTGATGAAGGTTATAGCCATGGTGGTGGTGGAGGAGAGAACCGGGATATGATGGTGGATCCTGCTACTTGAGAGGCTGGGGTGGTTCTGATGGGAACTAGAGAAACTAAAGAACGGTCGATCCGATCTGCTTATGGAACTGTCTTTATAGTAGAGACAGTTCTAGTAATCTAGGGTTTTTGATTTGCTCTATGCATGCTCATTTTTTATCTATGTTGTCTCTTGTGTCTTAGAAAACTTCATGTGTTACTTGTTTGATGAAATCAAAAGAAGAAATGTTGAATATGAATTTGATCTCTATTAAAAAAACCAAAACCCTAAACCCTAAACTAAAACCTGAACCCAAAACCTAAAACCTAAACCCTAAACCCTAAACCCAAAAAACCCTAAATCCTAAACTCTAAACCCTTTACCTTAAAGCCTAAACCATAAACCCTAAACCCTAAAACCTAAACCTAAATAAATAAGTAATAAACTAAATATACTAAATAAATTAAACCTATTGATTTACATAATTTAAAAAAAAATCTTAAACCCTAAATCCTAAACCCTAAACCATAAACCCTGAACCATAAAACTAACCCTAAACCCTAAACCCTAAACCTACAACACTAAACCTACAACCTGTCTTAATAATAATTAGAATGAAAACAAACTTGAGAACTATATTCTGATTTCTATTTTTGACAAGTTTTGCAACATCGCTATCTTTTCTAATAAACTAGGTCAAATACTTTTCAAGCTCTCTTACAATGGTGATTTAATTCTTAAAGAGGTTTGGAATTTTATTAGAAACAAGTAGAATACCTATAATTTTATCATTAAACTTTGGAACAATATCATTCCCATTTCTTATTCAGTTTTAGCTTGGACGATTTTGAATAACTTTATCTGGTTGATTTCTAGCTCTGGCTTAAAGGGATTTACTTACTTGCTAAGTGCTATTGTTGCTTTCATATTGAAAATGTTAATCATGATTTTTCCAATGGTGCTATTGTTTCAAAACTTTGGATACGGTATGATGATTTATCTAACACTAACTATTTTCACAGCTCTCTTTCATTATATCAACTTTTTGAAGTTTGTTTTAATAAAACTGTGAAAGGTCATATCAAAGCTTTTATTATTATTACCCTTATCTGGTTCATTTGGATGGATAGAAATGATGCTAAATATCATGGCATCCCTATGAACCATAAAAGTATCCTTGCTTGAACTAAAGAAAAAAATTCTTGCTTTGTTTAATGCAAACTTGATGAGCAATTTTCACTTTAAAGGTTATAAATTTGTGGCTAAGAAACTAGGTAACACTTTGCATGATGATCCTTCCTACAAGAGTATTAGGATTATACATTGGATTAAGCCTAAGAAAATTCTATTAAGATAAATACTGATGGTTATCTTTCCTCAAACAAATATGGCTGTGGTAGAATTCTTAGGGATTCTAAAGGCATTGAAATTTGTGTTTTTGCCTACCCCCTCAAAGCTTGTTCTGTTATTTATGCTGAACTCATGACTTTTAACAAAGCTATTGATATTTGTTTAAGCAAATGCCTCTTAAATATTTGGATTGAAGTTAATGCTCCTGTTTTACTTGATATTCTCAATAATAATAATATGAGAAATGCTAACTTATTTTATCTTCCTAATCACACTATAAAGCTTTTTTCTCAAGTTTGTTACAAAATTTCTCACATTCCTCGTGAAGGTAATGCTTATGATGATTTCCTAGCTAATTTGGGAGGGGAATTAAATGAGCTCATTTATTTGGTAACCATAGCTTACCTAAGCATCTATGTGGTATGGTCAATCTAGATAACATTGGACTGTCTTAATTCAGATTTTAAGGTTATGCACTTTTGTTAATCTTTTTCTATGGTGGTTTTATTGAGTCTATTTTTTGTTGGTTTTTTTGTGCTCCCCTCACTAGAGGTTTTTGCTGAGTTTCTTTCTGTACCTAAACCTCATTCTATACTTACCTAACCTTTTTTTGGGTCATAGTTGTGCTAGTTTTAATTGGTTTCCCTATCCTCTGAGCCTGGTGGTTTTCTTTTTATGGTTCATGCTTTGTGTCTCTATGCTTATGCTTATTTTAGCCTACCCCTTTTACCAATGAATGTTGGGTTTGCCTCGGTTTTGGATGGTTGTTTGGCCTTTTGAATTAGATTTGCAAATGCTATGGTTGGTTCTGGTTGCTACTATTTATTTCTTTCATCTACTTGGCTATTTTGGGTGGTTATTTTTCATTCTTCTTTCTTATAGCTAGCTTAGTTTTGGGTTTTTTGGTGGTTGTTGTTCTCTTTTCTTGGTTTGGATTGGAGGTTTCTGCTTGTTGGTTCCATCTTCCCTATGAATTGGAGTTAGCTATTATGTGGTTATTGTCTCCCCATTTTCTCCTTTGTAGTGATTATCTACTCTTTGGGATTTGGAAGGGGTTTTGTTTGCCTCTAGCCTTATTCCTTTCATTATAGTTTTGCTGCTTGTGGTTGGGTTATCCTCCTTGGCCTTTTTTAAATTGGCTGGGTGACTACCATTTTTTTTTCTTGGTTATTTTGGAGATCTCCAGGTGGGTTGTGGCTTTGTTTGTTATTGTTCTTTTTTTTTTTGGCTCTATCTACAGGTTGGTTTTGTTGGCTGACTGGGGTAGTTGCCTATTTTGGCTGGATGGGTTGGTTGGCTGGGTGGATGTGTTGGCTGTGTTGGATGGTTGGCTTAGGTGCTTTTGGTTGGGTTTCTGGTCTGCTCCTGGGTTGGTTATCCTCTCTTGGGTGTAGCTATTTTAGCTTCCCAGTTTGGGTGTCGATTTGCCTGCTGCTTTGACTTCGCCCGCTGCTCATCCTGTTGGTTGCTGGTTATTTTGTTGGTGGAGGATATGAGATCTTGTGGGTTTTTTGGTTCTCTTTTAGGACTTATTATTGGGGTTTGGCTACTTGAGGGGTTTTTTATGGCTACTGTCTTGCCTTGGATGCTATGGCTTAGTGTTTTGAGCTTAATGTTGTTGTTGGTATTGACCACCTTGGTTTAGTTCCCTTGTTTCTTGATATTTGCCTCTTGGTTGGTGATGGTGGATTTGCTTTTTTTTTTTGCTACCTTGGTGGTGGTTTTGATGGTAATTTCTAGTTTCCCTCTTCGCCTTTCTATGTTTTAGCTTTCCTCTCTCTGGTGCTGCTTATCTTCTACTATTTTATTATTTGGGTGGAGGTTTTGCCCTTAGATTTGGATTGCTAGTGCTCTAGAGATAGTTGGGGGTTCTTCTGGGCCACTAACCTTGCTGTAACTTCTAGGATGCTGGCTTTATGTGTTTGGTCTATTATGGGTTTTGGTTCTTTGGGTTTGGCTCTACTTGTTTTTCTTTATTTTTTTTGGTGCAAGGACTACATCACTATGGATTGTTTGCCTTGGATGGTTGCTTATATTAGGTATGTTGGATATGATGGCCTTGATGTTTCCCCATATCTTCTCTCTAGTTGGTAGCATGCATATGATTGTAACCCTTCTCAAGAAGTTTGGATGCTCATATGTATTGTTGCCCCTTGAGATGATCTAAATTGAGTCTAGACTTTCTCTTTCTCAGCTCTTTCTAAATTGTTTACTTTATCATTTTTCATTGAGCTATAACCATTGCCTTTGTAGTATTTTGCATATTTCTTTTGCAGGTTGGAACTTCTCAGATGGAATGATCTTTACTCTACCAACTCAAGTGTTATTGATATGGAGCTTGCTTATCTTGCCTTCTCAATGGGATCATGAGTTGCTGCTGACTAGTCCTTTTACTATTTTCTTAAGTTTTATTAGTCCTTTTTGTCTATTTTCTCATTTGCTTTTATGCTATTCTTTTTGCAATTTTATTTTCTTTTTTCCATTGTACTTAGATGGGGGTTTAGCTTTTTAGGTTTCTTGTAGCTCTATGAGTAAAGAAATTTGAGCATTACCCCTTTTAAGGACATTAGATCCTTTATTTTAATGGTAATAAAATTCTAATTTTCCCTAGAAAAAACCTAAACCCTAAAAATGGGCAGAACCTTGATGGCAGGAACATCACTGTCAACCAGGTTCAGTCTAGATCTTACGGTGGAGATGAAGGGGAGGCAGCGATTATTATAGTGGTGGTGGAGGATCTGGAGGTTCTGGTGGATATGGAGCTGGTGGTTGGACCATTGGTGGTTATGGAGGAGGGAGGAGCAACAGAGGTTATAGCCAATGTGGTGGCGAAGGGAGAGATCGGGATACGATGGTGGATCCCACTACTGAGAGGTCGGGTGGCTCGATGGGAACTGAAAAATAGCCGATCTGATCTGCTACTTATGGAACTGTGTCTTTACAGTAGAGACGATTCTAGTTATCTAGTGTTTTTGATTTGCTCTATGCGTGCTCATATTTTATCTATGTTGTCGCTTGTGTCTTAGAAAACTTGGTGTGTTACTTCGTTGATGAAATCAAAAAGAAGAAATGTTGAATCTGAATTTGTTCCCTGTTAAAAAAACACAAAACCCAAAACCCTAAACTAAATTCTAAACCCTAAACCCTAAACCCTAAACCATAAAACCTAAACCCTAAACCCTAAACCTAAACCCTAAACCCTAAACCTTAAACCCTAAACCTACAACCCTAAACCTATAACCCTAAACCATAAATCCTAAGCCCTAGACCCTAAAAACCCTAAACCTTAAACCCCTAAACCCTAAACCCTAGACCCTAAAACCCTAAACCCTAAAGCCTAAATCATAAACCCTAAAGCCTAAACTCCAAACCCTAAATCTAAACTTAAAGTAACTAAATAAGTTAAAAAGTAAACCTAAACCCTAAAATCTAACAAACCTAAACATAAACCTAAACCTTAAGAGTGGGCAGAACCTTGATGGCAGGAACATCACCGTCAACCACGCTCAGTCTAGATCTGACAGTGGAGGTGAAGGTGGAGGCAACAGTTATTGCAGTGGTGGTGGGGAATCTGAAGGTTCTGGTGGATATGGAGGTGGTGGTCAGAGCAAAGGTGGTTATGGAGGCAGGAGGAGTGATGGAGGCTATAGTCGTGGTGGTGGTGGAGGTTGAGATTGGGGATATGATGGATCCCACTACTCGAGAGGCCAGGGTGGTTTTGATGGGAACTGGAGAAACTGAAGAACGACCAATCCGATCTACTAATGAACTATGACTTTATAGTAGAGATAGCTCTAGTTATCTGGGGTTTTTGATTTGCTCTATGTGTGCTCATTTTTTATTTATGTCATCACTTGTGTCTTAGAAAACTTGTTGTGTTACTTGGTTGATGAAATCAAAAAGAAAAAATGTTGAATCTGAATTTATTCTATTAAAACTAATTATGCTTTATAAGAGAGAGGTTCTAGCTATCTAAGATTTTTTATTTGCTCTATGCATGCTCATTTTTTATCTATGTCGTAACTTGTGTCTTAGAAAACTTGGTGTGTTACTTGGTTGATGAAATCGAAAAGAAAAAATGTTGAATATGAATTTGTTCTCTATTTAAAAAAACATAAAACCCTAAACACTAAACTAAAACTAGAACCCTAAATCAAAACCTAAACCTAAACCCTAAACCCTAAACCCTAAAAAACCTAAACCCTAAACCCTAAACCCAAAACCCTAAACCCTAAACCCTAAACCCTAAACTATAAACTCTAAACTTTAAACCCGAACCCTAACCCTAAACCCTAAGCCCTAAGCTCTAAACCCTAAAACTAAACTAAGCTAAAACCTAATAAAGACAAGCAAACCAAATCTAAACCCTAACCTAAACCTAAACTCTAAATGCTAAACCTAAACCTAAACTCTAAAGAACACTAAACTCTAAATCACCACTAAACCTAATCCCAACCTCAACCTAAACCTTAAAGATAAACCCTAAAACCTTAAACCCTAAACTAAAGGCATAAACCCCTTAAACCCTAAACTAAACCTAAACCAAAACCCTAAACCTAAACCTGTAACTAATAAATTAAAACCTAAACCCCAAAACCTAATAAACCTAAACCTAAACCCTAAACCCTAAACCTTAAACCCTAAACCTTAAACCTTAAACCCCTAAACCCTAAACCATAAAACCTAAAAGCTAAACCATAAACACCTAAACCCCTAACCCTAAACCCTAAACCCCAAACCCTAAACCCTAAACCCAAAACCCTAAACTAATCGTAAACCCTAAACCCTAAATCCTAAAAACCTAAAACCTTAAAACCAAAACCTAAACTAAATAAAACCTAAAAATAAAATAAATAAATAAACCTAAACCAAAATAAAATAAAATAGAAACATAAAATAAAACCTAAACTTAAACTTAAACCTAAACCTAAACCTAAAAGAAAATATAATAAAAAAATTAAAACTAAACTAAAATTAAATAAATAAAACCTAAACTAAACTAAAAAAATAAATAACCTAAATAAAACAAAAAACTAAACTTAAAATAAAAATAAAATAAACCTAAAATAAAATAAAATAAAAACTAAATAAAAACATAAACCTAAAAAAATAAGCCAAAAATAAAACATAAAAAATAAATAAAAAATATAACCTAAACCCTAAACTAAAATATAAAAAAAACCCAAACCTAAAATAAAAATAAAATAAATCTAAACCTAAACTAAAATAAACTAAACCAAAATCAATAAAACCTAAACCTAAACCTAAAATAACCTTAAACTAAATTAAATAAAAGAAACTAAAAATAAACCTAAACCTAAATGAAAAATAAAACCTAATAAAAACATAAAACCTAAACCTAAAAAAATAAAGTAAAAACCTAAACTTAAACCTAAAAAAATAAAATAAAACCTAAACCTAAACCTAAAAAGAAATAAAATCAAACCTAAACCTATAAAAGAAAATAAAAATAAAACTCAACTAAAAAATAAATTTAAACCTAAACCTAAACCTAAAACATAAACTAAAATAAAAAAACATATGCTAAAATAAATAAACTTAAAATAAATAAACTAAACTAAATAAAAATAAAAAACTTAAATAGAAATAAAAAATAAAGAAAACTAAAATAAATAAAAATTAAGCTAAATATACTAAATAAACCTTAACCTACCGATTTACTTAATTAAACAAAAAAACCTTAAACTCTAAATCCTAAACCCTAAACCCTAAACCCTAAACCCTAAACCTACAGCCCTAAACCCTAAACCATAAACCCTAGACTTAACCTAAACCCTAAACCCTAAAAGCATAAACCCTAATACCCTAAAACCTAAACCTTAAACCAAAACCCTAAACCCTAAACCCTAAACCCTCAGCACAAACCCTAAACCCTAAACCCTAAACCCCAAACCCTAAACCAAACCCAAAACCTAAATCTAAATTAACTAAATAAATTAAAAAATAAACCTAAACCCAAAAACTTAATAAACTTAAACCTAAACCAAAACCCAAAGAATGGGCAGAACCTTGACAGAAGGAACATCACCTTCAACTAGGCTCAATCTAGATCTGGCTATAGAGGCAAAGGAGGAGGCAGTATCATCGGGGTGGTGGGGGAACTGGAGGTGTTGATCGACATGGAGGTGGTGGTCGGAGCAGTGGTTGTTATGGAGGCGTGAGGAGCGATGGAGGTTACAGCCGTGATAGTGGCGGAGGGAGAGAACAAGGATATGATGGTGGATCCTGCTACTCAAGAGGGGTGGTTCTGATGGGAACTAGAACCAAGAACGACTAGTCCGATCTGCTGCTTATGAAACTATGTCTTTATAACAAAGGTGGTTCTAGTTATCTAAGATTTTTGATTTGCTCTAAGCGTGCTCACTTTTTATTTATGTCGTCACTTATGTCTTAGAAAACTTTGTGTGTTACTTGGTTGATGAAATTGAAAAGAAGAAATGTTGAATCTGAATTTGTTCCATGTTAAAAAAAAACCTAAACCCTAAACTAAAACTTGAACCATAAACCTAAAATCTAAGCTATAAATCATAAATCTTAAAAACCCTAAACCCTAAACCCTAAACCTTAAACTCTAAACACCTAAAAACTTAATCCTAAACTAAATAAAACCTAAAATTAAAATAAATAAAACTTAAACTTAAATAAATAAAATAATAAAATAAAATAAAAACCTATACTAAAACCTAAATTTAATCTTAAACCTAAGCCTAAAAATAAAATAAAATAAAAAAATAAAATTAAAATAAAATAAAATAAATAAAAGCCTGAACTAAACTATAAAATAAACCTACAAATAAAAACTCTAAATAAAATAAATACTAAATGTAAAATAAAAATAAAATAAACTAAAATAAAATAAAATAAAAACTAAATAAAAACCTAGACATTAAAAATAAATTTAAAAATAAAACCTAAATCTTAAACTAAAAAAAATGTAAACCTAAAATATATAAAATAAAATAAACCTAAACCTAAACTAAAATAAATAAAACCTAAAATAAACTAAACCTAAACCCTAAACTAAATAAAATATAAAAAACTAAAAATAAACCTAAACCTAAACTAAAAAATAAAACCTAAAAACAACCCTAAAATAAAAACATAAAACCTAAACCAAATAAAAAAAAATAAAATAAAACCTTAACCTTAAAAAAAACTAAACTAAAAAATAAACATAAACCTAAACCAAAACCTAAAAAATAAAGTAAAATAAAAAAACCTAAACTAGAATATAGAAACCTAAAATAAATAAACTAAACTAAATAAAAAAAAAAATAACCCTAAACCGTAAACCCTAACCTAAACCCTAAACCTAAACCTAAACTCTAAACTTAAACCTAAACCTAAACCATAAACCTAAACTTAAACCTAAGCTCTAAACTCTAAACCCTAAACCTAAACCTAAACCCTAAACATAAAAATCCTAAAGACTAAACCTAAACCCTAAACCCTAAACACTAAACCTAAACTAAAACTAATGCCTAAACCTATGCTAAATCCCTAAAATCCAACCAAAATCTGAACCCTAAATATTAAACCCTAAACCCTAAACCTAACCTAAACCCTAAACTAAAACCCTAACCCTAAACCAAAACCAAACTAAAAAACCCTAAACCCTTAACCCTAAACCCTCAACCATAAACTATGAACCCTAAAAACCTAAAACCTAAACCTAAACTAAATAAAACTTAAAAATAAAATAGATAAAAAAACCTAAAGCTAAATAAAAAAAATAAAAAATAAAAATAAGATAAAATAAAAACCTAAACTTAAAAATAAAATAAATTTAAAAATAAAAATTAAAATAAAATAAAATATATAAAAATATAAACTAAACTAAAAGGTAAAATAAACTTAAGAATAAAAAACTAAATAAAATAAAAACTAAATGTAAAATAAAATAAAATAAAGCTAAAATAAAATAAAATAAAGCTAAAAAACTAAACTTAAAAATAAACCTAAAACAAACCTAAAATAAACAAAAAATAAGACCTAAACCCTAAACTAATGTAAAATCCTAAACCTAATATAAAAATAAAATAAACAAAATAAAATAAACCTAAGCATAAACTAAAATAAATAAAACCTGAACCTAAACTTAAAAAAACTAAAACTAAACCTAAACCTAAACTAAATAAAATAAAATAAACTAAAAATAAACCTAAACCTAAACTAAAAAAAATAAAACTTAAAAATAAACCTAAAATAAAAACCTAAAACCTAAACATAAAAAAAAATAAAAAAATGTAAACCTAAACATAAAGATAAAAATTGAACATAAACCTAAAAAATAAAATAAAAAGACAATTCAACTAAGAAATAAACCTAAACCTAAAAAACAAAGTAAAATAAAAAAGCTAAACTAAAATTAAAACCTAAAATAAAAAAAAAACCAAACTAATTAAAAAAATAAAAGAAACTAAAATAAATAAATAAAATAAACTAAATTAACTAAATAAACCTAGACCTATCGATTTACTTAATTTTTTTTCTTTACAAAAACCATAATCCCTAAATCCTTAACCCTAAACCCTAAAACTAACCCTAAACCCTAAAACTACAACACTAAATATACAACCCTAAACCCTAAACCCTAAAAAACCCTAAACCTAAACCCTAAACATTAACCCTAACCCTGAACCCTAAACCTTAACCCTAACACTAACCCTAAACCCTAATAAATAACTAATAACTAACTAATAAACCAAACCCTAAACATAGCTAGCCTAATAAAACTAAACCCAATACTAAACTAATAATAACTAAACTAACTAAACTAAAACTAATAACTAATAAACTAAAACTAAGAAACTAACTAAATAACTAATAAATAACTAATAATAACTAACTAATAACTAAAACTAATAAACTAACTATACCTAATAATAAACTAACTAAATAATAATAACTAACTAATAGTAAAACTAAAAAAAAAATAAACTAAAACTAAATAACTAATAATAAATAACACTAAAGTAATAAACTAATAATAAACTAAACTAAATAAAACTAATAACTAAACTAATAATAAAAAAAACTAACCTAAAAACTAACTAAATAATAAATAAAACCTAAATAAATAAACTAATCCTAATAATAATAAACAAACCTAACAAACTAACTAATAATAATAAGTTAATAAAACTAACTAAACTAAGAAACTAATAACTAATAATAATAAAAAATAAACTAAACTAAAAACTAATAATAACTAAAAAACACTATATAATAATAAAACCTAATAACCTAAAAACTAATTAAACTAAACTAAAATTAATAATAAACTAAATAATAAATAAATAAACTAAACTAAACAAAACACTAAACTAACTAAACTAATAAATAATAATAAACTAAATAAAAACTAACCAATAATAACTAAATAATAATAATAAACTAATGATAACTAAACTAACTAAATAAATGGCTAATAACTAAACTAACTAAAACTAATAAACTAATAATAATAATAACTAAAACTAATAATAATAATAAAACTAAATAAACTAAACGTCAAACCCTAAACCTAAACTAATAAAACTAATAATAATAAAATTAATAAACTAAACTAAACTAAAATAATTAATAACTAAACTAATAAAAGTAATAATAATAACTAAACCATAACTTAAAAACTAATTAACTAATAATAAAACTAAACTAAAACTAATTAATAACTAACAAAGAAAACCTAATAAACTAATAAATAATAAACTAATAAAACTAATAAACTAAAAACCTAATAATAACTAATAAAAATTTAAAACTAATAATAAACTCAATAAAACTAATAAAACTAGAACTAATAATAAATAAAAAGAATAACCAATAAATTAATAACTAACCAAAAACAATTAACTAATAAAACTAAACTAATTAATAAATTAACCTAAACCCCAATAAGTAATAAACACTAAAACTAAACTAATAAACTAATTATAATAACTAATAATAAATAACTAAATAACTAACTAAAACTAAACCCTAAACCTAAACCAATAAACCATAAAAACTAACTAATAAATAAACATAATAATAACTAAACCTTATAAACTAACTAATAACTAATAAGAAACTAATAATAAAACACTTAAATAAAAAATTAATAATAACTAAATAATAATAAAACTAACTAAATAATTAAACTAATAAACCTAATAAATAAACTAATAATAATAATATAACTAACTAAGAATAACTAAACTAATAAAAACTAATAATAATAATTAATAACTAACTAACTAAAGTAATAAACTAATAAAAATAAAACTAATAATTAACTAATTAATAAATAACAAAATAACTATACCGTACACCCTAAGTAAATAACTAAACTAAATAGTAATAATAAAATTAATAATAATAAACAAAAACTAATAATATTAATAATAATAAACTAGGAAAAAAACTAATCTAAAATAAAACTAATAATAAACCAACTAACTAAACTAATAATAATAATAAACAATAAATAACTCATAAAACTAATAAAAAACTAAACTAAAAAACTAATAATAATAAACTAATAAACGTAAACCCATAACTAAACTAATAAACTAATAAATAAACTAACAAAACTAAACTAATAAAACTAAACCACTAACTAAAACTAACTAAAACCTAAATAATAATAAAACCATAAACTAATTATAATAACTAACTACACTGAATAAATAACTAACTAACTGATAAAGTAATAAACTAATAAACAAACTAACTCAATAAACTAAACTTATTAATAAATAAACCTAAACTCTAATAAATAATAAACACTAAAACTAAACTAATAAACTAATAATAATAACTAATAATGTATAACTAAATAACTAACTAAAACTAAACCTTAAACTTAAACTAATAATTAATAAAAACTAACTAATAAATAAACAAAAAATAACTAAACCTAATAAACTAAATGATAACTAATTATAAACTAATAATAAAACACCTAACTAAAAATAATAATAATAACTAACTAATAATAAGCTAATAAACTAATAACTAAGTAAAACAAAACTAAATAAATAAATAAGCTAAATTAATAAAATAATAATATAACTAATAATAAACTAACTAATAAATAACAAAATAACTAAACCCTAAACCCTAACTAAATAAACTAAATAATAATAATAAACTTATAATAATAAACATAAACCAATAATAATAATAAACTTAAAAACTAATCTAAAACAAAACAAATAATAAACAAACTAACAAAAAATAATAATAATAAATAATAAATAACTAATAATCCCTAATAAAAAACTAATCCATAAACTAATCTAAAAAACTAATAATAATAAACTAATAAACCTAAACCCATAACTAAACTAATAAAACTAATAAACTAAACTAATAAACTACTAAATAAACTAACCAAACTAAACTAATAAAACTAAACCATTAACTAAAACTAACTAAAACCTAAATAATAATAAAACCTTAAACTAATAATAATAACTAAACTAAATAAATAACTAATTAACTAAACTAAACTAACAAATAATAATTAAAAATAAAATAAATAAAATCCCAATAAACAAACTAACTAAATAAACTAATAAACTAAACCTAAACTCCCCTAACTAACCTATAATAATAATAACTAAAACTAAAACTAATAAAACTAAACTAACTAAACTAAACATAATACTAATAATAAACTAATAATAACCTAAAACTTATAAAATTTAATAATAACTAATATAAACTAAACCTAAAATATAAACCATAAAACTAAACTAAACCCTCTTATTGAGTGATTTTGGGATCCCTCGCATTCTTGGTGAGTTTTTGAGTGCTTTCTCTCTTGGTTTCCTTATAAATTATCGGCTTTGGGCTGATCTCAACATGTTCTTATCATGATGATGTGACTCATGGCATCGGCTTCTTCAAATCAATGGGGTAAATCCCATGTGCCAATGGATCCCGCTAGGGCATTAGAATTTTTTGGTAATCATTCTTCTAAATTACCTGCTGTTACTAAATCTTTCAAAAAGGCTTTACTGTAAGAATTCCTCCACTAAGCCTCCTTTGAATTTGCTTCATACAACTTTTAAAGGTACTCCAAAAATTTTGATTTTAGATGAGGATATTGAAAGATTAGCTGAGTCGTTTGGCCAAAGATGGAAGATATTCATTCTTTTTTTAATAGCTTAAATTTATCTGGTTCATTTTCTATTGGGTTGACTGATCCAAGGAATGTTCTAATTAAACTTTCTAATGACCTTGATTACGTAATAATAATTTTTCTAGTGTTTTTTACTATGTTCTTAATTGTCAAATGTATAAGTGGATGCCTATGTTTGATTTTAATGAAGAGTCTCCTATTGTTCCCATTTGGATTTCTTTATCTAACTTACATATTCATCTATTTAATCATCAAATTCTTTATGCTATTGGGTTGATTTTTGGTCGGCCTTTGCAAGTTGATCAAGCAACAGTTGCTTCTTCTAGACCGTCTGTTGCTAGAATTCTTGTAGAGGTTGAAATTACTAAACAATATCCGAAAGAAATTTGGTTGGGTTCAAAAAAATTTGATTATTTTCAGAAAGTTGTTTTTGAGAAGTTTCCCTTTTTTTTTGTAATCATTGTAAGATTGACGGGCATGAAATTTTTGAATGCTTTATTGCTCATCCCTCTCTTAGGAAGAAAATCACCAGTAAGAATTCAATTGTTGAAAATATGATGATTCTCTCAAGTTGGATAAAGAAAAATCTACTTTTCAAAATTTTGATGTTTTGCAAAACAAGATTTCTGAATCTTCTGAAAAAGTTTTACCTATTAATGATTTGTCTAATGCGGAAGGCAATTTTGGTGTTTCTGAAAAAGTTTTAACCAATAATCATGCTCTAAGTGTTTCTTTCAAAGATTCTATTAAAGGGAAGACTTTAGAGGTCATGGTTAATGATTCTAATGGTTTGGATGTTGTTCATAAGTCTTTTCATGATGATGGATCGAATATTGTTGATGTTAATGCCATTTCTTCCAATCAATTGGATATTGTTTCTCTTTTTCTTATGTTTACTTTAGACCATGGGAAATAGACAATTTCTTTGCCTTCTTTGATTGAGAATGGTGGTGAAAAGAATCTTCTTATTTCTAATATTTTAATTTCTTGTCCTAACAATCTTGTTAATATTGGCGATCCTTCTTTTAAAAAATAAGATTTAGATACCTGTGACAATCCTCTCATTGTGAATAGTTCTATTTTAGTTCAAAATGTTGGTTTTTCTATGGTTGGTAATTCTATTCAGAATTTTGGTAATATGATATATGTTTCTAAGGGATTTGAATCTTATTTTAATCCTTTACATGAAGATTGTACTGTAAATCTGGATTCTACTTCTCTTGCTACTTTTATGAATGAAGATAGGAATGACACTCTTCAGATTTTGTTGGAAGGTGAAAATATAGATAATTGTCTTCTTAATAAAGCTATTTTTGCTTCTTCTCTCACTTTTGATTCTGAAATGCATATTATTTCTGATTTTCCTTTGTCTAATGTTGTGGATGATTCCAAATGCTCTTCTTTGAAATTGATAGCTTCTGTTGATCCCCATGCCTTTTATAACAATACTGATTCATTTTTGGATGGAGATTTTTTAGAGAAAGGGAATGGTTATAAAACTATCTACAAGAAGAAAAAAGTGTTCACATTTATGCCCCTCCTCTCTTGCTGACGGTTACTCATTCCAAAGCTTCTTGGAAATAATCTCTCCTATCCTTGGAAGGTTTTTGCTTTTATCTAGTTTTTTTCTCTGTTGGCTAAGCTTTTGCTATGTGTTTTCTTTAGTGGAGTATTCTTAATTTTCCTCCTTCTAGCTTGGTGTTTCTACTTCTCATTTTGTTGGGTTTTTTTTGGCCTTGAACCTAAACTAAATAAAACCTAAAAATAAAATAAATAAAAATTTCTAAACATAAATAAAATAAAATAAAAACCTAAACTAAAACCTAAACCTAAACCAAAAAATAAAATTAAATAAAATAAAAACTAAACTAAAATAAAATAAATAAAAACCTAAACTAAACTAAAAAATAAAATAAACCTAAAAATTAATAACCTAAATAAAATGAAAACTAAATGTAAGATAAAAATAAATAAACCTAAGATAAAATAAAATAAAAACTAAATAAAAACCTAAACCTAAAAATGTAAACCTAAAAATAAAACCTAAATCGAAGCCAAAAATAAACAAAATAAATTAAACCTAAACCTAAAATAAACAAAATATAATAAATCTAACCCTAAACTAAAATAAATAAAACCAAAATCAAAGCCAAAAATAAACTAAACCTAAACCCTAAACTAAATAAAATAAAATAAAATAAAAATAAACCCAAACCTAAACTAAAAAATAAAACCAAAAAATAAACCTAAAATAAAAACCTAAAACGTAAACCTAAAAAAAAACCTAAACCTAAACATAAAAATAAAAATAAAACCTAAACCTAAAATAAAATAAAAATAAAACTAAACTAAAAAATAAACATAAATCTAAACCTAAAAAAACCTAAAATAAAAGACAAACTAAAATAAATAAACCTAAAATAAATATTCTAAAGTAAATATAAATAAAAAAATAAACCTAAATAAAATAAAAAAATAAATTAACTAGAATAAATAAAAAATAAACTAAATAAACCTAAACCTATAGGTTTACTTAATTTTAATAAAAAACCCTAAACCCTAAATAAATAAATAAATAAACCAAAACCCTAAATCTAAACCCTAAACCTACAACCCTAAACCCTAGACCACCCTAAACCATAAAACTCTAAACCCTAAACCCTACACCTTAAAACATACAACCCTAAACCTAAAACCTACAACCCTAAACCCTAAACCTACAACCCTAAACCCTAAATCCTAAACCCTAAACCCCAAACCCTAAACCCTAAACCCTAAACCCTAAACCTAAAACTTAAAAACCTGAACCTAAACTAAAAAAAACCAAGTGATAAAATAAATAAATAAACCTAAACCTAAATAAAATAAAAAAATAAAATCAAATAAAAACCTAAACTAAAACCTAAACCCAAACCTAAACCTAAACATAAAAATAAAACAAAATAAAAAATAAAAAACTAAAATAAAATACAATAAATAAAAACCTAAACTAATCTAAAAAAATAAACCTAAACATAAACAAACCTAAATAAAATAAAAATTAAACATAAAATAATAATAAAAGAAACCTAAAATAAAATAAAATAAAAACAAAATAAAAACCTAAACCTAAAAAATAAACCTAAAAATAAGAAAAAAATAAAACCTAAACCGTAAGCTAAAAAAAAACCTAAACCTAAAATAAATAAAATAAAATAAATTAAACCGAAACTAAAATAAATAAAAGCAAAACCTAAGCCTAAAATAAACTAAACCTAAACTAAATAAAATAAAATAAACTAAAAATAAACATAAACCAAACTAAAAAAATAATACCTAAAAATAAACCAAAATAAAAACCTAACACCTAAACCTAAAAAATTAAAATAAAAACCAAAACCTAAACCTAAAAATAAAAAATAGAACCTAAACCCAAAAAATAAGCATAAACCTAAACCTAAACCTAAAAAATAAACTAAAATAAAAAGCCTAAACTAAAATAAATAAACCCAAAATAAATAAATAAAACTAAATAAAAAATAAACTTAAATAAAAATAAAAAATAAAATAAACTAAAATAAATAAAAAATAAACTAAATAAATTAAATAAACCTAAACCTATTGATTTACTTAGTTAAAAAAAACCCTAAACCCTAAACACTAAACCATAAACCCTAATCCTACAACCCTAAACTACTATAAACCCTAAACCCTAAACCCTAAACCTTAAACCCTAAACCCTAAACCCTAAACACTAAAACCCTACATCCTAAACCCTAAACTAACCCTAAACCCCAAAACCCTAAACCCTAAAAACCCTAAACCCTAAAGCCTAAACCTTAAAGCCTAAACTAACCTAAGCCCTAGCTAACCTAAACCCTAAAACCATAAACACTAAACCTAAACTAAAACCCTAAAGCCTACTAAAATAATCCCTAAAATAAAATAAACCCCAAAATAAAATAAATTAAATAAAATAATAATAAATAAAACCTAATAATAAATATAAAATAAAATAAAATATAAACCTAAAATATAAATAAATAAAAACATAAATTTAGAAAACAAACCTAAAAATAAATAAAATAAATAAAAAAAATAAAACCAAAGCCCTAAACTAAAAAAAAACTAATCCTAAAATAAAAATAAAATAAACCTAAACCTAAACTAAAATAAATGAAACCTAAACCAAAACCTAAAATAAACTAAACCTAAACCTAAACCTAAATTAAATAAAATAATATAAACTAAAAATAAACCTAAACCTAAACTAAAAAATAAAATTTAAAAATAAACCTAAAACCTAAACCTAAAAAAATAAAATAAAAACTTAAACCTAAACCTAGAAAAAATAAACCTAAACCTAAAAAGTAAAATAAAATTAAAACTCAACTAAAAATAAATCTGAACTTAAAAAATAAACTAAAATAAAAGTCCTAAACTAAAATAAATAAACTTAAAATAAATAAACTAAACTAAATAAAAATAAAAATAAAGTTAAATAAAATAAAAAATAAAATAAACTCAAATAAATAAAAAATAAACAAAATAAACTTAATAAACCTAAACCTACCAGTTTACTTAATTTTTTTAAAAAAAATTTAAAGCCTAAATCCTAAACCCTAAACCCTAAACCTTGAATCCTAAACCCTAAAACTAACCCTAAATACTGATGGTTCTATAGCTTCTAATAAATATGGTTGTGGTGGTATCCTTAGGGATTCTAAAGGTACTGGCATTTGTGCTTTTGCCTATCCTCTCAAAGCCTATTCTGTTATTTTTGCTGAGCTTATGGCTATTAGTAATGCTTTAGAAATTTTTTTGAATAGTGTTTTTGAACATCTGGATTGAAGATGATGCTCTCTTACTTGACATGCTTAATTCCAATAGAAATGGGAATGTTGAATTATTTTATCTCCTTAATCATACAAAAAAATCATCTTTCTCAAGTTTATTTTAAAATTCCCACATCCTTCATCAAAGTAATGATTATGTTGATTTCTTGGCTAATTTAGGTGCCAACTAAACTGAGTTCACTTTATTTGACAACCAAATGTTGCTTAAAATATTATGAGGCTTGGTTAATCTAAATAATATTGGATTGTCTTATCTCAGAATATAATTTCTTGACTTGTTTTTTTTGTGTTGGTTTTTTATGAGCCTTTGCTTTTGTTTGCCCTTTGTTCAACCCTCTTTAGGTAGTGGTTATTTACTTATTTTCACTCTTTCGGTTGTTACTTTACTTTGACCTTTTACTTTTGGGTTAGCCTAGTGTTTACTCCCGGTGGTTATTATCATTATAACCTAGGTTGATTTGGTTTTTTTGGCTGGTCAGTCGCTAGTTTGGTTTTACCACATTTTTTCCTTCATTGTTTTGATGATAACCTCCTATTTGTGGCTTTATCTACTATTAGTTTTTCCTCCTCAGATGGTTTTGCCTCATTTCGTGGTTAGTTGCTCACTTACCTATTTTGGATCTGCTGCTCTGGTTGTTGAATGGGTGGTTTTGTTGGCTGGATGGGTTAACTAATAGTGTTGGCTGGTTAGGTTGATTGGCTAGTTGGTTATTGTTTCCTCTTCTATTGGTGACATATCTAGGGAACTATTGGTGGTTTAGTTATGGCTTCATTTTGGAATGGTGGGGGTTTTTGTTTGGCTATTACTTTCTCTATCTTGTTGACTAGGGCTTGGTGGTCAGTTTTATTGATTCTATTTTGTTTCTTTTGGTTTTGGTTTTGTCCTCCTTTTATTTTAGCCTTTCTCTCTTGGCTGCAGTAGCTTTGGGTTTGGTTATTATTTTGGGTTGGCTAGTTTAGGGCTTTTTGGTGGCTGTTATTTTTTTGGCTATCTTGGGTGATTTTGGCTTGATGGCTAATGTTGGTCTTTACATTCACTTGGGTTTTCTACTACTGTGGTGATTGGCTAAGAGGCTATGTTGGCTAGTTAGATTGGTTGGTTGCTTCTCTATTTTGTGGTGTTTTGATGGCTTTTATGCTTTTGCTTGGATGATGGGGATCTTTTGTTTGTTGGTTACTAATGATGGGTTTTTCTCTAGTGGCTGCCTTATGGATGTTTTACTTAGCTACTTTGGTAGGAGGACTTTAAGTCCTTGGAATTTTGGTTGGTTGCCTTTCTCTTTGTTGATTTTTTTTCTTCTTCTTGGCAAATTTGTTGTAACCTTTGTGTTGACCGAACCTTTACTGATCCTTCTGAATTGGGATTTTTGGTTTATGGTGGTTGGTGGCTATCTTTGGCTTCCTTTTGTGTGTGCTAGTCTTAGTTGTTGGCTTGTTAAGGTATGCTGCTGGTGGTTATGGTGGTGTTACTGCTTAGTTCCATTAGCTTGAACAATGATCCTATTGTAACTTATAGGTTGTTGGCTTTATGTGATTGGCCTATTGTGGATTTTATTTGGTGGGTTGGTTATTAAATGGCTATTAGCTGGTTATTTTCTCTATTTGTTAGGTGGAGGACTGGATCACTATGGATTACTTGCCTTGGATGGCTGCTGCTATCAGGTATGCTAGCTATGATGGCTTTGATGTTACTCACCTCCTCTCTTTGGTTGGTAGCTTTTCATATGATTGTAATGCTTCTTATGAAGTTTGGATGCTCATATGCATTGTTGCCCCTTGAGATGATCTTAACTTAGCCTAAGCCTTTTCTTTCTCAGCTCTCTCCATTTGTTCTCTTTATCCTTATCCTTTTAGCTATTACTTTTTCCTTGGTAGTGTTTTTTGCAAAATTTTTTAATAGGTTGAAACTTTACCGAAGGCCTGGCCATTTCTCAGTCATCCCTACTATTGTTGCTATGGAGCTTGCTTATCTTGCTTTCTCAAAGGAATCATGAACTGCTAACTCAACCTTTTTCTATTTTCATGCTTTATTTTGTTTGACTGTGTCATTTTGCTCTCATGCTTTTTGTTTTCTTTTCTTCTTCTAATGTACTTAGATGAGGCTTTAGCTCTTTAGGTTTTTTGTAGTGCAATGAGGGATAGAATTATGAGCTTTATCCCTTTTAAGGACATTGTATATTTTCCTTTTATGGTAATAAAATTCTAACTTTTTCCACAAAAATACCCTAAACCCTAATCCTAACCCTAAACCTTAAACCCTAAACCCCAACCTTAAAACACTAAATCTTAAACCATAAACTAACACTAAATCCTAAACCCCAAAATCCTTAAACCCTAAACTAACCTTAAACCCTGCTTAAACCCTATACTAACCTACTAAACCATGACAAAACCCAAACCCTAAACACTAAACCCTAAACCCTAACCCTAACCCTAAACCCTAAACCCTAAGCTATAAACCTAAAACCCTAAACACTAAACACTAAACTAACCATAAACCCTAAAAACCCAAAACCTTAAACCCTAAACTAACCCTACACCCTAAGATAACCCTAAACCCTAAAAACCCTAAATGCTAAAGCCTAAAGCCTAAAGCCTAAACCCTAAACACTAAACCCTAAACCTAAACCCTAAACCCTAAAACTATAAACCCTAAACCCTAATAACCCTAAACTCTAAACCTTATACCCTAAACCCTAAAAACCTAAAAACCTAAACCTAAACTAAATAAAACCTAAAATAAAATTAATAAATAAAACCAAAACCTAAATAAAAAATAAAATAAAATAAAATAAAAACCTAAACTAAAACTTAAACCTAAACCTAAAAATAAAATAAAATAAACTAATTAAAATAAAATAAATAAAAACCTAAACTAAACTAAAAATAAAATAAACTTAAGAATAAAAAACTTAAATAAAATAAAAACTAAATGTAAAATAAAAATAAAATAAACCTAAAATAAAGTAAAAATAAAATAAATAACAACTAATTAGAAACCTAAACCCTAAACCCTAGTAAACCTAAACATAAACCTAAACCCTAAGAATGGGAAAAACCTTGAAGGTAAGAACATCACGTCAACCGTGCTCCTAGATCCGTGGTAAGGTGGATGGGACATCCCAGGGGGATTTGAGGTGTTGGAAGATATGGAGGTGGTGGTTGTAGCAATGGTGGTTATGGAAGATATAGAGGTGGTGGTAGCAATGGTTATGGAAGCGAGGAGTTACAGTCATTGTGGTGGCAGAGGGAGAGATCAGGGATATGATGGTAGATCCTGCTACTCAAGAGGCCAAGGTGGTTCTGATGGGAATAAAAGAAACTGAAGAATGGCCACTCGATCTGCTGCTTATGGAATTATATCTTTAAATTGGTTCTAGTTATCTAGGGTTTTTTATTTGCTCTATGTGTGTTCATTTATTATCTGTGTGATCGCTTGTGTCTTATAAAACTTGGTGTGTTACTTGGTTGATGAAATCGAAAAGAAGAAATGTTGAATTTGAATTTAGTCTCTATTAAAAAACAACCAAAAACTCTAAACCCTAAACTAAAATCTAAACCCTAAACCCTAAACCCAAAACACTAAAACCCTACATCCTAAACCCTAAACTAACACTAAACCCCAAAACCCTAAACCCTAAAAACCCTAAACCCTAAAGCCTAAACCTTAAAGCCTAAACTAACCTAAGCCCTGAGCTAACCTTAAACCCTAAACCATAAACACTAAAACCTAAACCCTAAAACCCTAAAGCCTTTAGCCTAAACACTAAACCCTAAACCCCAAAACCCTAAACCCTAAACCCTAAACCCTAAAAACCTAATAACCTAAACTAAAAAACCTAAAAATAGAATAATTAAAATAAAATAAAAACCTAAACTAAAACCTAAACCTACAAATAAAATAAAATAAAAATATAATAAAACAAAATAAGTAAAAACCTAAACCTAAGAATAAAAAGCATAAATATAATAAATAGTGGATGTAAAATAAGAATAGAATAAACCTAAAATAAAATAATATAAAAATTAAATAAAAACATAAATTTAAAAAAACAAACCTAAAAATAAAACCTAAAATAAATAAAAAATAAAACCAAAGCCCTAAACTAAAAAAAACCTAAACCTAAAATAAAAATAAAATAAACCTAAACCTAAACTAAAATAAATGAAACCTAAACCAAAACCTAAAATAAACTACACCTAAACTTAAACCTAAATTAAATAAAATAATATAAACTAAAAATAAACCTAAACCTAAACTAAAAAATAAAATTTAAAAATAAACCAAAAATAAAAACCTAAAACCTAAACCTAAAAAAATAAAATAGAAACTTAAACCTAAACCTAGAAAAAAATAAACCTAAACCTAAAAAGTAAAATAAAATTAAAACTCAACTAAAATAAATCTAACTTAAAAATAAACTAAAATAAAAGTCCTAAACTAAAATAAATAAACTTAAAATAAATTAACTAAACTAAATAAAAATAAAAATAAAGCTATATAAAAATAAAAAAATAGAATAAACTTAAATAAATAAAAAATAAACAAAATAAACTTAATAAACCTAAACCTACCAATTTACTTAATTTTTTTAAAAAAATAATCTAAAGCCTAAATCCTAAACCCTAAACCCTAAACCTTGAATCCTAAACCCTAAAACTAACCCTAAATACTGATGGTTCTGTAGCTTCTAATAAATGTGGTTGTGGTGGTATCCTTAGGTATTCTAAAGTGCTTGTCATTTGTGCTTTTCCTATCCTCTCAAAGCTCATTATTTTCTGAGCTTATGGCTATTAGTAAAGCTTTTGAAATTTTTTTAATAGTGTTTTTCAACATCTGGATTGAAGATGATGCTCTCTTACTTCTTGACATGCTTAATTCCAATAGAAATGGGAATGCTGAATTATTTTATCTCCTTAATCATACAAAAAAATCTTCTTTCTAAAGTTTATTTTAAAATTCCCACATCCTTCATCAAAGTAATGCTTACGTTGATTTCTTGGCTAATTTAGGTGCCAACTAAACTGAGTTCACTTTATTTGACAACCAAATGTTGCTTAAAATATTATGAGGCTTGGTTAATCTAAATAATATTGGATTGTCTTATCTCAGAATATAATTTCTTGCTTGGTTTTTTTTGTGTTGGTTTTTTATGACCCTTTGCTTTTGTTTGCCATTTGTTCAACCCTCTTTATGTTGTGGTTATTTACTTATTTTCACTCTTTGGCTGGTGCTGGTGGTTACTTTTGACCTTTTACTTTTGGGTTAGCCTAGTGTTTACTCCCTGGTGGTTATTGTCATTATAACCTAGGTTAATTTGGTTTTTTTGGCCCTATGTCACTGGTTTGGTTTTTACCACATTTTTTCCTTCATTATTTTTGATAACCTCCTATTGGGTTGTGGCTTTTTCTACTATTAGTTTTTCCTCCTGTATGGGTTTTGCCTCATTTCAGGGTTAGTTGCTCACTTACCTATTTTGGATCTACTACTCTGGTTGTTAAATGGGTGGTTTTGTTGGTTGGATGGGTTAACTAATAGTGTTGGCTGGTTAGGTTCGTTGGCTAGTTGGCTATTGTTTCCTCTTCTGTTGGTGACATATATAGGGAACTATTAGTGGTTTAGTTATGGCTTCATTTTAGAATGGTGGGGGTTTTTGTTTGGCTATAACTTTCTCTATCTTGTTGACTAGGCTGGTCTATTTTATTGATTCTATTTTGTTTCTTTTGGTTTTAGT